>CM069904.1:178210684-178374890 GCA_036172215.1 Camellia granthamiana | reverse complement strand
AAGCAGTTGAACTGTTTGTCTCTCTTGTTTTTTTTCGTTTGAAAATTTTCAAATTTCAAACAACCCTTAATTGAAACCCTCCTTCAAAAATTGTCAATTGAAGCAAAATTGAAGCATAATGACAGATTTTCAAGTGCCATTATCGAATGTTTCAAAGTTATTGAATGATTTCATCATCTTCTACTGATCGTTACTTCCAAATCAACCATCACAAGTTAGAGAAGCTCTATTTCTTTTACAGCTCTCTTTCTCTCTCCACAAACTCCACATTCAATGGTTTGGTTCATCGCCCCCACCCATCTCCATCATCGGTTGGCATCACTCATCCTCATCGTTGGTTGGTGACCACCATTTTACTTTCAACCATCACTATCTCAGATTTGATGCCTATGAACTCATATTTGAGATCAATAACTTGATATCTGAGATAAAATGACCTCACATATGTCAAAAAATAATAAATTGATATATTACAATGAAAAATCGAGGATTTTTTATTTATTTGTTCATAGATCTAAAGTAAAATTCGGCTATAATTCATTTATGTACTTTGTTTTTGTAATAGTAAAATTTTACTCTAGTTAATGAAAAATAAAGTTTATTCTCTTATGCTCTTTGTATGCTTTTTTTGGCATTGTGATGTTTTAATTTGCTTAAATGTCAGATGAAAGGTTTTTATCTCTGTTTTTGTGTTGATAATAATGGAATTTTTTTTTTATTACAATATATGGATTATAATGCGAGTTTGTTCGATATTCATTTCATTTCTTATTGCTTTTGACCTGAATTGAAACCCTAGAAACGATCGATTTTGATGCAGTTTGGGTATGTCTGGTTGATTTTGATTTTGTTTTTCTTGTTGCTTTTATGCGATTTAATTGCATTAATTTCAAAAGTAAGTGATAGTGTAGATGCTTACCTGCTTGTTGCTACTTTATTGATTTATGTTACAAACAAAACTGCTAATCAATTAGGGTAAAATTTTATTTTCAATGAGAGTAATATTTTACTTCTAAACAGAGTAAAATTTTACTTGCACAATAAAATTTACTATTTCATTACAATGTTTGTTTATTTTTCCCTATTTTTTTTTTCTTTGGCTTCATGAATATTCTTGTTTATATATTAGAAATGGTAAGCTTTATGATTTTGTTGATTTTCAAGCTTGGGTAAATTTAACAAGATTTTGATTTCTATTAACAGTGTTGATTGCGGAATTAGTGTATATTACATCATGCGTCAAATCATGAGAGATGAGCATATTGCAAAGTCTATGGAAAATGATGACATTAACAATTTCCAAGCATTAATAGTGCATTGATTTTTGAATGATTCTTCAAAAGCATGGGTGAGAAACAGTTCAACCTCAAAAAAAAAAAAAAGCCAAGTAATAAGACTTCAAGGACTACGATGTGGACGACTTTTGAGAACTCTTTTTTTGTATCTGATTGTGAATGATGAATGTAATTTTACTTTTTTGTAATGAAAGAATGCTGAAAGAGTAATTGTAGGTGAAAGAATGCTAAAAGAGTAACAATGATACATGTTATACTTGTTATAGATTAGAATGGAACATTTATTATGGATAGAATACAATGATACAGTTTATATTTTCTCACTTGATAATAGATGTAGTTGTGGTGTTATTATTATTTTGCACAAAGATTGGTGTTATGAGCAGCAGGGACTTTGTGTATTGTTGTAAATTTTGGTGCAGGTTGGAAATATTTTCTTATACGACTCACATAATCTTTAAAGTAAAATTTTACTCTTTCAGAAACAAATCAGAAATAACATAGACAAATATTCAACAACACAGTAAAATTTACTTTCAATTTAGAGTAAATTTTACTTTGCAATACAGTAAAAGTTTACTCTGAAATAAAGTAAAATTTTACTTTCATATTAAGAAAACTAATATTTTATTATCTTTTAGACTAGAATTTCACTCATATTAAACAAACTCTAACATAGTAAAATTTTACTCTGAATGGGAGTAAAATTTTACTTTCATGTTAAGAAAAGTAATGTTTACTATTTTTAAGACTAAAATTTTACTTAAAATCTTCATGTTAAAAAACTCCATTATAAGTTCACTTACATGAAACTAATTCAACCACATGGGAAAAAAAAATTAAAATGTCAAATTCAACCATAAAGCAAATCATAAATTTGGATAGACAACCATTCAACAATATAGTAAAAATGTCTTTTATTGAACACACAGTAGTAACCCGACACTCGTCATTCTTTACATACACAAACTCAAATCCTATCTCAATGGCATCTTTACATAACGCAGTTCGGAAATCCTTTGCACCTCCAACAAATCTTTGACTTACATGAATAATTTCATTCACCCATCCAAAAGACAACAAAAGTCCTTTAAACATAGGAACTAAATCCATTTCATCATTAGTAATGTTGGATCTACTTACATAGCAACGTAAGTGCTGGAACCGTTTTTCAAATCTGCAATCAGTTTACAGTAAAAATTTACTGGCAATCAAAGTAAAATTTTACTATCACTACCAGTCCAAAAACAAATCTGAAAAGCACAAAATACCAGAGTAAAATTTTACTATCATTCTATCAAACAAAAACAGAGCACATAATACCAGAATAAAATTTTACTCTCATTTTATCAAACAAAAATAGAACACATAGTATCAAAGTGAAATTTTTCTCTCAAACAAAAAACAGATCACATAGTATCAGAGTAAAATTTTACTTTTAAACAAAAACAGAACACATAGGACCAGAATAAAATTTTACTCTCTTTCTATCAAACAAAAATAACTAATCAATAAAAATAAATAAAAAAAAAAACAAACAAAATAACTAATTAACAAATCAACATACTTGATCAAACTCAAACAATAATCAAATAAGTGACCGAAGCAAAATCTCTAAAACTAGATCTATGCTTTCAATCTTGATGAAACTCTCAAAATCTGATATAGATTTGAAATATGAAGCTCTTATTGATATAGACTTCGAGATTGTTGAAGAACACGTAATCGAAGCAAATTTGGTGAGATCGTCGGCGGCGAATCGTCTATTGTTGACCGACGGCGAGATTGTCAGCGGAGAGATCTTCAGATTTTGAGATCGAGTTTTTACAAGATCTTCACTGATTAGATTTTCAAATATATGAGATCGTGTATATATGGATCAGATTTTCATATATATGATATATAGGTCTTGTTTGGGAAAAAGTTTTTTTAGTAACCTTTTAACTTTTTAGCTAAAATATGATGTAAAAAAAAATTAGTATGTTTTTGATATTTTTTGATTTTTTACGAAAAGGTGTGCAAAAATTACAGAGAAAAGAGAATCTTTGACTTTTTGATATAAGTTGTTGGCTTTTTGGTTTTAGTAACTTTTTGACTAAAATCACCACTTGCCAAACGAGACCATATGTGTGTGTGTGTATGTGTGTGAAAGGGCAATATTGTCCATAAAAAGAAGAAAAAATTATGATACGTCCTTCCTGAGATACTCTCCTCTTTCTCAACGACTATTTGAAACTAAATTAGTTAAGGTTGTCTTTTATCCTAAAAAAAAGCCCAAAGGGGAGGTTTCACCAAAAATTCCTTTTTTGTTTCTTTTCTTTTTAAAATTTCTTGACAAATTATCATAAATAATTTGGAGAAAATATAAGATAAAAGACCAGTACATAAATTAATTGCAAATAAATAAATTATGACTCGCAAAAAAAATAAATCCCCTCTATGAAAGATATTTTTTGTAAAAGGTGTCTTCTAATGTTAGATTATGACGTTAAAATTAATATTTTAGTTGTGATAGTAATAATAGTGGTGTTGGTTGGTTAGTGCGGTGATAGGGTGGCGAAGGTAGCAATAGTAGGGTCACTAATCTCATAAAATATGGTTGGTAAAAAGTATTTTGAACTTTTTGAATATAAATTTTCCTTTCCAAGCTATCAAATCTTCTAATTATGTTTGAGAAAAGTTAGGAATCATGAAAAAACTTTCATGAAAATGATCATGAAAGAATTATGACCTTTGGATTACATTGATTAGTGTGTGGTGCTTTATTTTAAGTGTAATCCAAAGGTCATAAATCTTTCATGATCATTTTCATGAAAATTTTTTCATGATACCTAGTATTCTCCATTATGTTTTTGGTTCAAACCAAACAGCCCTTTTGCCAGGCAGACAGCGCACAAAAAAGACACTTCTACTACCTTCTCTTCTGTTGTCTGTTCTTCAACATCCATCATTCTTCTTCAACGAAAAGCATGGGTTGGGTGCATCACAAAAAGCTCTACGAACACACACACTCACACATACAAAATTGAACATATACTTGGTCATTAACATTATCTACCACCATTCTGTTGAACACTCAATATTTGGAAGATCTGTGTACTGAAGAAGCAACCCCCAAAAAAAGAAAAAGAGCTTCTACATCATGAATTCATTGTTGAAAAGATGCATGTTCCTTTATTGCTGTGCTGGAAACATTTAAGTGCACAATCTGTAACCGTAAAACTTTTGTATAATTCTGTTGAATCCTAAGCTTGCCAAAGTAATAAGAACCAAAGGGCCAAATTCGAGTCATGCTCAAATTTAGTTTTAATGAAAGAAAACTTTCCAAAAATAATACAGAATTCACATACACCAAATAATTAATTGATGAAAACTTTCCAAAAATAACAAAATGCGAAATTGAAGCCCTCAAACAATGAAATTCACTCGAAATCCGATGGGTTTTATGGAGAAGCGATGGATCATGTTCTCCACTAAGTTTTCAATCATAATTCTGAGGAGCATGTGTTGTTTCATTCCTACTAATACCACCTTGCCTTATGTTCCAACAATTGCATAGTCAAGCATCACTTACCAAGGCTTGAGGTCCTTCATTGGTCCCACAGTCCAATTCAAGATTTTGTCACCTGGCTTCAAATAAACATTCTCATCATGTGGCAATTTCCGAGCTAGTCCATTTAGAATCTGATGGAAAGCATCTCCTGGTTGGGCAGGTTGAGGGAACAACATCGCCTGTTTCATCGAAGGATTCGCAAGCAACCTCTGTTTCCTTAGAATTACTTCTGTTGGTATTGATGTAAGGATTGTATCCAAATGTGGGACATCTTTCTCTGCTACAAACACTCCTATTTCCTCCCATGGAATAGCATCCGCAAAAGGTAAAACGATGTCATCTGCTATGATAACTGGAATGCAGCCAAATATCACCCCTTCAACTAGTCTAGGACTCCACGGAGCCCACCCCAGCGGGCACAAACAGAAAACAGCACGCTGCATGTCTTCATAGTATGTAGTTGGGTGTTCAGTGGAAATGTCAAAGAGTGGATTGTTCTTAAAATTCTCCCAAACTGTTGCCCTTGCACCTCTGCACATCGAAATGAAATGTTAGAAAGGGATCATACTACTACCACATGAGGTACCCAATTTGAGATACAGGTTGAAATTGAGTTCCACGCCCATTTCATCCACATATCACAACAAAGCAAAATATTAACAAGTCAGCATTCAAATGAAAACTCAATAAGAGTATTTGTACTACCCTTTCACATTGAGAAACTCCACAAAACATACTATTCTTTTAAGAAGCACAAACATACCTTGCATAATAACCCCCTTCTGGATCATTATTTACATCATAAAACAAACCACGAAAGTAGACAAAGATGGACCGAGGAGTGTCGGGGGGAATCAGGTGGGCCAGAATTTTCTGTGGGGGCGCATAGGGAGGAATTGTGATAGAACCCTCATTCAAACACACATGGTTACGCTGTCCGAAAGTCTGAACCAAGGTAGCACGCTGAAGTAATGGAAGAATTCCCCGTTCAATCGCTTTCTCTTCCTGCAAAATGTCAACAATAATTGAATCCACTGTATTATCAGAAATTCCTGCTACAATCTCGATAGTTAGATGTGAGTCCTGTAATAGCAATTAAATAGAGAACAAAGTTGTGACAGAAAACTCTAGTCCTAACATCCAGCAACTGGTGTCATCGAAAATATGATAAGAAAACTATTTGTCTTACTTGATAATGAAAGCAGGCGCCAAAGTCGTGGGGTACAACAAAGAAGTGATCGGCACCTTCTGTTCGATTCCAGTAAGGCCAGTTTGTGGAGATGAGTTGTATTGCACTTCTCATCATTCGTGGAGATTTGAATGGCAATGGCAAACCCTTGGGGGTGAGATCACAAGTGGTGTATACAGGGGTATAAAACCAATCTGCTTCCTCGGGATTGAGGGTTCGAACTGGGCTAGACAAAAGGAAATGATGCATGAAGATCTCGGCAGCAAACATATGGGTGAGACATCTGGGGTCCTTCTGCAAGATCTTCTTGTTGTATTTGCTTGGAAGCTCATATACAAAAACTTTCAACCTTCCCACTGGATCATCTTCCAAGACATCACCGGCACTTCCTACATTTAGTGAAACCGTAGCATTTTTATTATCCATACTTCGGGTTTTTCCATAAAATTTGTGAAAACAACTAACAAAAGTGTAAAGATCAATTATTTCAGAAAATTTCAACTCAACAAAGTCTTGACATGCAAAATAGGAAAGGAAATAAATTCATTCACACAAGTCGGTTTTATTGATTTATGAAAAAAAGAACTGCAATCATCACATCTTAAGCTTGCTCAAGTTGAATGAGTTCACCATCCCATGTCTGTGTATCGTATCTGATTTTTATGTAGTTGAATCCTAACTAATCAGCTTTATATTCTTCAAGGTAATATTTGTTGACGGAAAAAAGACAATTCGAGAGCTGCACGCAAGCAAATGAAAACCATGCAGTTGAAACTCAGATGAAAAATAGTTAGATTAGCTGCAAATTAAGAAGGTTCGATATTTTTCCTACAAAAACTAGACTTCTAAGGTGATGATACAAACTAGCATATTAGCCACCAAAACACAAAAAAAAAAAATCCTTGGAGAGCACTATCTGATTTGAAATTACTAAATGAAAAAGTAGCACTCAACTTTATAATACAAATCCCGTGAGCTACTAGTCTCAGAATTTTCAAGTATGAGCCCTTCAAAAAGAAAAGAAAAATACTCCTGGACTCTCTCTCCTCCCTAGTCACTAGTTTAAATTGCGGAGGAAAGAATGAGAGTTAGTAGTTACGGATTTTATGATACCAAATTTTACCCCTCTTGAATGTATAACAAAACTCTGTTTTCCATTCCAAACAAGAAAGGATAAGGATGAATTTTCTCTTCTCTGCTCTCCTATCCTGAATTATGCTGTTCTCTCTCTCTCTCTCCCCAAAACGGGCAAATCCCCGATATAATAAACAGAATAGGTAACTCAATAACATAAAATGCGAATGAGAGTATGTTGGAAAAGAGAATTACTGCACAATATATAGGACAGTTGGGAATCAAACTTAACCAGGATGAATGACAAATTCACCTGAAATTCTCTCTGTACGTACACTGTGATCAAGCCCCTGAACACCAGCAATCCTCCACACACAACCGTGAAAGAGAGCAACCACAAAGACCCACATAATACAATCCCTCATTTCTATTTTTATTTTTATTTTTTAAATGAATTTCTCAAGCTAAAACCCCAATCTCTGAGTCTGAGTTCAAGAAGAGTCCATGTAAAACAGAAATGGGTATGTTTGGGTTTTGGACCCATTGAGTGCGAAAAAGCTGTGTACTTATGTTGGGGGGGGAGGATACAGTTGGGATGTCCCCTCCATATATGTAGTAGTTGAAGGGTTTTATTCGAGTTTAGGTTTGAGAAGGAGACTGAAGTTTTCAAGAGAAGAGAAAACAGAGGAATTGTAAAATAAAAAAGGATTGCTTGAAGAAGATGAACAAGTTGGCGTGTGCATGAATATAGTTGATGCGAGTTAATTACTCTGAAAGCTGTTTTTGTTTGTTTTGCCAGTTTGATGACAAGCTGCTGCTAGATAGACCTTAGCTATCTGTTCAAATGGACCTTCTACCTTACTCCCTCTCCCTCCCCCTCTTCCGTCATATATTAATCTTTATTATTATTATTATTATCTCTAAAAAATTAAAATTGAAGTGTATTACTTACGCTGTATAATTCACAAAATTTTACCTGATATATAATGAGTCATTTTAAAGTACACATCCTTAAAATAAATACAAACCTATGTAGTATAATTTTTTGTAAACTGATAATCAGAAAACCCACAAACACTTCTCTTTAATAATAATAATAATAATTTATAAGCAATTTAAATAAGTTGCACCAAATCAACCCTTAGTTTCATCCAACAATCATATGGTATAAAAAATATGGAGTCCATGTATTACTTATCCCTTAATCTTCCCCTGAAACAAATGGCCAAATCCAAACATATTAATTTAGTTTCAAACAGATAATTTTCACAAATAATAATTTTTCAACACCCAAAAAAAAAAGAGAAGAGAAAAAGAAGCAAAATTTGAATTTAAAAAAAAGAAACAGAAAAAAAAAGAAGTGCTGAATAAAAAGGAAGCTGCTGGCATTCGTTTGGTTTCTACCTTGGATTGTTTATTATGTCAATAAAACAGCTGCAAAACTTATCTCTCACACCCAACTGTTTGATAGCATGGAAATAAAAATTGTCACATTACCAAGGAAAACCATGTCCAGGAAGACACAAAACAAATCATCATTGTAACCAAGATGAGGGGAGCCTCATTAACCCTAAAAAATTCTGCACCAACTCCAAGCATTATTGGAGAAGGCCACATTATGGTCATGTTTGATTCACAAGATTAATAGTGAAGTATTAATAATCCTATTAAATTAGTGTGGTATTCACTATCCAATTGGATTAATATCCATTGGATTAATAATCTCACCCCTACCCCATTACTAATAATCTTACAAATTTGTTGGATTAATTATTCATTGGATTAATAATCCTAAAGTAAAATGTTAAAACAAACATAGAATAATTGGACCCACGGATTAATAATCTCAATCCAATGCTCTAATCCACCCAATCAAACATGCCCTATAAGTACAATCCAACAACTGAAAAAAGGCATCTAATTATTAAGTGAAGTATTGCTAAAAAAAAATTATTAAGTGAAGTACGTTCCAAGTACCATGAAGACTGCAAAAAATGCTCAACAAGAAGCCAGTTGTATTATTCAGAGCCATATAGCCCTGCCTAGCACTGGCAATAGATACAAAAAACAAGTCTATAAAGCCTTACTGAATAGGTCAAAAAGAAAGAAAAATAAATTTGCTGATGAGTAACTCCATCCTGAATTCTTATCCAATCATCAACTTGTTCTCCTCCAAGAAGGTGTAAGTCGGTACCTCCAGATTGAATGGCGCTGGCCCCTTGCGGATCCTTCCAGATATGTCATAGTGAGAGCCATGGCATGGGCAAAACCAACCACCAAAGTCACCAGCATTTGGCAAAGGGATGCACCCCAGATGGGTACAGACCCCAACGACCACAAGCCATTCTGGGTTCTTAACTCTGACAGAATCCTCCTGTGGGTCCCGAAGGGAGGCAACATCGACACTGTTAGCCAACTTGATATCGTCCTCAGTTCGACGCCTGATAAAAACTGGCTTACCACGCCACTTGACCGTAACAGTAGTCCCAGGTTCAATGCTGGAGAGGTCTACCTCAAGGGAGGCAAGGGCAAGAACATCTTTACTTGCAGACATGCTCAAAACAAACTTGAGTACCAGGAGACGGATCAAGGAAGCATACACAAACCTGCCACCAGTCAAGACGAAGTATGCGAATGCACGCTTGCTTGGGTCGCCCGGGGGATAACGCTCATGATTGTGTTCATCATACCAAATTTTTGAGCTGGGATTCTTGACAGCTGCCACAGTAGCTGGAAGGTCTGAGAGTATACCCATGTCATGTGTGGGAGCCAGCGAATCAGAAGTAAATCCTGAAACAATAAATCAATTATTGTGAACAATATTCTTTTGTTATTTATTTGGGAGGTGTTGTTTGGGACTCTCTGGAAGCACATCTACCAAATTGAAATACAATAAAATAACAGTCAACAGGAACTGAAAATCGTTATAAAAACATTTCCACCATGGTAAAACTGCAAAGCAATAATAATATGATATTTAAAGAAATATCAACTCCTCCCATCACCATTATGCTAATAGGGGAGGGGGAGCATATATTTGCTAATACAAGAAGCACAATAACTCGACGCTCAAAATCATTAGACTAGAAACTGCAGGGTCAAAGAAACTGCATATTCAGGAATTTTTAAATTTTTTTTTTTTTTCTTCTTTTAATAAGACAACACATGTATTAAACAAACAAAGAGTTCATAGTCATAGAAAGATTTAGGCAAAAACAATAGAAGCTAAAGTAATAATGATGATAATAATTATAGCAAAAGCAACACAACAACAAAAGCAAATGAACAAGGAAAAGCCACATAACAATTGCATGGCAAAAGAAGTGTGATGAACTCCATTATCTTCGACGTAGTTAACACTGACTCCCAAGGATAATAAGCAGATCAGGATATGGATATGGCATTTGTATAATAATACATTTCCATCTTTGATTGAAGTTTACAGATCTGCAGACATGATGGCTACCCCAAAGAGAGCTAACCCCTTGCATATGCTACCTACCTACCTACCTATCTACCTACCAACTCCAAGTAGACAACAAAACAACCAGTTTTAAAGTTATAATAATTAATCAAAAGTTGATATAGAAGCAATGCACCACAGTTGTTGATTAAATCCAAGTTGTAAGGGAGAAAAGCAAAGCTGGTTGAGAGAAGAAAGAATAATGATGAATGAATACTCTGGTCGTTGATCATGTGAAACTCAAATGGATATTTGACTTGACAGACAGATAGATTGCAGATGAACAATTGAAATTCAAATTTCTAATGTAATCAATATATGCAAAAATCAAATTTCTAATGTAAGTTAAAAGAGTGGAAAAAGTAGCAGCAAGCAAGGACTGCAGCAACTAATTATTCAGAGCAATATGTTATGTTATGTTATGTGCACAAATTGAATAAAAACTAATCCATCATTTGGTTACTTACTGAGCAAATTGAGGAAGACAAAATAAATAACAAACAATGTTCATCCCTTATCATATGTAATGTACAAACAACTACACAAAGATTTTTAATAATAATAATAATAATCAGTGTTGTTACCCCTCTTTCCTAAATTTGTGGCACTTTGAACCGGATCAAATGAGAAATCAATAGAGATGATACAACGATCGCAGGTAAGGTTAAACGGGGAACCCAAATGGTGTGTTTGGTTGATGGATTTGGAAATGGAAAAGAAAAAGGTGTGGGAAATTAGGTGAAATGTAGGGATACACCTAACTTTTTTTTCTTCCCCTTTCCAAATCCCTATTTAAATTCTCCATCCAAACAAAACGTCAATAAATCAGAAAGCACAAAAGCTTTGAGAAAGAAATAGAAAGGGAAATCTCTTAACACTGACCTCTGATTTGATCCAGGAACACGGAGGAGGAGCTGATAGAAAATGTGTGGGGTGGGCAGATGGATATAAGGTCATGGGAGGGTGAATCAGAGCCACCGTTGATCGGATTCCTAGCCATGAAGGCGGATGGAGATGCCTGAGCGGACCTCCATGAGAGAGAAGAGACCCTCCTCCCGGCAACTCTCAACATCTCCTCCTCCTTCCTTGCTTCCTTTTGTTAGGGTTACGTGGTGGGACTGGCTCTCTCTGGCTTTCTCGGCTTCGGGAAGAGAGAGAGAGAGAGAGAGATGAAATGAAATGAGATGAGAATTCACAGATCCTATGTAATGTAATGTACGAGTTAAAAATGACGAGACGATTAAACCCCCCCCGGCATGAGTGTACGCTTTGAAACGACGACGTGTGATTGAACTCTTCTAAACTTCGACAGACAGACTCCACCCGACCTCAACTCTTTTCTTTTTTTTTTTCAGTTGGACCGTACGCGTCGCATTGCTATTTGTTTTTTTAAATTAGTTTCATATGTAAAAATAAATAGTTGTATTCTTAATTAAACAGTTGTTGATATTATTCTGCATATTAAGGTGCTCAAAGTATTGAATCTGTTAATTAATCAAGTTTATATATATACTCTTGGCATGGAAGCTAAGGTCAGTAACATTATTCATAATAATTCTTGGAATTGGCCTTGTGTCTCATCTTGGGAGATGAAAGAACTGATTGATCATACTCCATCAGATGTCATCCCTACCTCGGATAATGACCAAATTATATGGGCTCTTTCCCCTGATGGCAAATTCTCTATTAATTCAACTTGGAATTTTCTGAGAAAATCCTTCCCTAAAATTGGTTGGGCTAGGTTATTATGGGGGCCTCATAACATTCTGAAGGCTAGCTTTGTGACTTGGATGGCGATCTTAGGTAGATTGAACACTGCGGACAGACTACAGAAGTTTGGTACAGACCATCCCACTGACTGTGTTTTCTGTCATGATCCTATTGAGAACCATCCTCATTTGTTTTTTGAGTGCCCTTTCTCTTGTAGAGTTTGGGAGTGTATTAAAGGTAGGCTCAATGTGGATTGGCCTAATAATCCTTGGCCTGAGATTATAGATCATGTGTTAAGATCTACTGGTGGTAAAACTCTTAGAGCAACTATTTCTAGGCTTGCTTTTACTTGCACTGTGTACCATTTGTGGCTTACTAGAAACAATAGAATATTTAGTAAGGAGTTTACTCCGGAAGAGGTTGTTATAAAATGCATCGTGGATATGGTTAGATTTCGAATGATGTCTATTACTAATCTGACAAAGCCTTCTAGTGATAGCTGGTTCTTGAGCTCGTGGAGGCTTCCCCATACTATCATGACAACTGCAGCCCCTGGAATGAGAGTTGGGAGTTTCGTAAATGTGGGTTGAGTGATGGGAGCATATATTGAGTGTTTTCTCTCATTTGTTTGCTCATTTTGCAGATTCATGGAAAGAGATCATGCAGTGTTCAATGTGAAGATCCTATACCTGTTGGTTGAGAGTCTTGTGAGGGCAATATATTACCACACCTATACTTCACCAGCCATATTTAGGAGTTCTAACATATATTTGTATGTTGTTATCTCTTTTATATGTAGGTACCTGGAGCAACAACAGTTTAGTGTTTTCGAGTGTTGTGAGGTTCTAAAAAGTGGGTTGAGTGTTGTGAGCTCATATAATGTGTGTTGTAGCAATGTGTTGGATGTTACTATGGTTAGCCACATAATGTTCAGGCTATGCTCATCTTTCTTTTATTTCTGGACAGGGTTTGCTAATGCTTGCACTACATGTTGGAATATCCTACTGGAACATCCGAAGTTCTTTGAGATTTTGATGCAAGTGTGGAGGGTTGCTGTCACAACCCAAACCCGTCCTTATGGGTTTAGCACCGTAACCGGCCAGTAATCCTAGATTACCGAAGGCTTGCTTAACAATAATACAGTAATACAGAGTACAGGGGCTTGGCGAAAGCCAATACAGTAAATAAACAATGTCCAATGAGTTGTGACAGTCTGTATGCCAAAAAGATTTTTCATACATTTATGCAGTCAGAGACAAACAGTATGTACAATATATACAACTAGTCAGAGCAGGGACTAAATCCCTATTAAACAGTACCATACGGTCTATATAGTATTACAAAAACAGTACAAAGACAGGCGGGGAAATAAAAACACCCCTAAGCCATAGCTTGGCAGGCTCGGAACCTCGTAGTGAGGCACAATGGTTGGCTTGACAAAACTGGAGTTTACCCCGACGCTCCTAGCTGCGGTCTGGTGTCTGAACACCTACATATATATATGAGCAGTGAGCTAAAGCCCAGTGAATAACATAATGCGCAAAGAGGTTTAGAATGAATGTCCTTACAGTAATGAAAACAGTTCATTAAATCAGTATTTCAGTCTTTCAGTCAATCAGTCTTATGTGGTACATCCATTAGCATAACAGTACAGTAAGCAGTAGGTCTTAAAGACCGAACAGTAATGATGGCCATCAATCAGTAAACAGTAGTGGTTTCACGAGGGAACCGACAGAGATCTCTGTAACAGTAACAGTAAACAGTAGGTGCTAAGGATGCCACAGTACAGTTCAGAATATAGGACATACGTTCATTCGGTAAACAATATCAGTTCAGTAAACAGTTCAGTTCAGTATTCAGAAGATAATCATTTTGAACATATCTTTACACAATTGTTACTCATAGAGTTCTGGGCAACAGTAAGCTAGAGCGTCTCCTCGGAATGCCAACCCTAAACAGTTAACAGATTGAACACACACTAAGTTTCACAGTTGGGAAAGATAATAACTTAATCCCTAAATTTGCCTTGGTGTGTTCTACATCCATATCCTCATTAAGATGCCTTAAACTAGGCCTAAGAATGCCTAGGATGGGATGAGGATGCCAAGATGCACTTAGAAAATATTTTCAGAATTTTTCAGAAAACAGGGGTCTCGCTCGAGCGTGGCTTTCTTCGCTCGAGCGAGCTTGTCAAACCAGTGGGGTCGCTCGAGCGTGGACTTCCTCGCTCGAGCGGTCTGCAAAAATGCAAAAAGTGCTGGATGTTGGAAATCTCCGCTCGATGCTCGTTCGACGCCCACTCGAGCGTAAGACACAGTCCTCGCTCGAGCGTAGGTTCTCTCGCTCGAGCGTATGTCTGCGTGCACCAAGATTCTGAGAGCTTGCAATTTACACTCGAGCCACCATTCCTTCGCTCGAGCGGAGCTCAGAATAAACGATGGTCGCTCGAGCGTGGAATCCTTCGCTCGAGCGAAGAAGCCAAATTCTGGAATTTCCAAATTTGCCTCCCAAGCTCAAACCAAGTATTCCTTAGCTCAAAACTCGACCTCTTGGGCCCAAATTCTGGAAAACACATCTAAACTCAATATACAACAAGTTTCAAAGCTCAATTTGTGAATTTAAAGCCCAAGGGTGAGTCAATTAAATCCAAATTTCAAACCCATTTTCATGAACATGAAGAACATGCAAACATGCATGAATTCAAATCATTTCAAAGCTTCAATTTGATACTCTAGTGAGCCAATTGTTCCAAAAACAAGTTGAAAACATGGACCATTGCAAAATTATGAACATGCATGTACCATTTCATGAAGGACAATTACAAAACTTCAAATTAAAGGCATGCATGCATGAGCTAGGCTCCAATTTGACATAGAAGGACCAATTCAAGGCTCAAATCACTAAGGATACATGAACTAGGCATGAACAAGCTTAAACACAACAATGAGAGGTTAAATTCCTTACCTAGAACTTCAATTACAAGGTGAGGAAGCTTAATTTGCAACCTATGTTCCAATTCCTTCAATTACCAAGCAATTTACAAGCAAAATTGAGATGAAATCCACTCCTCTAGTTTCTCTCTCTCTATGGTCTGCAATCACAAGGAGGAAGGCTGATGAATTGTGTGCTTAAGTGTATTATAAGGCTCAAATATGTTATATTGAGTGGGCCACTAAGGGTTAGTTTGGTAATTAAGTCCAAAACTTGTGTTCTGCCACTATTGATCTAATTTAATCATACTAAATCAAATTTCAGATAAATATACCATAAAATTGCATAAATTATGATGGTCACAAAACACCAATCGATTTCGGGTTTGGCCGCCGATAAGGCCTCCAATTAACAGTTTAAACATAAAAATACAAACAGATAATTAAACGACAAACAGATAGATATGCAATTAATTAGATATACTCAGTCAGTTCAGTATTTCGATCAATTCGATTATCAGTCATAGTCAGTCTCAGTTTATCAGTAATCAGTGGTCATTCGGTAAGCAGTGGTGAGGGTTATTACAGCAGCTTGTAGCGCCGATAAAGTGAAGAATTTTTTTATTTATGTGTATTTTGTTTATAAAATTGTGTAATTATTCTTATTTTTATACCTACCTTTACGGGGTGTGCAAAGATTATGTCTTGTTTTACCAGTTTTGCTGTGATGAATGTTTATGGCCCACATTTTCAATGGGGTCCATGAACATTTTCTCGCTGGTTATTAGTCTCTTTGCCTATTTAGTTGTTGGGCTGTTGTTTATTGTCCGGTTCATGTTGGACATTTGTTTTTGGTTTTTGCTTACAGGTCTGTTTCCTTTTCTTGTTTGGATATGCATGGTTGCTGTCCGTTTTTTTTCTTTTTTTCCTTTGTATAGTTCTGGGTAGGGCCTGGGGCATGCCCCTTGTATTCTTGTGTTAGTTTTTTGTTTTTATTTTATGACTTACTTACCCAAAAAAAAAAAGTTTATATATATAGCAACTATTAGTATTCTTATTCACCCAAAAAACTTCAGCTTGCTTGATTCCATTTTTCCAAAAACACTTTTCAAAAAATTCTACTTTCTTATTTTTTATGTTTTTTTGTTTTTACTAATTTTTTAAATATTTTAAGCAATTTTTTTACTTTTTAGAAATACCTAACATAAATACACGTAAAAAGTACAAAAATTGTAAAAAAAATCTTTTAAAAATTCACTAAATATCAAAAATATAAAAAAAAAAAATACAAGAATTCAGTACTTTTTTGTATTTTTATGTATTTAATAATTTTTTAAAATATTTTTTTCACAAATTTTTTACTTTTTAGATACATCTAAGTAAGGAACATCTAAAAAATTAAAAAAAAATGTTTAAAATTTTAAAAATATTCACTAAAAACAAAAAATACGAAAACTAAAAAACTCAATTTTCAAAAAATTTAATCCAGAAAACTCAAACCAAACACACTATTAGTATTCTTATTTCATCTATTTCTATATCTTCTTTTAAAAATTTAGTTTTTAAAAATATCGGCAAACTATGTCATATGACTAAAAATGTCATATTGGGACAATTTCTTAAAAAATATCATCTAATAATTTAACTCTTCAAAATTCAATTAGAGAATATCTTAATATGTTTAACAATAATAATAATAATCATTTTACTTTGAAAGATCATAGTATATGGACCATTTTAATTTTCAATTAAAAATCAAGTATAAAAATGAAGAAAAATCATATAGCTTTCATCAAACATGAAATATGCAATCAAATATTGAATGAATGCATGTTTGAAAAAATGAAGTGAACAAAACTAATAAGAAAATATTACCATAAGGGAAAAGTGAAAAAAATATCTTAAGGAATAAAAATTTAGTGGAATCCAAAGCATGTTTTAGGACTCATTTTAGGCTGTCTTAGGACTATTTTGAAGTGTTTGTACCTTTTGAGCTTTGTATTGCATACCCATAGTGTAATGGTCTTCACTAGCTCATTGTTTGCTTTAAGCATGAAATGCTTGGATTGCTTGCATGTTGTAGTATTATTTTGCATGTAATCTCAGTATCATAATCTCTGCCATATTCTCATTTGTCACACTTTCAATCGCTTTTGAGAGTTGTTTCAAGTTTGGAATCCTTTAATCTTGAGATGGAGTTTGTGCTTATTGGTTTTAATCCCCTTTTGGGGGTTTCTACTAACCAAAGGCATGACCTCTCTCTTGCCTTAAATCATTCATTGGTTGACACTTCTTTCTCTTTAGAAGACTCTCACATTGGACTTAATCGATTAAAGGACTAATCGGTAATGTAAAATGAGTAAACAAAATGAACAAAGTAAAAGAGGCAAGATTAAACATCTTTGTATTGCATCGCATGTGTTCGGATCGAACGTTAATCCGAACACAAGAAAAATGAGACGTTTCATACTCAAAGTGATGAAACGTGCCACTTTTCTTAGTCTCCATCACCCTTGATAATGCATAATAGCGTGGTGGTCCTTCGAGTCTTATTTGTGCATTCATTAAGCTTGTACAAGCTTGGTTTTCTAGCCATCATGCATTGAAAATGCTTGATTGACGACTTGAAGGCCAAGAGTTACCCTCCTTTGAGTTTGTGCAATGATAAGGAAGGCAACAGTACACACATTCCTTGAAAATACATTGTTTTGCCTCTGTTTGCTCTTTGTTGTAGCAAAAGGAGAAGTCCAGGAAGTGGTGGCCAATCGGCCAGTTTTAGTGGCCGACAGCCACTTGGAGTGACCGATCGGCCAGTTGAGGTAGCCGACAGCTACTTTTGTAGCCGACCAGCCACCAGTCAATTTTTGCACAAATGTGCTCCTGAGTTGGAGCAGAGGCATTCTGGGAGTTGGTACAATTTTCAATGATCAAAATGAGTGCAGACAGAGGCATCCGATGGCAAGGCAATGGCATTTTTGAGTGGATCAACCGAGCATGCATACGTCCTTCGCCCTTGAGGCCATTTAATCGCTTTAGATGGCTTAGAATAGCTAGTTATCTCGAATATTGTACTTAATTAGTTAGTGTAACTAATTCTTCAATGTTGGTTTGTACTATTGTCACGCCCCAAGCTCTGTGACAACGCCGCACACTCATATAAGTGAGCACGCAAGGCTAAGAATCCAATCACATAACCCACAATATAAAATACTCAAATTAAATCCTTAATTGTCATAATGCCAAAATCCATAAAAATAAATAGTTCTTATATGAAAATATCCACCAAGTCCACTAATTTAATCCACTAACAAAACAATAATCCAAGTACTTAAATCATGGTCCTACTCTCGGCACTCCCACATGTAAAAAAAAAATCCCGCGCAGCTCTACTCTTCAGAATCCGAAAAAAAATAAGGGTAAGCTAGATAGCCCAGTAAATAACCAACCATCACTGCTAGCTGGATCAAGTATACAAAAATAAATAAATAAATCGATAACCAATAAATATAATTTTTTTCTACAGTTCAATAAATGAACAATTATTTGTAAGATGGTTTCATAACTAAAAATAAACAATGTACAATACATTTTAAATGAAAAGTCAACAAGATAATTCAAAGTAATTCGTTGTTCAAATCGATGGTTCGATATTCAGATGGTTCAATGATTTGATTCACAAAACCCAAGTCTTGGTGACTACGGTCACTTAGCCTGTGACAAGGCCCAAAACCACACATAGGCCGGTGGTAAAGCCCCAAAAGAAACTAGTTTCTGTGCCAATAAATAACCCTCATTGGCTAGGGTCCAAATCATAGTCAGACTAGAGTGATGTTCAAAATTCAAATAATACACAACTTTTAAATAAAACATTCGATATTTTCAGAATAAACGTTTAGTACAATTTTCAGAATAGTTTCACCAAATATTCAAATAATTTTCATAATAATATTCGATGTTGTTTTATACTTGACCCATATTTTATTTTAAGAGAACATGAAGGCTATAAATAAATATTTACGATTTTAAACGATTCGATAGGAATAAAAATGAACCAATAGTGATAGAGGGTTACTTACCCCAAACGCTTAGAAATAATATTCCAACACTAACTCCAAACACCTAGCTCCGCCACTTCAATCACACAAACCTAATAAACAAAACCTCAAATAAATTAATATTTTTAGGTGTTACGTACACCCACAAAAGCCCCACTATATTAGATTAATGTATTGCTTTCATATCTAAGTGATTAAACCATTCAACCTAACTTTACAGCCAAACACACCCTTACCCATGATACAAAACTCTATTGTTTCTATTACCCACCCAAAGTTACACTTACACATTGCACCCAATTCTCAAAACCTAAGTAGGTGCCTATAGGTCTTCCAAATCCCCTTAATGCATTGATTGTTAAATTCCTCAACATAAACTTAATAATTAACAGTAAAGATAGATTTTATCTTAACCAATGGGTGTCCCAAAATCACCAACGTGCTGCCTTCAATCCCTATTGCAGCCTCACTTGAACCTCTCTTCTCTTTTTCTTTTCTTTTTTTCTTTTACCTTCTCAAACCCTAGCCGCCTATGGAGCAATTCCCAGCCTTTGTTTTGTTGTTTTCCAAAACTTAAAGCCACAACAAGTGGGCTTATTAACCTAATTTCTCAAAGTTACAAAATTACCCATCTAAGTAATAAAAAATATAATGCCATCTCATAACTAATTCTTTGATATTAATAAATGATCCATATAAATTAATTTAATTACTAATCTATCCAATAAAATAATCCTACACACAACTTGGGTTTTACAACTATTTAGCTAGCTTAGAATAGTTAGTTAATTTACTTCAATTGTTTTAATAATTAGCTAGAATAGTTAATTAGTTTTGGGTTTGTAATAGTTAGTTTAATTAGCATAACTAGTTAGCTTATTCATTCGGACCCTCATTCGCGAGGGCGCAATGTTGTAATAAATGTGCGTGCGTGTGTGCATGTCTTCTAACCCCACGTCTTTCTCCCTTTTATTTAACCGCTTTCGATAGTTAGTTTAGGGACATTTTCAATTAGCATACTTTATGCTCACATGTTTGCATCATTCATTTGTCTTCCATGCACCGAGGCTTGGCACATCATTCAAATTGCATTGTCAATTCAATACCTATTTGAATACGTGTTTCAAAGCGTGTTATCAAATTGTATCATATGCCATATTATTAGCCGAGCCTATTAATTGCATTCTTTGCATGTACTGCATTAGGCATCTTAACATAGTTAGGATCATGCATTCTTTCTAATTAGCTTTTGTTTTGACCTGGAGTACTCGGTGAGTTTTATGCTTTAGCATGCTTGCATGAGTGCGATTGCCATGTTGCCATGATAGCATGCTTGCCATGAGGCTATTTGCTTACTTGATTAACTGCATGAATGCCTGTGGATGAAGGCTTGATTATTTGAATTGGAACGATTCAACAAATGTGAGTTTTAAGCTCACTTGAGGTGGCAAAACCATGTTTTAAGCCCACTTGAGGTGGCAAATCCACGTTTTAGCCCACTTGAGAGTGGCAAATTCAAACCATTTTCAAAAACAAACATGAGTTGAAATGTTTTAATTCTTGTGATTTTAGTCTATACTTGCTTGTGTGCGTCACATCACATAGTAAAGTTAGCTAATAACCGGAATAAGAACACATGAGGTTTATAAAACAACATATCATGATTAATAGAGGGGGGTGCTCATTTCAGGACTTTCCCCTCTCTTATCCAAGTTCCTGAGCCGAGGTAACTTTGGTGATGACAGACACATGTATTTGGCACGAGTCAGGGTTTCCTAAATTTCCAAAAAATAAAATATTTAGGTGGTGACTCTGTAATCTGGCAACGCAGTCTAGTTTTGGCATTATTTGATTCAAAATCTGATTTTCCAAAAAAGACTTGCCGGATTGGACTCTTTAGTGTTTATTAGTTTCACATTACACTTTATGAAATTAGATTCAGAATCGTGACAGGAGTCCAAACTATAGGACCAATTCGAACTCTCTGAAAGGGGGCGCGAAAAAGTCGAGCTACAGTTTCTGACGACTCTGCTGGGGATTTAGAGAACTTGACTCAAACTCATGATATGTTGTTTTATCTACATTTATGTGTTTCTTTGCATTGTATTTGCATCGGTTCACCTAAGTCACAGTGTTTGCCATCTGCTATTTCTGAACAATTTGCCGGAGGCTTGCTTGGAAAAGCGTGCCATAATGTTGACCGGTTGTGGGCTCTGCTACGATGGGAACACAAGCCTTGGATCTGGATTAACGCTGTACCGTTTGATCCTCATTTCACTTCTCGGTGTTAAGAGCGAGAGGTATATTAGTTGGTCTTGTTGAGGTACCTTTTTTGACCAATCGGCATAGTTGCATATCGGAAGCCTTAGAGACTGTTCCAAACTAGGATAGGTTGCTCATCCGAATGCAGGATTGAATGAAACCGCTTGTTGGCGTAGTGAATCCCTAGCTCCTGACGAGATTAGGACAGGGTAACCCTACCCTACCATAGGGGTGTTTTGGCTCTCACTTGCTTGATACGTGCTTTTAGAGTGTAGCTCTATAGGAATGTATGTATCAGTTGCAAGTCTGGCTATCAGTTTGAGGGTATCAGTTTTGAGGCAAAAATCAGTGTTTGAGTATAGATTGTCCAGCTTATGATTTCAACTGTGTGTTGTCCTTGTCTAAGCTGAGGTGCTGTGTGTTTTCTGATTTTTGTTTCTTTTGCTTTATTTTTCTTTTTGCAAGGTAGTATTTCACAATTACTTCCGACAAGGCAGTTACCCCCCGAGCACTCTAGATCGAGTTAGGCGGATTTACCGATCTGAGGATCTTATTAGAGGACAGCTAGTATTTGCTTCACTACCCCCGGTTACCAGACGAAGGAGAGTCAGACATAGCTCACCGGTTCAGCAGTCGCCAATTCAGCAGTTACTGACTACTTCACCTGTGCTTAGTCGAACCCAGTTTTCTGCTTCCATTTCAAAAAGAGAGTACACACCGGTTCTGATAGATCAGCACCCCGTAGATAACATGGAGGATATGTTACGTCAACTTTAACAGACCATTGAGGCAATGCAGCTGGACGTTGCTCGCCAAGCGGAAGTCATCACCCGCCAAGCGGAAGTTGTAGCCCAGCAGGCTGAGTTGATCGCTAGGCTTCAACAGCAACAACAACCACTACAAGCGACAGCTTCTGCTTCACATCCACCCCCGGCCAAGGTTCCAATACCCGGGGTTACTACTAATGTCCAGGAGAATGCGGATATTCCGGCAGAGCCAGTTCTACCCCAGACTTCCAAAGCACCGGCCTACCCAACAGAGACACATTTTGAGTTTGAGGTCGACCCTACTGCTCTGAAAGTGAGCAAGCTTGAGAAGCTTTTTAAATGAGCTCAAGGTGTTAATTCAATCCCGAATATAGAGGATGGCTATACCGATGCAGCGGTGACCTTGCCAGATAGGTTTAAAATGCCACATATAGACCGTTTTGACGGCTCGGGTGATCCCATGGTCCACTTGCGGTTATTTTCAGATATTCTGCAGCCGATGGGCCTAACTAGACTGCAGAAGTTATCCCTTTTTGGCCAGACCTTGTCAGGTATCGCGGCCATTTGGTATGCTAAGCTTGAGGATTCTGTGAAAAAGAGTTGGGAAGAGATGACCGGGGCCTTTATTGCCCAATATTCCTATAACACTCAAATCAAGGTCACAACTCGTGATCTCGATGCAGCTCGTCAAGAGCCGAAGAAGGGCTTCTCCAATTTCCTCACTCGGTGGAGGGCCAAGGCCTCCATGATGACCACTCGGCCAGCTGAAAAGGACCAGATCAGAATGGTCGTCCGTAATTTGCAACCGAGGCTACTACAGAAGATGATAGTCTTACCTCTGCCTACATTTGCTGACCTTCATGAGATAGGGGTGCAGATAGAGGATGTAATGAAATAGGGTCTGATAGACCATGAGAAAGAGCAGCCTAAGAAGGCTTTTACGCGCAGTTCTAATGCGACTACGAGTAGTAATGCAGCTGCAAGGAACTCTGACGTTGGTATGGTCACCACCACATCGAAAACAGCCACCCCCTTTGCCGGTACATCTGAGACTATCTCACAACCTGTAAAGCACCAACCCCGAGTTTAGAGGGTTTTCACCCCACTCTACATGTCTCTATTTGCAACCTTGAGGGTCTTGATTAGAAAAGGGCATCTGAAGCCCCTGGAGTCGCGCCCATTGCCTAATCCCCTCCATCCTACACACTATTCGGCCAAATACTGTGCCTTCTAGCAGCAGCATGGTCATGATACCGACCTATGCTTCAAATTATGTCATGAGATTCAGGATTTCATTGACAACAAAGTGATAGCTCCCCCTCAAAAGCCTAATGTCACTACAAATCCCCTCCCACCACATAACCAACCCCCGCCACCCAGGCAAGTAAATCTTATCCAAACACTGGCCGTCCCATGCGACCCCAGTATATATATCACCCCTTCCCACCTACCTAAGCCAGCACTGTTCATCCCAGAAAGCAAAGACTTGTGCATGATGAGTGCGTCCATATCCCAACCCGAACCTGTGGTGGTGGTTATGGTAGAAGAAGGCATGCTTGAGGGCTCCGTGAGCTTAACTGAAGAGGAATATAACCTGTGTCGCTACATTGTGCCAGCCAGTCAGGCCCAACTAGGGGTGGAATAGTCGATGAGAATGGAAGTTAATGTAGTCTGGGAGGATAGACCAAGCCAAGGAGTGGATGACTTAACTGAACTCGAAGAGGACATCAGTAATCTGCAGTTCTTCGATGAACAAGATATGGGGAATGTACAGATTGGCTGGTTTGATATGAACGGATCAATGGACAATACCAGATGCCTCAGTGATGAACCAAATGTTGATGAGGGGTCTTAACCAAAGCAGGGACAGCTGGAAACAGGAATTTCTGCAGCGGCTGGAATGATTGATGACAAGGGAAAGTTGCCAGAGAGCATCGGTACTAAGAATTTTGCTCAAGAATTGGGTAGTATTTGTACAGCCGATACAGAACAGGAGGCTGCGCTGAAGCGGTTCAAATATGAAAGAACTGAGAATGATCAGAAGGCCAGAAAAGCCAAAGGCCCTGCAGGGACTGACTGTGTTGCGGATACATGAATGCTTACAACGGAACCAGACAGTTGCTCGTCGGTTGCCGGAGGAATGTGGTGGGAAGATGATGATTTGCATCTTGCCCACACGGACGAAGATTGGAGACAGAATCTGCCAGATGATAAATGGTATTATGAGGAAGTCGATCACATGACTCGGAGCGGGCGGTATTTTAAACCCCCACACCTGGACCAACCAGAAGCATCTAGGAAAGATAAGGAAGTTGAGAAACAGAAGGATAAACTGTTGGAGGAGGAAGCTATACTGAAGCAGTTGAAAAAGATTTAGGCGGACATATCCATTTGGGGATTGCTCATGGCATCACGGGTGCACAGACAAGCCGTCCTATCAGCAATGGATAAGGCTAAGCTCTCTATCGATACAACCCCCGAGAAGTTAGTGGGACTGGTTTTCCCATGAGGCGCTTGACCGACTTTGACCTTTATAGATAAGGAATTGCCGCCTGAGGGCTCTGAGCATAACAAACCACTATATATCTCTGTTGAATGTAAAGAGAAGTCGATACCAGTCGTCTTGGTTGATACTGAGTCTGCAATTAATGTGTGTCCATTGCGCACGACCTATGCTATTGGCTTGAAGCTAGCAGACTTTGCACCAACAGCCCAGGTGATTCGGGCTTATGATAATACAAGCCGAGAAGTGATGGGGACAGTTTGGATTGGAACGCAGGTTGGCCCGGCATAATAGGACATTGAGTTCCACGTTTTGAATGTTCCGGCCACCTTTCATTTACTCCTTGGGCGGCCATAGCTGCACTAAGTGAAAGATGTCTCTTCCATTCTGTATCAGATACTGAAGTACCACCACAGAAAGGGGGTAGCTATTGCTTTTGGAAATTCTTCTATACATCCTTCACCGGAAGTTACTACATCGGTACTGGAAATTGTACACGGCGATGAGGATGTCTTTTTGTCTGGGTTCACCTTAGCCGAGGCCAGGGTAGTGCAAGATATCCTGGCTATTGATGATGAGTTGTATGTTAGTACTCAATCCGTCTACCTCATGAATAAGCTGCAACATGTACCCGGAATGGGATTGGAAAGGAACGGCTGGAAGGGCGTTGCTTTGTCGGCCAAAGTGCCACATAACCGTCATACCTTTGGTCTAGGTGACACACCTACCAAAGAGGATTGGGTAAGAAGGGAAAGGAAATGGCAAGGAAAGACCAAAGCTAAGCAAACTGGGAGCACTATGAGCTGGGGTATAGACCCATTCAAGGAACCCTGAACGGCCGCTTTGTCCGAGAGGGGGAAGATTTTCCATTTTGCAGCTTTCTTGAGCCATGGATGAGCTTTGAGAAGCGGCATTTTCCCGGCTTTGAGATCTTCTTTGACCTACAGCTGCAAGAGGATGAAGTTGCAGAAGAACAAACTGACTTACTAGTTGAGGCTGAACATAGTGCAGATGATGAGTCCAATGGTAGTGAACTTGAGATAGGAGCAGCGATAGCTTGTCTCCTTTTGGATCCTCAGATCAAACCGGAGTAGCCTAGGGGATGACTTCACCGTTTCCATGATTGGAGATCAATCAGCTGTGGACCCTTCTATCGGCATTTTGGATGCATCTATCGCACCCTCCCTCGTTTGGCAATTCGATGAGGGTTTTTGTCCAGCAATTCTGAATCAGGTAGTGAACCAGAATCTGATTCCACAGAGTCTGTGGAGTCAGAATCAGATTCTAGTTCTTCTGAGTCGGAGTTCGGTATTCTTGGGGTTGATAACCCGAATGTTGTTGTTTTGTCCAGGTCGTCTTTTTCCTTTTCTTTTGAGTCGGTTGTAATTGAGGAATTGGACGAACTGGAAGTTATGGAATGAGAATGGTACCACTACTGTTTCTGAGTACTTTTATGTGCCAGTTGTATATTGCATGGATCATGACTTTCAAAATTTTGATAAAAACGACGAGGAAGGAATTCCTCTGGTTTTAAAACATTTGATTAATTGATTGAGAGGATGAGAGGTTTGTAAAACCCCTGGTTGATGAAATCATTTCAATTAATGTGGGTACTGAGAAGGATCCGTGTTTTGGTCTAGATCGGGTCCCACGTTGTCTTCGGAGGAACGCGAGCGCTTAGTCGTTTTATTAAAAGATTTCAAAGACGTTTTCGCGTGGTCCTACGAAGACATGCCTAAAATCAATCCTAAGATTGTACAACATTGGATCCCTCTTGACCCTAAGGCCCGACCGTCAAGCAGAAGCTTCGGAGAAATACGCCCGGATTGGGCTCTGAAAATTAAGGAAGAGGTCACCCAAGCAGATAGACACAGGGTTCTTGCTAGTATCTGAGTATCCTACTTGGTTGGCTAACATTGTTCCGGTGCCGAAAAAAGATGATAGAATTCGGGTGTGTGTGTGGATTTCAAAGATCTGAATAAAGCTAGTCCGAAGGACGACTTTCCTCTGCGCACATCGACAAATTGGTAGACTTCACCGCAAGCTATGCATTGCTTTCCTTTATGGATGGATTTTTCGGGTACAACCATATAGCGATCCCGGTTTTTCCTTCATTGTTTAATTATATTCCGGACTCGGTTCTGTGGATGTTGGCCATTGTCTTATTCTCATTTCCATCCTTTACTCTTTGTATTTGAGTCTTGGGTTGTCTTGGGCATGTTTCGAACAGGTTGGTTAAGCTTGGGTCTCTATCCTTGTTGCCCAGATTTTTGATGATCCGCTCGAGCGGGTCCTATTGCGCTCGAGCGGAGTTTGCATCCTTTCAGCATTTTGTGCGTCTGCAAAAATACTACAGGTGTGTTTTTCACGCTCGAGCGGATTTCCTTACGCTCGAGCGAGTCGTGCTCGAGCGGGTGTTTGAAGTCTGTAAAAGTACTCGAGGAGTGTAATCTACGCTCGGCGGGGTTCCTTTGCGCTCGAGCGGGTAGTGTTTTGCTGTTATGCCTTGGCGCTCGAGCGGGTATTTTTGAACTCGAGCGAGTTAAGTTTTTGTGTCTGACGCTCGAGCATATGTATATTAGATCGCAGCTGGGTCATTTTAAATCACTTTTTTGACTCTCTCTCTCTCTCTCTCTCTCTCTTACTTTTCAAAACCCAAACTTGAGAGCCTCTCACTCTAGACTTCAACTTCTCTCTATGGTTTGATCTAGTTCTAGTGTGTTTCTAGCCTAGTCCCTTTGTAAAAAAGGTTGTGCTTGGTGTGGGCTTCACTTTGATCCGAAAATCTCTTGGTTTGGAGCACTTCGAGTTTTCTTCAACTTCTCCATTTGGTCTCTCCATTTGAGGTAGGGATAACTACTCATTTTTATGATCTTTAACATAGATGTTGGGCATTTTGTATAAATGGTTTAATTTGGGAAGTTAGGGTTTGAGATTTGAAAGAATTGAAAAGAGGGGTTTTGTTTCTTTTGAACTATATATGTGTATATGGGTCTTAATATGAGGTTATGAGTGTTTATTAATGATATTTGGACCATTGGGTCAATATTGGGAAAAATGGAAAAAATGCCATATTTGGGTTTTATTGGGTCATTAGTGTAATTAATGACATTCATTGTGAAATATGAAATTGGGATAGAAATGGATAGAAATGATGAAATTGGCTTAAGATGAGACCGAATGGTGGAATTGGATTTATTAATCGCTCACTTTTGAAATGTTGAGAATTTATCTGTTGATGCATTTATTATCAGTTTAGAAATAATTGCTTTGAGCTATCGGTGGAGATAGTCTTGATTGTTGTAAACATTGCATGATGATTAGGTGAATTAAAACTAATCAATTGAATGTGTCATTGAATATGACGGTTGGAATAATACATCAAATATGTGTATTAATTGATCATGTATATAATAATTGTTTATATACATTGTATTGTGTGGCAGGAGATAGGGGATGTACTCCACGGTTTGGGAGGAGATAGGGGATGACTCCTAAATCGGGTATAATTGGGAGGAGATAGGGGATGGACTCCATTGATACAGCAAATATGTATATCTATTGTGAAGTATGGAAGTGTTTTAATATGATATTGATACAACAAAAGATGTGTATCTATTGTGAAGTATGAAGTGTTTTGATATGAGTTGTTATCTCATTTAAATGGAAGTATAGTTGATATGAGTTGTAATCTCATTTAATTGTTTGGCCAGGTTCTGAGCCATGTTTATGAATTGATAATTGGTTTAAGTAAAGGAAAGTAAAATGAAACATGGACTATATTTGTCATGGAATTGGATTATGATGTAAGTTGGTTGACTAGTGTTAATATTTATTGAATGCTCACGTTTTAGTTATTGCTCATATTATGTTTAGCATATCTCTACTGGCGTTGCTCACCCTATATGGGACATTTATTTTCAGGTGCATGTGATAATGCCGCCTCCAAGGTCTTAGCTTAGGAGGTTGTAGAAGTTGAAGGCTTATTCTTTTGTGATTATCTTTTTGTATTACATGTATATCAAGCCAAGGGCTTATTTTGTGTAAAGAGTTAGAACTCTATTTTTGTTGAATCCAAGTATTGACTTGAAAAGTTGTAAGCCTATAGGGCATTTACTTTTATTGTTGACATGTAATATCTCTTGTAAGGATACTCTGATGTTGCGAATTTGATATCTCTTTCTTGTATGATTTATGGGTTTATTTTGAGGGCGTGACAAACCAGATCTTGATGGCATTCGAGGATAGGGAGAAGACTACCTTCACCACGCCGTGGGAACCTACTACTACTAAGGTGATGCCGTTCGGTCTGAAAAATGCTGGGGTACTTATCAACGGGATGCCAACTACGATCTTGCATGATATGATCCACAAAGAGGTTGAGGTGTATGTGGACGACATGATTGTCAAGTCCAGAGAAAGAGAGGGCCACTACACCGCCTTAAAGAAATTTTTCAATGGATCAGAGAATTATCGGTTGCAACTGAATCCACAGAAATGCACTTTTGGTGTCACAACAGGGAAATGCTGGGGTTCTTGATTACACAGAGGGGCATTGAGGTCGATCTTCCAAAATCAAGGCCATTCTAGAAGTGCCAGCACAAGGACTGAAAAGGAGGTACGAGACTTTCTAGGTAAAGTGCAATTCATAAGACGGTTTATTACAAAATTAACCTTGACTATGAACCACTATTTGGTCTCCTGAAGAAAGGAAAGAAATTCAATGTGATGACTGATGCCAGGTTGCTTTTGAGCAGATCAAGCAGTATCTACACAACCCACCCGTGTTATCCTGCCAGAGTTGGGGAAGCCGTTGATTTGTATCTGTTAGTAACCGACACGACAATGGGCTGCATGCTTGCACAGGAATCTAAGGATAGAGTGGAGAAGGCCATCTATTACCTGAACAAGAAGATGCTGGAATATGAGACTCGTTATACACTCCGCTTGAGAAGGCTTGCTTGGCCTTGGTATGGGCTACCAGGAAATTGAGGCACTACCTGTTAGCTCATTCCGTAATTCTGGTTTCGAGATTAGATCCCATCAAATATCCCTTCGAGAAACCAACGCTTACAGGTAGGCTAGCCCGTTAGTTGCTTCATCTCTCCGAATTTGAATTTGAAGTACATGACTCGTAAGCCTGTTAAGAGGAGAGTGGTAGCGGAGTTCCTAGCCGATCACCCAGTGGAGGGGATGAAGCAGTAGAGTATTTGTTCCCAGATGAGGCCATTCTGCAAGTCAGAGAAGAAAATAGACTATGTACTTTGACGGAGCATCTAATCAGTACGGTTATGGGATAGGGGGTGTTGCTGATAGGCAACCCAACAATTCCCACATACCTTTAGCTTTAAAACTCCGGTTCAAGGTATCTAACAATGAAGCAGAACATAAGGCATGTATCGCTAGCTTGGAAGTCGCCCTGGAACTAGGGGCAAAACGGATAGACGTTGTTGGGGACTCAAACCTGGTTGTGTCTCAAGCGAAAGAAGACTGGAAAGTTAAGGAAGAAATGATGAAAATCTATCACCAAAACCCTGGATGTTATGATTCCTAGGTTTGAGAAATTAACCTTCACGCATCCATTAAGAGAGAACAATAGGTTCGCTGACACTTTATCAACTCTATCTTCCATGATAGACATTCTTTTGGGAGTCCAGATGTGTCCGATCATTATTGAACAGAGGTATGTGCCGGCCTACGAGCTGATTGCTGCAATAGATGAAGTACAAGATCAAAACCCCTAGTATCATTATATCTGGAACTTCTTGAGAAGGAGGTTTATCCACTAGGGGCAAATGCCAAAGATAAAAGGGCAATACGGTGAATGGCCGCTCAGTTCATTATCTGTGGAGGTAAATTATACAAACGAGGCCATTTGGGAATACATAAACTGTGTATTGATGTAGAAGAGTCAAGGAGCTTAATGGAGGCCATCCACGGAGGAGAGTGCAGATCGCACATGAGCAGAATAATGCTAGCTCGGAAGATTCTCAGGCAGGGTTACTACTGGTCAACCATGGAGGAGGATTGTATTGGTTTTGTTCGGCGATGCCACAAATGCCAAATTCATGCAAATCGCATGAACATCCCGCTGTCGAGGCTATACAACATGACTTCACCATGGCCATTTTCAGTCTGGAGAATTGATGTTATTGGGGCAGTTACTCCAAAGGGCTCGAACGGGCATGAATATATCCTGGTGACAATAGATTACTTTACAAAGTGGGTCGAAGCCCAATCCTACATAGTGCTGAAAGCGTCACACGTAGCCAAGTTCATCAGGAATAATATCATCTATCATTATGGGGTCCCCGAATGAGATCATCTCGGACAATGGTTCCCACTTCAAGAAAGAAGTGATCGACTTGTTGGAAAAATACAACGTGGCTTTTCATAAGTCATCCACATATCAGCCGCAAACCAACGGAGCTGTTGAGGCCGCCAACAAGAACGTCAAACACATTCTACAAAAGATGGTAGAAACCTACAGAGACTGGCCAGACAAACTGCCATTTGCTCTTTGGGGCTACAGGACATCAATTCGGACATCTACTGGGGCAACTCTGTATTCTCTGGTTTATGGGATGGAAGTTGTTCTGCCGATTGAAGTTGAAGTTCTATCGCTGTAGGTTATGGCTAAGTGCCAGATAGCAAAAGCAGATTGGCAGCAGAACAGGTTCGAGGAACTAATGTTGTTTGATGAAAGGAGGCTGAAAGCACTATACCATGTTCAAGGTTATCAACGCAGGGTTGCTAGGGCTTTCAACAAGAAAGTTAAGTCCAGGAATCTTAAAGAAGGGGATTTGGTGCTCAAAGACAACTGAGCTCCCATCCATGACCCTAGGGGGAAGTTCAGACCCAATTGGACTGATCCTTACATTATCAAATCTATTTGGTCAGGTGGAGCTGTCATTCTTATGGACCTAGATGGCCTTGAATTCTCCTAACCAATCAACATGGACAAGTTGAAGAAATATTACCCTTAAGAGGCTCGCTAGGCCAAAAACCCAAAAAGGCGACCTAGGCAAAAGTTAGAGCACAAAAAATTTGAAATAAGAAAAACTGAGCTCGCAAGGTTAAAAACCCGAAAAGGGCAGCCTTGGCAAAAGTTAGAGTGCAAAAGAAGAGTGTTAATACCCGAATGAACCCTAACCGAACTACGTAAGGCTTGATTCCTATCTTTATGATATGTAGGCAACTTCATTCTGAAGTCTAGCCATAAACGCTTCCAAATCAACTGTGTTCATGAGATTGTTTTGGTCATCTTTGTCTTTTCTGCATCCAAGAGTTCGATTGTGATCTTCACTATGAGAGCTGGTTATAATACAGTGCAGTGCTATTCAGACAAGGGGCAACTTTCCGTTTGCTGGATTCGGGGTTATACATCTCAAGGATAGATTCTGGATGTGTCCAGTTGTGATCCTTATCGAAAATGGTTCTGAAAAGTTTTAATAAAAGTTGATTTTGTCCAAATTAATCTTGTTACAGCTTAGACCATTTTTGGACCAAAAGGAAAATTTTCAGTGCCCACAACTTTCAATTTCATTGATTTCAATACAGAGTTCTCCAACTCTCGATACAAATCAAAGTTGTTTTTTTATTACATTCAAAAGGAAAACTTGAAAGTTAGATCAAAGCAATAAACTTGGGGCATCGATGAGTCAGGTGTTCCTGCGTCCCCTTCTAGAGCTTGTAGAAGCTTCGGATGCTAAAGTAGGCCCAGTTTGCGCCTCATCTTCAAGCCAAGCTATGCATTCGCCAGAAAAGGCGCAATTGAAATTAGGAGCGGGAGCTAGAAGTTCTCTTGTCCTCCAAGCAGTGAGATATCCAGCTAGTTGTGAACCTCGGATTAGAAATGAAGCTGGGTACTCTATCCCCTATTCTGGGCAGGTCTGGTCTAATCGTGCCTGAACTGACGCCTGAACCGGAATGGAAAATAAAAGACACAGTGTGTCAAGCCAATCACTTGAATGCCAGGTTGCCGAGCCATGTTGTAGCTCATCTTAGGCAGATCAAACCAGGGGTAACACCAAGCAATGTCAACAGCAGACCTGTTGCACATCTAATGGCACCACTATCCCTCGTTCGGGAAATCAACTAGCTGTTGGCGAAAGAAATAGCCTCATGCTGAATATGTAGGGTAAGAGTCCACTACTTTCAACTTGTCCATGAGCCATATCTGGGGAGGGATGAAAAATAAGAGAGATTAAAGAATAGAGAGGTGTATGTGGAGGGAAAAGTAAGAAAAGGTTTTGAGAGAAAAACAGAGTCTGAGTGACAAGTGATGTGAGAAATACATGTGAGATAGGGAGCGAAACATTACCTGCAAGAGTAGTGGACTTCCTGCGAACTTGGTTGTCTCCTGGCGATGGAAAGCATCCAAGCCCATCAAAGTCTCGGCTAGTGTCAAACCAATGCAGCTCTTGTCCTCTTTCAAGCCTTGGGCCACTTCGATTAAGCGAATGCTAGACCCTCTGGAGCCAGGGGCAAACAGAAAATGAGCCAACATACATAAGCAAAGGGCATGTTGCCGAAAACCTTGCCAAAGACGGTTGTCGTGGTCGCTGGCATCAGAAAACCGGTGAATAAGGCTAGAAATATCCAACTCTCCGTTGCGAACCAAAGATCGAGCATCGTGTAAAGTAAGCCCACACATCCTTCCTAAAGCCTAGATGTGGCTGAAACGGGACGGAGGCAAGATTTCCTCGTCACGCCGGGATTCCATCAAAACTTGGAATTCTTCGATTGTGGGGCATATGTCTTGTCCTCAAAAGCTGAAAACATGTGTAACCGGGTTCCAACATCTAGCCACGATGAGAAAAAACGGAAAACACAGCGGGATACGACTTAGCGGAAATTGTGTATTTATCCCCGAAACCCCGAAAATTCACTTTTTCCGAGCCATCTAGAGTCATAATCCAAGTCGAGAGTTTTTCGGTGAAAAATGGCTCTATTTGTTGCAAAAACAGAGCTGGAATGAAGAAACTACGAAGTCTCAAACTTTCGTAGAAGATAAGGCACTGAGTGAAAGACAGGTGGCAGTAATTTGGAGACTCCTTGCAACAATGGCCGACCGGCCACCTTTAGTAGCCGACCGACCACTTTTGATGGCCGACAACCATCACTAATGGCCGACAGCCCCTGTTTGTGCCTAGCAGAATTCCTTTGGTCTTCCTGTGTGCTGAGAATGCTGAGAACCTGTGTTTTGTTCTACTCTTGATGCATTCTGCTGTCCTGTTTTAGTAGTTTTGTTGAGTCGCTTTTATGTTATTTCAATTTGTTTATCGAGTTGTATTTCTTGCGTTTATCGAGTTGTTGTTTTGTTTATCGAGTTGTTGCATTAGTTGTTCATTGAGTTGTTTTACTCTGTTTATTATGTGTTGGTTGGTTCATTACCTAATTAAGCAATTGTCAAGACAATGAACAATATTCAATTTCCATCAATCCCGTTTTTGTGTAAAATGGTGCAATACGATACCCAGAATATAAAATGCAACATGTTTTCATCAAAAAGCTATTTTCATTCCAATCATGGTTTCTTTTTACAAAGAGTACAAGTTTTTAAGAAAATAAAACTGTCTAAAGCTGTACAATGTGCTAACACTGCTAGCAAAAAGGAACAAAGCAAAAACACATGAATCAGTGCCGACTAGCTCAAGCTCTAGAGGCCTTCTTCGTCCTCTTCCTCGGTGGAGCGGACTCTGCAGAGCTATCCCCATCTGCACCACTGTCTGAACCCAATGCAGAACCAGAACCGGAGTCGTCGTCATCCTCTGCATTAGAGTCTGGCACAACCTCATCTCCACTAGCGGAATCTGAGTCAGCATCATCATCTCCGCTCTTGGATGACTCGTCATGTTGATCTCCATCCTCCTCGGTCTCACTGGTCTCATCGTCATCGCGCATGATGGGCTCTCGACGTCTCCCTCAGCCGCGTACCAGAGCTGTCTCTCTCCTCCTGCTGCTGGAGGAGGCGCTGATGGTCCTGCTTTTGTCGCCGCCGGCCCTGTCAGAAGAGGCATGACCTGAAAAGGCAGTTTGAATATATCAGCCACAGTATGTGTATCAGATGTAAGTATTGTGTGCAGAATGAGTACATGCAGAAGTCAGTGCAGTATGGGAAAATGTTCAGTTGAGATGTCAGTTTCAGTATATCAGCAAAAATATGATGACCGAAATGCAAGAAAACTGGAAAATTACTTGAATACTGTGGGAGCCGAGTATCGCCTCCTTCCTTAAGATCATGCCCTCGAATGAGGCCAACATCTCGAGTAACCCCTTCACGTACCCTATGGAGGGCTGCAAATACAAGTTGGAATGATCAGTGTCTGGAATGAATGTCTGAGTATTTGAGCGGGAATGGAAAAAATGAAAGCTGTAGTACATACCGGTGGTGAATCAGGTGTCCTAACGTATCGGTGACCAGGCAATGGAGGCTCGATTGGGATTTGATAAGGCTCTCCAGAGTACCACCAACCTGTCAGCTCGGTCGGAAGATTTGACCATCTAAAACTCTGCCTAACAGGAACCATCCCTCTAGCTCTGCCCCTCGGTGCTCAAGCCCTGCTCGTCGAAGGGACATCAGCTGCCCTCCCTATATGAGCACGAATACCTGTCAAAGGAGGCTTGAGGTGCGTCTGGATGTAAGTCATATAGTCCTCCTTCTCAAGAAAAAAGTCTGCATCCCCACCTCACATAAAGTTAATGATCTCTTGAGATGAGAGACTCTCTGTGGCTTGCATAGATAACGGAGGTGATATGGGAACCGGCTGTAATGGCACACCTAATGTCTGGCGCAGGAAGCGCTCACGCTAGGAACCAGGCTTGGCCTACTGGTCCCTCAACCACGAGCCGATAGTGAGAAGCGCCCCAAGCGCCGGCGAACTAATATTTGACACCCTCTGGCATCGCCACCCAAGGTTGCCACGTGATCTACAGACAGCAACTGCATAGATTGATTAGTTGTTATTAGATATGCAATATGAATTAGAGTTGAAAACAGAAAGAGCTATAAGTTTTGAGTTACCTCTGCTGCCCTCACTGTATCAAAATACTGGCGAAAAAATGAAAGGCTCTCTCGAGTCCTCGGCTGACATCTCCCGTCATACTGGTGAGAGCATGGCACCCCAAGAGGCATCTCGACCTCCGACTCTGGGGCAAGCGTCGGAAAATAAGCATACACCCACAGTTGTGTAAAAGAGGGCGACAGTGAGTATATAACAGAAAAACACAGATAATGCAGAAAGCAGAGTATGTGTGCAATGTCCAAAAAATACAGAATGCAGAGAATACAGAATACAGAGAAAATGCAAAAAGCAAGGTATGTAGTACAACGTATAGAAAGTACAAGTGCAAAGCAGAAACTAGACTGTGTGTGTACGGTGTGCGGTGCATGCAGTGTACAGAAAGTACAAAGCAAAAAGCACGGCAGAGAATGTAAAGCAGAAAAAAGTAAAGCATACCTCATAGGCTTTCCAATAGCCGCCAACTCTGTTTCTGCTCCTGCGGAAGGTCGAGCTCATATAGTAGTACAGGGTAGCGAGGCCAATGCCACCCTAGTCGTAATGCTGGACCTGAGATAAGTCCACTAAAGCACTCAAAAGATATAGCCCGACTGTGTTCTCCTTGTCCGCGAATAAGGTAGTGCCAAAGAGGAACATTAAGAAACCTCAAGCATGCTGCTCAGTCTCCTATCGGGTCGCTGGTGCCGTCCCTCTGTAGTGATCTGCAAACCAAGTGTACCGGACCATCCCTGATCGGAAGATAAGTGGGCGTGCCCCCAACAAATAAATCCAGGTGGCCTTCCACTCGCCCATGTCAGTATCATATGGGATCGGCCGGCCTCCTACCTTAATGCCCGTCAACATGGCAAAATCATACGGGGTCATCGTCATATCTTCGGTGGTAAAGAAATGGAAAGAGTTAGTGGTATCCCACCATTTCTCTGCCAGCGCGCCCAGGAGGGTCCGGCTCGCCATGAGGTGCAACAGCCCCATGCAGAACAAACCAAACCCCACCTTGTCGACGATCTGGAGGACACCATCGAGGAGGTCCATATACCACTCCCTCGCCGATGTGGACCCATACCCTTGGGTAAAACAAGAGTCTACCTGTGTTCAAGATGAGCAGATGAAAGGCATGTAAGAAATACAGTGCGTGAATACGTTCAGAACGAGCAAATAAAATACATTGCAAAAGTGCAAGCTATGCAGGAAATGTAAAGTGCATCGCGGAAAATGTAAGAATACAGTGTATACCTCAGAGGCGCCATGAGATAAGTGAGACTTTGGCTCTCACAACAAGAGATCTGCTGGTGCGCCTCGTGCAAAACCGCTGAAATGACAGACTGTACTGAGCGGGTACATGTGCCTCGGGGCGGTATCTTTCTGGGTCGAAAGGTCGGACTCTAGATGGTAATGATATGTACTCGGGATCTCCTTCCATTCTTAGTGAACCTCCATCGTGAGAAATGTCGTCTGCCATCTAGAAAGAAAGTGAGAAAATAGGCGAAAATGAGCAAAATGGGTGGAAAATGCCAAAAGTAAACTCTCGGAGAGAGAAAATGGGAGAAAAAGTCAAAGCCCAGGCAAAGGCGTCAAACTCAAGACAAACTTGAGGGAAACAAACCTAAAGTGGCGAAAATTGAGAAAAAAGCTCTGAAAACAAATTTCAATCGGTTCAAAACGGAGGAAATCAAGAGGTTTTAGCGAATCAACTTCGCGTAGGGCGTTGGAAAACGCGTATAAAGCACGAATCTAGGAGGAAAAAGTGTCTAGGGAGGGAGAGAAAGCAATTTCGGCACTGTGGGTGTGATCAAATGTGATTTGGAAAGGTGTATTTAAAGATTTCCATGCAAAAAGACCAAAATGGACCGGATTTTCCATAACTGGCCGACCGGCTACTTTTTGTGGCCGACAACATCCTCAAGTGGTCGACACTGCTTCAGGGTGGCCGACAAGCTTCTAGTGTTCTCCCTATGTGTTTTTATGTTGTTTTGTGTCCTTGGATCTCGAGAAAGTGCAAGAAAAGTTCACTTTTCAGCTCAAAGTGTCTTTGCGGAAGCTTCGAACCATGTCTTCGATGCATGACTCATCGTCAGCCGGCATGAACGAGGTGTATCCTTTTGAAATAAATTGTAACAACTCCGAGAGGTAAATCAGAGGTTGCAATTGAATCGGTTCTATTAAGGCACGTTTTTTTTATCGTTACATAGAACGTGCATTTCTTTATTCGATGTTTTGCATCGAACATGCTATTGATGTTGCATTGAACATGCTATTGATGTTGCATTGAATATGCATCGTTATTATTGTATATAGAATGTGTATGTTGCGTTGTATTGCATTACACATGCTCTCATGTTTGCATAGAATATGCATGTCACGTCGTATTGCATTGTATATGCCTGTACATTCATATAGAAAATGTTTGTACCTATTGCATCGACCATACGTTTGCTATTGTTGCATTGAACACGCATTTTGGTGTTGCATAGAACATGCTCTATTTCTCGTTGCGTAGAATATGCTTCTGCTTTGTTTCTTGCATGCCGTGCATAAAACATGCCTCTAACATTGTGTCACGATTATTCGTTTTGCATAGAATATCCATTCATATTGTATTGTACCTGTTAAGTTTCTTTCTTATACAGGCACAATATTGTATGTACGGTTCATTCAGTGGAACTCCAGGTAGGATCATCCCTGTCCCTTGAACCTTTTCCTAGTTAGAAACACTCGAGTACGCCCGATGTTTACACCACTCCTTGTTTTGGTTAGAAATACTCGGGTACGCCTAGTGTTTACACCACCCCTTATTGGTTAGAAACACTCGGGTAAGCCTAGTGTTTACACCACCCCCTTTTGATTAGAAACACTCGGGTATGCCCAGTGTTTATACCACTCCTTGTTTTGGTTAAAAACATTGGGGTGTGTCCCCGATGTTTATACTACCCCCCGATTAGAAGCGTTTGGAACGTGTTCCGATGCTTATACTCCCTTGCTTTGGTTAGAAACTTTGGGACGTGTTTCCGATGTTTATACCACCTCCTTGGTTAGAAGCATTTGGAACGTGTTCCAATGCTTATACCTCCCTGCCTTGGTTAGAAACATTGGGGCATGCTTTGATGCTTATACCCCCCTTCGGTTATAAGCGTTTGGAACGTGTTCCGATGCTTATACCACCTTGTTTTGGTGAGAAATATTGGGACGTGCTCCGATATTTATACCACCCTCCAATGTTTGCACTGCTCTCTTTTCCTTCTTGTGCGTGACGCGTTAGGACGCTTTGGTTAAAAGTATCCGGACAAATTCCAATGCTTATACCGCTCTTTGTTTTGGTTAACTAATATTTGGACATGTTTAAATTGTTATCACTATTCTCTTTGCTTCCGAATATTAGGGTGTGTCCCTAGGTTCACAACATCTCTCTCCCCGCGTGTGCCACGCGTTAGGATCTTGTTTCCTGCCTCGGGTGCGCCCGAGGGTTGTGTTCTTCTTTGCCTTTCTTGCGTGAGGCGCAGTTAAGATTGCATAATTTTCTTGCATCCTTTCTACACGAAATGTAGTTTGGCTTGTGCCTTTCGCGTGTAGCGTGTTTACTTACTGTTGTTCATGTTTGAGTTTGTTGTAGCGTTTCTTTACATATCATTGACATCTAGATGTTTCGTTACATTCTCATTGCATGATCATAAGTTATGTTATGCATTGTGCATATCATTTGCATCTTGCCCCAGAACTACGCCGGTTTGATTCCTTGCAAAGGGATACGTAGGCAGCCTGCGGGCGCAACCGTTCTTTGTTTCGTTTGGTTGTTTGTTCGAGTCTTCGGCCTTGTCAAAAATGGGTCATCTCTGGGTTTTGACATTCACTCCCGTCATTTCATGACTTCCGAGTTCTATCAAACAGGGGCAACTGTAGACACCCCATTTTTGACCGACCTCAAGACTTGGAGGTCATCGTTTGTGCACTCGATGATTGTGCTTGTTTGAGCTTGTTTTGGGCGCTCAAAGTTCTCAGCAGAACGTCTTGTCTTTGGGCCTCTAAACCCTTTTGGTTTTGTGCTTGTTTTTGGGCCAAACCTTGTTGCCTCTTGCTTGGAAGGGAGAGAGGCCTTGTCGGCCACCTTTTGTTCTTGTCGACCACTTGAAGTGGCCGGTCGGCTACTTAGAGTGGCCGACGGCCATTTGTTCTTTTTTCAGATATTTGTTTGCCAACTGTGCCAGTTGTTGCTCACTGAAGGCCATCTCCATACACGTGTATGGGGGGATGAATACAAGCTCTAAGCTTGATTTTCTATATATAGGGGATGCTTTCCCCTATTTTGAGGGGTTGGATTTTTTGGATCAAAATTCTCTCTCTCTCTCTAGAATTCTCTCTCTCTCTCTCTTCTTGCTTTGTGCTTGATAGTTGATTTTCTCTACACTTTTGCACTCTAACCCTTAACCAAATTTGACCACCTTGGAGCTGAGGTCCCTTGGAGCCTAATTTGAGCTCTTGGAAGGAGGTTTGAGGCTAAAAGTGTGGCTGTTTTGTGCTATGTTTCAAGAGGTGTAGGACTTACCTTGTAGGCTTTGTTTTAATTCCTTGCTTTGCCATCTTTTTATACTAGTTTAGGCCTAGTTGTCAACTACAAAAAACTTTGATTTTTGGGCCTTAACATGATGGTTTGAGGTCATTTTGTGCTAAGGGGTAGTCCACTCTTCTTGTTGCTTATTTGTGTGAGCTTTTGCACCTTATTTTAGCATATTAAAATCAAACTTTTTAGACCTTTAAACTACTGAAATTTAGAGTTATTTCAGTGGTAGAAAGCATGTTTTGAAGTCCAAAATAGGAGGGGTTAGCCTCCCTTCCTTGTGTCTTGCTTCCATGCCTAGGTTGATTCACATGTTAGCTTGATTTTCTAGCTTAACTTAGATTAATTCAAGCATGTTTTCGGCTCTATTTTGGCATGTTTCAGCTCTGTTTTGGGTTGGTTGGAGCACTTGAGGCTTGCTTTGTGTACTTGTAGTGCAATTGTGCTTGTTAGTCTAACTTATGCTATGTTTTGGCCTCTTATTCTAGCTTAACTTAGCTTAATTCAAGCATGTTTTAGGACTCATTTTAGGCTGTCTTAGGACTGTTTTGAAGTGTTTGTACCTTTTGAGCTTTGTATTGCATGCCCATAGTGTAATGGTCTTCACTAGCTCATTGTTTGCTTTAAGTATGAAATGCTTGGATTGCTTGCATGTTGTAGTATTATTTTGCACGTAATCTCAGCATCATAATCTCTGCCACATTCTCATTTGTCTCACTTTCAATCACTTTTGAGAGTTGTTTCAAGTTTGGAATCCTTTAAGCTTGAGATGGAGTTTGTGCTTAATGGTTTTAATCCCCTTTTGGGGTTTTCTACTAACCAAAGGCATGACCTCTCTCTTGCCTTAAATAATTTCTTGGTTGACACTTCTTTCTCTTTAGAAGACTCTCACCTTGGACTTAATCGATTAAAGGACTAATCGGTAATGTAAAATGAGTAAACAAAATGAACAAAGTAAAAGAGGCAAGATTAAGCATCTTTGTATTGCATCGCATGTGTTCGGATTGGACGTTAATCCGAACACAAGAAAAATGGGATGTTTCATCCTTAGAGTAATGAAACGTGCCACTTTTTTTAGTCGCCATCACCCTTGATCATGCATGATTAGGTGGTGCTCCTTCGAGTCTTATTTGTGCATTCATTAAGCTTGTACAAGCTTGGTTTTCTAGCCATCATGCATTGAAAATGCTTGGTTGACGGCTCGAAGGCCAAGAGTTACCCTCCTTTGAGTTTGTGCTACGATAAGGAGGGCAACAGTACACACATTCCTTGAAAATACATTGCTTTGCCTCTGTTTTCTCTCTGTTGCAGCAAAAGAAGAAGTCCATGAAGTGGTGGCCAACCGGCCAGTTTTAGTGGCCGACAGCCACTTTGAGTGGCCGACCGGCCAGTTGAGGTAGCCGACAGCTATTTTTTGTAGCCGACTGGCCACCAGTCAATTTTTGCACAAATGTGCTCCTGAGTTGGAGCAGAGGCATTCTGGGAGTTGGTACAATTTTCAATGATCAAAATGAGTGCAAATAGAGGCATCCGATGGCAAGGCAGTGGCATTTTCGGGTGGATCAACCGAGCATGCATACGTCCTTCGCCCTCGAGGCCATTTAATCACTTTAGATAGCTTAGAATAGCTAGTTATCTCGAATGTTGTACTTAATTAGTTAGTGTAACTAATTCTTCAATGTTGGTTTGTACTATTTAGCTAGCTTAGAATAGTTAGTTAATTTACTTCAATTGTTTTAATAATTAGCTAGAATAGTTAATTAGTTTTGGGTTTGTAATAGTTAGCTTAATTAACATAACTAGTTAGCTTATTCATTCGGACCCTCCTTCACGAGGGCGCAATGTTGTAATTAGTGTACGTGCGTGTGTGCATGTCTTCCAACCCCACGTCTTTCTCCCTTTTATTTAACCGCTTTCGATGGTTAGTTTAAGGACATTTTCAATTAGCATACCTTATGCTCACATGTTTGCATCATTCATTTGTCTTCCATGCACTGAGGCTCGGCGCATCATTTAAATTGCATTGTCAATTCAATACCTATTTGAATACGTGTTTCAAAGCGTGTTATCAAATTGTATCATATGCCATATTAATAGCCGAGCCTATTAATTGCATTCTTTGCATGTGCTGCATTAGGCATCTTAGTGAGTTTTATGCTTTAGCATGCTTGCATGAGTGCGATTGCCATGTTGCCATGATGGCATGCTTGCCATAAGGCTATTTGCTTACTTGATTAACCGCATGAATGCCTGTGGATGAAGGCTTGATTGTTTGAATTGGAATGATTCAACAAATGTGATGTTTTAAGCCCACTTAAGGGTGGCAAATTCAAACCATTTTCGAAAACAAACATGAGTTGAAATGTTCCAATTCTTGCGATTTTAGTCTATACTTGCTTGTGTGCGTCACATCACATAGTAAAGTTAGGTAATAACCGGAATAAGAACACATGAGGTTTATAAAACAATATATCATGATTAGTAGAGGCCGATCTTTGATCGGGTGAGCGGGTGTACTCATTTTAGGACCTTCCCCTCTCTTACCCAAGTTCCCGAGCTGAGGCAACTTTGGTGATGATGGACACGTGGCCTTTGGCACAAGTCAGGGTTTCCTAAATTTCCCAAAAATAAAAATATTTAGGTGGCTATTCTGTAATCTAGCAAAGTAGTCCAATTTTGGCATTATTTGATTCAAAATCTGATTTTCCAAAAAAGACTTGCCAGATTGGACTCTTTGGTGTTTATCAATTTCACATTGCACTTTGTGAAATTAGATTCAGAACTGTAGCAGGAGTCCGAACTGTAGAACCAATTTGAGATCTCCGAAAGGGGGTGCGAAAAAGTCAAGCTACAATACATAATATTTAATTTTTCAAATTAAAAAAAAATGACCCGTACCTCTTGTATTAATAAAATACTCAATAAAATTGATGGTATTGACTAAAATATAAAATAATTGGATGAGTGGTGTTACATCTCCCTAATTTTGCCCTCCTAATTCCACCCTCAATGACATGGCCTGCCCTCCATGTGAAGCAATTCCACACCCTTCTCTCTCTTATATTTAGCATCCCTAATTCCACATCATTGAGAGTGAAATTGCATGAGCAAAATTAAGGGATTATTAAAATTAGAAATCATCTTATACATGGTGAAGTACTTAAAACAACAAAAGTTAGGAAAATTAACTTTTATAAAATTAATGAACAAAAAAGAATGGCCAAACCAGACAGAAAACTGAAATTGGATAGTCACTGCTATAAGAGATTCAATTATTTGGTCATTATTGAGCACAAAGGAAAATGATAAAAAAGAATGGTTGATTGACAAAAAAAGAAAAAATTTACAAGATAATGATCTATCTGAACCTAAAGGATCAATTCCAACAAATATTGGATTTGACAATAAGTCTCGGTACCCAGATTTTTCTGGATGGGTGGTTGTGTAGTGGAGATTAAATTTATGTAGTGTGGAGTTCATATGTAAAATAAATAGAATAACAAGATAACAATTCTAGGTAATTTCTGGATTCGTAGTATTACTATTAATGTCACGCCCCAAACTCGCCCCTAGAAGTTTGGTAACGAGACCGGCCAGTAATCCTAGATTACCACAGGCCTTTCTAAACATAACATAAATAAAATGGGGCTCGCGGAAGCACATGCAAAAACTATAGTCCAAGAGCTGTGCATTTATATGAACAAGTGTATATACATGCCCAAAAATGATAATTACACACACTATGTTACATAACATGATCCACGACATCACATACGTACAAGTCACAAAGAACAAAAGACAAAACTCTCTCATGGCCTTCCAGGCCTAGCCCCAGCTCGGAGGCACTCAAAACTTCTGGTTAGGCTTCAAAACGGCGGTTCAGCTCGAGACTCCGCCTAGGCTTGGCTACCTGAATGCTCACCTATAATACATAAATACAAACAATGAGCTAAAGCTCAGCAAGTAACATTAAAGTAAAGGGGTTAGTGAACGAACTCCAACATTCTTTATAAAACCACAAACGTGACATGCATAATCATAATCAGTCAACAGTCAACATATAAGAACATAAGTAATGGCATACTCCACAGAACCTTTTCATAACTTTCATAACAGTCTACAGTCTAACGAGATCTCGAGACTGGCCATGGGCCTTCATCTTCATGCTCTACCATGTTTCACATCATGGCCCTGCATGTTCATGTTGCTCCCTTGACCTAACTATCTATGGATGCCATACTAGATTCGCAATCAGGACATTCGTTCACAGTTTAAAATCACCTTTCAGAACATATCATATCATAACATATCACTTTTGAACATACTTTCATAAGAACATATCATTTACAGAAATGTTACTTACAGTGGGTTTCCAAAACCGGTAGCACGGTCTTCAATCTTGACCTGCAAACATCAACATTATAACACATTCCTTAACATTCATTATCATCATACTTTAAACCATTCATGCCTTTCTTTTCCTTCCTTTACTGTAATTCATGTCATTTCATTCATTCATTCTTTACTTCATTTCATATTCATTTCATGCTCATGAGATGCTAAATGATGCAATTCACATACTAGAATTAAATATACAACTTCCCCGAAAAGTTCCCGAAAAAGGCCTTCCCGCTCGAGCGCCACTTTGGCCGCTCGAGCGTAATGAAGAAAATGACCAAAACTGCTGGGAGGGTGATTTCTGCGCTCGAGCGTGCTCCCATCCGCTCGAGCGGACAGAGCAAAACTCCGAATTTCTGGTTCTTCTTCCCTCTTTCAAACTCCAATCCCTTCTTTACAAAATCAACTTCTAATACATGAAATACAACCTCTCAAACACTTGATTAACACTTTAATTAGCTCATTACATCTTCAATCAAAACTCAAAATATCATGTAGAAGATCAATCCTTGATTTAAGATGAAAACCCATAAACATATACATACAACTTCATATCTCTACACCCATAGAGATTCTTCTTCAACATGCCAAATAATCATAAATCATGCCATGATGCTCAATTTAAACATGAATTCCCTTTTCTTTCACTTCCTTTCCATGAAATTATGGATGATTCAACTCTATTTCAAGAACTTAGATGAGATTCTTACCTTAAACACTTGGATGGAGAGCTTAGACTTGATTTCCCCTTTTCTTCCCTTTCTCTTCTTTCCCTTTGCTTTCTCTCTTCTTCTCCCGAATGTTCTCTCCTCTCTCTCTCTTAGATATTTCTTCTTTGGTTTTTGAGTCAAATAAGGTCAAACATCTTTATCTTAGAGTATGTATATCCATATAAACATATTTGTGCCAAAGCCAAACAAGGCCCTTGTTCTCATAGCATATCTAAACACTTATGCCAATAACTTAGCCAAACAAGCCTTAGCGATTCAGACGGAATTCAGTCTTCAATTAAATTTCTCAAATGGTTCTAAAAATTTCCGGTATCACTTAGACATATTCAATTTCATTTCCTGAACCCGTTACGGTCTTCACTTTCAATCCCGAAGTCATGGTCTTAACAGATAATTTTCTAAATCAAACAGGTATTCTTCAATTAAATTATACTAACCCATCATTAATTACCAATAATTAAATCATACAGTTCCGGGTCATTACAATTAACTTAAATCATAATATGTTTATTTGTTAAATATTAAGTTTTTTTTAATATTAAACAATGTTTGCTTAATGTTAAGTTTTTGCTTAATTGTTGAATATTATAAGAGTCGTTTGTGTGATGGGCATATTATTATTTTTCAAATTGATGATAAGTTAAATTTTTTTGATAATGTTATATGATTTTTAAAAAAAAACAAATTATGTAAAAACGTAGTTCCAAATCGAGCCGAATTGTGTTTAAATGATTTGGGTCAAATTGATTCAATAATTTTAATGATTTAATTTGATTACAATTTTTTTTAAACCGTAGACAATTAAACTAAAAAAAGGGAAGGCAATTTTGGGCAATTGGATATTATTTTGGCGTTTTGTGTTAGATTCATTATTTTGGCGTTTTGTGTTAGATTCAAGCACCTTTCATTCTTTTATAGATGTTATAGATACAAAATATCTTTAAATTTGGTATATGCTTGAATTAAAATTCAAATGCCCTATTTAAATTTAGGCGGTTTAAGATAAAGATAACACAATACAAAATTTTATATATTTCTTTTCATTCTCACAAATTGTAAAGACTATCGAGCGACTCATCAGTTCTTTAATTCTTATCTCTCTCACATTATATTAAATTATTTGGCTTGATATTATTAATGATTTTACAAATAAAAAATATTAGTCGTCGTTTGGCAAAAAAAAATTTAGTTGACTTTTTCAAGTTGGAATTTTTTTAGTTTGGAATTAAAAGTTCGTTTGGCAAAATTTTTTAAGTTTTTTTTTTACTTTTGTGAGAGAAAAAGTTAAATAATTATGATTTAGATGTCACATTTTATCTTATTGACTTATTTAGCCTATTTTATCTTTTGTACTCTTTTAGTCTCAACCAACTTAGTCAAATAAAGCCTTAATAGAGTCTACTTTTAACAAATTAATTAACTTAGTTGCACAAAAAACAAAAAAACAAAAAAAACCTCAAAATTTTATGCAATTTGATTATCTCAGTCCTAACTTGGGTTGGACTTTAACAGATAATCTCAAATTACAATTCATATTTTGATATGCCTGGCCTGGGCAGCTCTTAGCTCAACTTAAATTGAGTTTGGACAACCTCTTGATTTTATGTGATGTAGGGTTGACCAAAATTTTAAATAGTTAATTAATTAGAGCAATTTTTAAGTGTGCAAATGCATATCATATGCACTTGCGTAAGTTCTCACAAATATATGTAAATTATTTTACAAAATCATGTAAGTTTTCACAAACATACATAAATTAACCCATAAAAATTTGAGAAATCGCAGCTTATATATATTTGTGAAAATTTATGCAAGTGCATATGATATGCACCTAGACACTTCTCAATTAACTAATCACAAATGCTATAGGATTACCATTGTTATAATTTGGCAATGAACACTAGCTGTGTGAGTGAATTTCCGATCACACTGCCCTCCTTAGTGAATCAGCTGTAGAACACAGGCAGAATAGATGGCACCCTGCAATCTGCACAGAAAGAAAAGGCTCCGGCGGTGGTTCTTCCACCCGGGGGCACTCCGACGATCAAGTCAGTATCTCTCAAAGATAATACAAGTATTTAAATTACTGCTCAAGACTCAAAATTGCGTACCTTAGACCCGCCGGGGGTGCCCTTCTTTTATAGTCTTTCTCTGTCCTAGTCCCACTAGAAGTCTCACTTCTATGGACTCTCATTCAGTACTTACTCTGGACTCTACAAGAGATAAGGATAGACTCCCTCAGAATACTATCCTTATCCATCTGGAAGTCTTTCCTCATTCTAGGACTCTTGCCCCTTATCTGATCATCTCGGATTCCGATATCTTCGGCGGTAACCCCGGACTCCTGTATTCTCGCAGATAACCTCGGCAACTCTGAGATAACCTCGGCGTAACTACCACGACACGTGGCACCTCGGCTGACACTTCTGTCACGACCCAAACCCGGCCCTATGGGTTTAGCACCGTAACTGGCCAGTAATCCGAGATTACCGAAGGCCTGCTGAACAGTAATACAGTAAAACAGAGTACAGGGCCTGGCGGAAGCCAATACAGTAAATAAATAGTGTCCATTGAGCTGTGACAATCTGTATGCCAAAAACATTTTTCATGCATTCATACAGTCAAAACAGTACGGTCTATACAATCATTTACAACATTCAGTACAGGGACTTAATCCCTTGAGAACAGTACAGTAAACGGTAAACAGTCTATACAGTGAAACAAAACAGTCGGGAGACAGGTGGGGAACACAAAAACACCCCAAGCCATAGCATGGCGTCTCGGAACCTCGCAGTGAGGCACATAGGCTGGCTTGACAAAACTGGGGACTAACCCACGCTCCTAGCTCCGGTCTGGCTGCTGAGAACCTACATATATATATAAACAGTGAGCTAAAGCCCAGCGAATAACAATAAGTGTAAAGAGGTTATGAATGAATGTCCTTACAGTAATGAAATCAATTCATTATACAGTATTTCAATCTTTCAGTATTTCAGTCAATCAGTCATATGTGGTACATCCAATAGCCTATAAACAGTAGGTCCAGAAGGACCGGGTCTTAACAGACCCAACAATAACGATGGCCATCAATCAGTAAACAGTATGGTTCCACAAGGAAACCGACAGAGATCTCTGTAACAGTCAATAACAGTAGGTGCTAAGGATGCCACAATACAGTTCAGAAATAAAGGACATACATTCATTCAATAAACAATATCAGTTCAATAAACAGTTCAGTTCAGTATTCAAAATATAACCATTTTGAACATATCTTTACACAATCTGTTACTCACAGAGATTGGGCTAATAGCAGCTAGAGCGCGTCCCCGAGAGCCAACCCTAAACAGTAAACAAGATGAACACACTCTAAGTTTAACAGTTGGGGAAGTATAATAATTAACTTCCTATTATGCCTCGGTGTGTTCTACATCTAAATCCTCATTAAGATGTCTTAAACTAGGCCTAAGAATGCCTAGGATGGAATGAGGATGTGAAAATACACTTAGAAAACATTTGCAGAATTTTCAGTCAAACAGAGCCCCGCTCGAGCGCAGGTTTCCCCGTTCGAGCGTACAGGCAAACAAAGGTCCCCGCTCGAGCGCAACATCACCGCTCGAGCGGACCAAAAAGTACTGGATAGGTGAAATCTCCGCTCGACGCCCGCTCGAGCGCATCACCCAGTCCTCCGCTCGAGCGCCCAATACTCCGCTCGAGCGGACTGATGCACAATGCAAGATGCTGGGAGCTCGACTTCTCCGCTCGAGCGCTACTTCCTCCGCTCGAGCGGACAACAGAAATCTGGAAATCCCAGATTTGAGTCCCAAGCTCAAAACCAAGTTCAAAAGCAATGTTTTCGATCCTCTTGGGCTATTTTCTGGAAAAACTCTTTTAAACACATAGAATAACAAGTTATAAAGCTCAATTTAAGAAATCAAGGCCCAAGGGTGTTTAATCAAACTAATTTTCAAACTAGTTTTCAAGAACAACATGCAACATGACATGCATGAGTTTTTAACCAAGTTCAAGCTTCAATCCTTGCTCTAAAGAGCTCAATAGTTGGAAAATATTTTGAAAACATGGACTATAATAGAAACATGAGCATGCATGTACAATCTACCATGAATTCAACTTCCAAATGCACCAAAATGGCCATGCATGCAACAATTTAAGCATAAATCAACCTCTATGCACTAAATCATGGTTTGATTCTACAATGGAGCCTAGAACATGCAAGATGGAGCTCAATGACAACAAGAAGAAGATGATGTCACTTACCTAAGTCTCAATTTGAAGGTAAGGAGGCTAGATAAGCAAGTATACTTCAATCTACTTCAAGTCTCCTAGCAATTCTCAACAATGGCAAGATGAGCTCAAGTCTACTCCCTCTCTCACTCTATAATTCGGTGGGGACTAAGGAAAAGGCTGAGAAGAAGCTTGTTCAACATGTAATAAGGTCTAGACTAATAATAAACAAATGGGCCACTAGCTATGGCAATGTGGTAATTAAGTTAAACTTGGCAACCAACTCATTTTAATCTAATTTAATCATTCCTAATCGATTTTCAGATAAATATACCATTAAAACACAAATATTCTACTGAGTCCAAAACACTAAACGGTTCCTAATTCGGCCGCCGATAAGGCCTTCAATTAGCAAGTTAAACATATAAATTCTAACAGATAATCATTCAATCCAACAGATGCAATATGCAATTCAATAGATAAACTCATTCAATTTCAGTTTCGATTTCAATCGTTCCATTCAGTACTTCAGTTAATTCAATTATCAGTCATTATCAGTTCGGTTTAGCAGTAATCAGTACGTAATTCAGTGGTTAACCGGTAATTAGGACGAGGGTTGTTACAACTTCGGTGCCACCTCGGCCACGTGTTGGTACTTAGAAAAATACATCCCCACAACTGCCCCCTAGGTTCTATTACCTCGGTATTCTGAGATGATGGAACCTATATTTGAATTTCTGTTTCGTACGTCGGCTTAGAAACTTTCCAGCCGATGTCATTCACTTCAGGCCGATATGTCTTCTTTTCAGGAACAAGAATTCACACGAACTCTCTCAATGTGCATGAGCTGTCATGCACCATTTTTCAACCGTTCCACTGACGCGTTTTTCCCTTATTGGTCCGTGCTGGCGACGCGCCTGCTGGCCGTCTTTTCTCTGCTTGCGCCGTCTGACGCATGCGTTAACCCAGGCTCAATAATTGCTTTTGTTTTGCTGCCGTTTCGTGTTTTGGACAAAAACGTTTGCCTCTCTCTTTCTCTTCACTTTTGCGTTTGAATACTTTACATTTTCTCTCTCTAAAGCTTTCTCTTCTTCGAATCTGCCATTGCCCCAAGCTCTGAGCTCTGCAACCATCCCCATCTACCATTTCTGCGAAACTTTCGCCACTGTTGCCCCCGTCGTCTGATCTCGGCGAAGCTCATTCCGGCCTCACATTTTCTGGTAAGCAACTGGCTTTTCTTCCCCAGTTCTTGATTGTTTCTGGAATTTCTTGTTATTGCTGTTCTGTTTTAGCATTCGATTCGTGAATTCTCTTCCTGAATGATTCTTATTTCATGCTTCTGTATATGTCTCTTGCATTGTTTTATCACTGTTCTTGGTCCTCCACCCTTTGTGTTTCCTGAATCTGAAATTCCGTTTCTGTTTTCTGCTTTTTTGTATGTTCTCCAGATTCGTGCCTTTGTTCTTCGCCTTCATAGTTCTTAGGTTTGGGATTTGTTTATAGAACCTTTAATTCTTAGGGAAAACCGCAACAATCTTTTGCCAGTATACACCTAGGTTTAAGCCGAGGTACCAGTAACCCTTCAAGATCACACTGTTTCTGTAGCCAAGTACCTTTGCTCCAAAAACCATGGGTATGTGGAGACACATAGTAAATTCCCCAACCAAACTCGAATTCTTTAGGCAAGAGTTCTCTATCCCTGCCGATGTTCACCTTAGGCTGGCTGGGGATGACGATTCCATTATGCCTACTGATAATACAATGCCCTTTCCCGTTATAGCGTTTATTGAGTGTGGACTTCGGCTCCCACTTAATCCCCTTTTTCGTGAAGTTCTCCACTACTACACTTTGAACCCTATGCAACTCACCATCAACTCCTACAGAATACTTAATGGTATAATAGCCTTAGCTCAACAGGAGAATGTTAGAATTACTCTCGCCGACATCCAATACTGTTACACTATGTGCGCCCTCAACCTGAAAGAAAAGGGCTTTGTATATTACCTTAAGCCGAGGTCTACCGAATTTAAAATTGTAGCCGACCTCCCAGACTCCAACAAAGGGGCTGGTGATGATTATCTTATTGCTTCTGGAAATTGGGAGTTTGGCCCAGACGAAGAAGTCCATCTCTACCCTCTTCCCCGAACAGTTAAAGAGGGCAAGGGTAAGAGCCCAGCGTCAATTACTTAGCTGTTGTTTGTTTTTCTCCAAGTATTCAAGAGATTTTATTTGTTTCTGATGTTGTGCTCCTTGTTGCAGACGTTCGTAAGCCTCCCAAAAATTTTCGCCAATCTTACTTCCTCGGCAAAGACTTAAAGAAGCTTCTGGATCTTCCTATCCAAAAGCGAAAAGCTCCAGTCTTACTGAATTTCATCCCCTCCTACAAATCCACTTTGCCCGACGTTCCAAGAAAGAAGAAAAAGAGCCCCTCTTCAGCTACTGCAATAACGCAAACCGCATCCTCTTCTCGGGCTGACCAAGGATCAACTTCTGACCCAGCCGACCAACCATCCACTTCAGTCCCATACTTAGTCCCAATTCCAGAAAGAAAACGCCGACGTAGACTTGTCAAAACAGCCGAAATGGTTCGCCCGAGACCTGTCGCCCAAGACCTGCTGGCCGACCTACCAGATGATGTTGATGCCATTCCAACCCAGTTGATGCCCCCACCAAAACCGAAACGAACAAAGAAGGCTCTGCCAAAGACCAAGGCTACTGAAGCTGAAGCTGAGGATGCTGTACCCATCTCTCAACTAGCCGAGAATATGAAGAATGCTTCCTCCTCGGCAAAAAGGTCTGCTGAAACTCAACCAGCAGAGTCACAAAAATCAAAGAGGCCGAAGTCTTCCTCTAGGACAACTTCAAAATCCAAAGTGCCCAATGTCCCTTGGACACCTGCAATCACTCTGGAGAACAAGCCAGTCTTGGCTAGTGACAGCGCTGATGACATAAACATTGGCGTTGCACTAAGCACAGCCCTCCTTCTCCCAGGCGATCTTGAAAAGAACGCCGAGATGAGTGAGTTTGAAAATTATGCCTTCATGCTCCAACGTTGCGTTCAAGTAAGTGTCTTTTACTTGTTGACTTGTTCTTATCTTTATCTCTCCATACTTGTAGAGTTCTGTAATAACTTTCTACTTTGTGTTTTTTCAGGCTATCCAGCATGCACACTCCTTCTCTATGCAATCTTTTGAGACTAGGGAGGAGCTAAATGATCTGAAGAAGGAGTTTACAAGCCTTCAAAAGATAAATAAAGTTCTTCAAGCAAAAATGAAGAAATTAGAAGATCAGGCCGACGCTGCTACTAAAGCCCAAACACTTGCTGAAGAAAAGGCTGAATCTTTAGAGGCCATTAAAAATGTTGCCGAGGCTCAAAAGAAAGATGCTGAGGGGAAAGCAGCTCAGGCCGAGAAGGAGCTCGCGGAAGCCTTGGCCACGAAGTCGGCTGAAATCAAAGAAGTTGATGAAAAGGCTTACGCCCAGGGTGTAGCCGATGTCACTGAAGACTACAAGCTCCAAGTCAGGCAGGCATGCAATAAGGGATTTTCCCTGGGTTGGATGGCCCTGGCGAAAAAGCTTGATCTTCCTGCTGACTCACCCTGGCGCAAGGCTGAAGCCATTCCTCTTCCTTTCCCTCCTCCTCCACCTCCAAGTCAAACTGAGGAAGAAGCTGAATTTGAATCCCAGGCTGAAGATGAGGATGAAGACAAAAATGATGATGAAGCCTTGGTAAGGAGGCCCAAGGATACCAATGAGTCCAAGTCTCTATCTCGGGGTGATCAAGTCATGGACTTAACCCAAGATGAGGAGACTGAGGAGGTGTCCAAGGAGGCTGAGCCAGGGCAGCTATCATCTGATCTTCTTCTAACTGAAAGAAGTCTCAGTAAAACACTTGCAGAGATTGATGCCGAGATTGCGGCAGAAAAAGAAGCCGAGGTGGTTCTTCCAGAATCCTCCGAGGTATTAGCCCAACAATCTGCAGAGAAAGATGCCGAGGTGGTTCTCCCAGAGTCCTCCGAGGCCCTTGTCCAACCATCTGCTGAGGCTGAAGAAGCATAGCTTTTTTTCCTTTCTTTTGTACTCTTGTCTTCTGAACAATGCAAACTCTGTATATGGCCGATGTGCCTTTTTCCATTCTAATGCTTGATACAACTTTCTTCTACTGAGTGCTTGTACTTTTATATTCTTATGACTGCTTCTGCATGAGTCTATACTTAGAATATTTTGCAAGTCTCTCCTCCTTTGCATAATCTCCTCGGGGTTACATACCTCGGGTATGATTATCTGCAGGTTTATCTCGGCTAGGATTTCACCTGTAAATTTTCCATATACTTCAACAAGTATAAAGCATATACAATTTTAATTAACAAACTTTTCTCAAGTTTTAACAAGGGACTGAATCAATAAACTTAATTTCACTTCATTTTGTAAATTGCTACAAATTTCAACAAGTGAAGATAAACAATTATCTCTGCTTAACTTTAACTTGTAAATTGCTACAAATTTCAACAAGTAAAGATAAGGAATTATCTCAGCTTAGCTTTAACTTGTAAATTGCTACAAATTTCAACAAGTAAAGATAAGGAATTATCTCGGCTTAGCTTTAACTTGTAAATTGCTACAAATTTCAACAAGTAAAGATAAGGAATTATCTCGGCTTAACTTTAACTTGTAAATTGCTACAAATTTCAACAAGTAAAGATAAGGAATTATCTCGGCTTAGCTTTAACTTGTAAATTGCTACAAATTTCAACAAGTAAAGATAAGGAATTATCTCAGCTTAACTTCGGTTAAGCATAATTTCTGTTCAACTCCGGTTAAACTTTATCTTAGATTTAACCACGGTTAAACATCTCAGCTTAACTTCGGCTAGGCATTACTGTCTTCTATCTGCCCCCAATGTGAACCTACGTTCCACTTGGGTTCTCATTATTCAAAAAACAACATTATGCATAGTTTAATAAGTTCTGGAAAATTCTGGTAAGATTTCATTGATCATATCGGCAAAAAGTCAAACAACATCTAATGATAAAAAAACTTTAAATTACAAGTGTTCCATGGTCTAGGCAGTGCTTTGCCTTCACTATCTTCGAGCCGATATGCCCCATTTCCTAACACCGAGGTAATTCTGTAGGGCCCTTCCCAGTTTGGGCCAAGCTTGCCCTCTCTGGGATCCTTCTTATTGCCAACGACTTTCCTCAAGACTAGGTCGTTGACCTGAAAATCCCTTGGATTGACCTTCTTGTTGTAAGCTTTGGCAAGCTGTTGCTGGTATGCTGCAAGCTGGATTGCAGCTTTCTCTCTTCTTTCTTCTAGTAGATCCAGATCTCGGGCTAAGAGCACATCGTTAGTCCCATTCTCAACTCCCTTGGTTCTGATCCCTGGGATGCCGATCTCCAATGGAATGACTGCTTCTGTGCCATAAGCCATGGCGAAGGGGGATTCTCCTGTTGATCTTCTCGGCGTTGTGCGATATGCCTAGAGCACACTGGGCAATTCGTCTACCCACTTTCCTTTTGCTGCCTGCAGCCTCTTCTTTATTCCGTCCAGAATTACTTTGTTGGATGCTTCTGCTTGCCCATTACTTTGGGGAAAGCTTGGTGTTGAAAAGTAATTCTTTATCTTGAACTTTGCGCAAAAATTCTTGATGAGTTTGCTGTCAAACTGTGTTCCGTTGTCGGCAACGATTGCTCTTGGAATCCCAAATCTGGTGATGATGTTTCTCCAGATGAAGTTCTTCACATCCACATCTCGGATTTTGGCAAGAGGCTCTGCTTCTATCCACTTTGTGAAGTAGTCTGTTGCTACCAGTAGGTACTTCCGCTGCCCAGTCGCTTGGGGCTGTTGTCCAACGAGATCCATGCCCCATTGGGCAAATGGCCAAGGGCTGGAAATCGGGTTCAGGTCGGCAGCTGGCTGATGTATCAAAGGTGCAAACCTCTGGCACTGTTCACACTTCTTCACATAGGCTTCTGCATCTTTTTGCATATAGGGCCACCAATACCCCTGGGTAATGGCCCTGTGAGCTAACGATCTGCCCCCTGCGTGGCTTCCACAAATGCCTTCATGAATTTCGTATAAAAATTCTTCGACCTGAAGAGGGTGTACACACCTTAAAAGAGGTCCAGTGAAGGATTTTCTGTAGAGATGTCCTTCTGCTGTCAGACTGAATCTTGCCGACTTCAATCTGACTTTGTGTGCTTCCTTTCGGTCTTCTGGCAGCTTTCCTTCTTTTAGGAATGCAATAATTGCATCCATCCAGCTGGGTCCCATGTCCACACATAATGCCTCTTGCATTGTGTTCGGTGGCTCTATGCTCGGGCCTGATAGGTAATTGTGGGGATGTATTTTTCTAAGTACCAACACGTGGCCGAGGTGGCACCGAAGTGTCAGCCGAGGTGCCACGTGTCGTGGTAGTTACGCCGAGGTTATCTGCAAGTTGCCGAGGTTATCTGCGAGAATACAGGAGTCCGGGGTTACCGCCGAAGATATCGGAATCCGAGACGATCAGATAAGGGGCAAGAGTCCTAGAATGAAGAAAGACTTCAAGATGGATAAGGATAGTATTCTTAGGGAGTCTATCCTTAGAAGTGAGACTTCTAGTGGGACTAGGACAGAGAAAGACTATAAAAGAAGGGCACCCCTGGCGGGTCTAAGGTACGCAATTTTGAGTCTTGAGCAGTAATTTAAATACTTGTATTATCTTTGAGAGATACTGACTTGATCGTCGGAGTGCCCCCGGGTGGAAGAACCACCGCCGGAGCCTTTTCTTTCTGTGTAGATTGCAGGGTGCCATCTATTTTGCCTGTGTTCTACAGCTGATTCACTAAGGAGGGCAGTGTGATCGGAAATTCACTCACACAATTTGGCGCCGTCTGTGGGAACGAAAGAAGAGTAGATGGCCAGTAACACGCAGAAGGAAAAGATTGGGGACGACACTCCTGCTGGGAGTGGAAGACCCGTCGACCCTAACGCTGAAGGAGTAGACCACAACGAAGAAGCTCGTGATCAGAATCACGCAGAGAAAGGCGTCGGCCAAGATGGCGACGCATCAAAGAAAGCGGACCGGGGCAAGTACTATAACGAGGACAACCTCCAGATCTGGAAAGACAGATGTCTGAGGAGGGATGAAGAAGTAAAGGAGATGGCAAACAAGTTGGCAGACCTTCAATCGGTCGTCAACTTCATGATGCAAAATAATGTCATGTAGCCGCCGTACCCGCTACAGGACACACCAATGCCGGCAGCAAACACCCAGAAGGAGGGGCAGAAAGTAATCCCCGAAGCCCCTCAGCACACGAGGAGTGGAAGACACTCTCACCGACCTTCCAGGGAAGTCGGCCGAGAAGAACCGAGAAGAGAAGAGTCCCGAAGGACATATCACGAGAAGGAGGCAGACCCCAAAGAACATCGGCATGTTCAGGGGCGGGTATTGTGTTTCGATGCATCCTGCGGGGAAGGATCGAAAAGAGGCCACCATGAGGCCGAGAGTAGTGCGCCGAAAAGGCTGAAGTCCAAAGACAGCCGGGCTCCAGGGAGAAGTAAAGAAGATCTTGAGAGATTACCTCAAGAGGAAGCAAGAGAATGCCGGAGTCGAAGTGACCTCATCGGTTAAGCCGAGGACACCATTCTCGGTGGAATTGGACAGATTCGTCGCGCCGAAAAGATTCAGTATGCCGAGGTTCCAGATATATGATGGTAAGTCAGACCCTAACTTCCATGTTGGATTATTTTTGAATTCAATGGCATTATATAGTGGGAACGAGCCGTTGCTCTGCAAAGTGTTCCCTTCATCCTTCGGGGAGATTGCATCGGATTGGTTCCACAAATTACCGAAGGGGAGCGTGAAGAATTGGGAAGGCCTGGCCGAGATGTTTGTGGCCAGGTTCATAACAAACAAACTGCAGCCATTGAGGGTGGATGCATTGATGGCTCTGAAGATCGGCAAAGATGAAAGCCTTAGGGCCTATGCAAAGCGGTACTATGAGGTATTCAATCGTATACCTGAATGCAATCAGGAGGTGGCGGTCGTCTCTTTCAAGAACGGCCTGAAGGATGACTGTCCACTGCGGAAGTCTTTGGCAAAAACCTTGCCAAAGAGCATGGAAGAGCTCATGGCGAGAATCGAGAAGTATGCCAAAGCCGAGGAAGATACATCGGGGAATAGGGAGACAAAGCCAGAAAAAGTCAACGGCTCGCCGAAGCGAGGCCGAGGTAACAATGGACCCAACAAACAGGAGACAGAGTTGAGGGCCAAACAGGCAGTGACAACGGTGTTTCGAATTCCGCTCCACAAAGTCCTTGATCAAATTCGGAATCAGCCCTACTTCAGGATGCCAGCAAGGGCACCAGGAGAATTTATGGGAGGAAACCTTGGTAGGCGTTGTGCCTACCACAATGAGGAGGGGCACCCAACTCAGGGTTGCAGAGCCCGTAAGGCACACTTAGAAGATTTGGTGAGGCAAGGCCATCTGAGAGACCTTGTGGATGAGGCCAAAACGAGGGAAGAACAGGCACGATTGCCTCAAGCACCAGCAGCCCCGCCACCGCCAGCGCAGCAACCACAGGCAAGCGGACCTCGGGTGGTTAATGTGATCCACTCAAAGGTGAATGAAAACGACATACGGGGGGAGACACAGAGGGTAAGACACCTGCAGCACGTCAACCAGGTCGGACTAAAAAGACCTCGGCCTGAAGAGCGCCAAGGACAGATAATAGCTTTCACAGAAGCCGACCTAGATATGGTTCAGCACCCGCACAATGATGCCTTGGTAGTATCCCTCCAGGTTGGGGAGTGCCAGGTGAAACGCATCCTAATTGATCAAGGCAGCTCCTGCGACATCATGTATGTCAAATGTTACAAGGAGCTAGGCCTTCACCCTGATGACATGGATCAATCAAACGGCCCGATGGTCGGCTTCAATGGAACGCCGACATGGCCATTAGGCACAACAAGCTTGGAAGTACAAGCTGGCACGAAGAAGATCAAGACAGAATTCATTGTGATTGACACGCCCTCGCCTTACAACATCATCTTAGGGAGGCCGTGGTTGCATGCAATTGGGGCAGTTCCCTCAACATTGCATCAACTGCTACGGTTCCCAACAGAACATGGGATTGAGGAAGTTAGAGGAGATCAGTTGCAGGCGAAAAATTGCTCCATGGCAGCAATGAAGTTAACCTGCAGCATTCGGGAACCAGAGAAGGCAGAAGTTGAAAAAGAGGACATGAAGGTCCTAGATGATGTCGGCAAGGAGCCGACCGAGAAAAGTGAAGAAGCACTGAAGAAGATCTTCGTCCAGGAGGGCGATGAAAAACGTTTCTTTCTTCTCGGCACAGGATTAGCCGAAGAAGAGGAAAGGGAGCTGGAAGCCTTTCTGAGGAAGAATATTGAGGTGTTCGCCTGGACACCTTATGAAATGCCTGGCATTGACCCCGAGGTCACATGTCACAGACTCAACGTTGATAGGTCGGCCAAACCTGTAATACAACGAGCCAGAAGACCGACGTTGATGCACGTCGAAGCAGTGGAGGAGGAGGTGGACAGACTTCTGGAGGCCAAGGCCATCAGAGAAACCAATTATCCGACATGGTTGTCAAACACCGTGGTAGTAAAGAAGAAGAATGGCAAGTGGAGGGTCTGCGTAGATTTTACAAACTTGAACAAAGCTTGTCCCAAAGACAGCTTCCCTCTGCCAAAGATTGACCAGTTGGTGGACGCCACATCTGGACATGGAAGGATGAGCTTCTTGGATGCTTATAGGGGGTATCACCAGATAGCCATGTACCCCCCGGACGAGGAGAAGACAGCGTTTATCACTCCAAAAGGTCTGTATTGTTACAAAGTCATGCCTTTTGGGTTGAAAAACGCAGGAGCAACCTATCAAAGGCTGGTGACCAAGATGTTCAAACACTTGATTGGCCGAACAGTAGAAGTCTACATTGATGACATGGTCGTGAAGACCAAGGAACCAAATGACCATCTTGCTGACCTAAAGGAGGTCTTTGACATACTAAAAACATATCGGCTCCGACTCAACGCATCGAAGTGCGCGTTTGGAGTCGGATCCGGTAAGTTCTTGGGATATCTAGTGACTAGAAGGGGCATTGAAGCCAGCCCAGATCAGATCAAGGCCATCCTGGAATTACAAAGTCCGACATCGGCTAAACAGGTTCAAATGCTTACTGGAAGGGCCGCAGCCCTAAACAGGTTCATAAGCCGAAGTTCGGACAAATGTAAACCTTTTTTCAACCTGGTGAAAAAGGCCGCGGATTTTCTATGGACAGAGGAATGTGAAGCCGCTCTGGCCGACCTGAAGAAATATCTTACCACGGCTCCAGTCCTCTCAACACCTCAACTTGGGGAGGAGCTGTTTCTATACTTAGCAGTTTCTGAGCACGTAGTAAGTGCTGTGATAATCCGAGAAGAGAAGGGAGAGCAGAAGGCTGTTTACTATGTGAGTAAAACCTTGGCCGATGCAGAAACAAGGTATCTACTACTGGAGAAATTAATGCTGGCCTTGGTAATGGCCTCAAAGAAGCTAAACCATTACTTTCAGGCTCACAAGATAGTGGTTCTGACAGAGCACCCACTGAAGTCCTTGTTGCAACAAGGAGACTTAACTGGAAGAATAGCAAGATGGGCCGTAGTTTTGGGCCAATATGACCTGGAGTTCAGGCCGAGAACAGCAATTAAGGGCCAAGTCTTGGCCGATTTCGTGGCCGAGTTCTCGCCAGAATACATCGAACATCGGGCTCCGTTGAGCCAAGATGAACGATGTCCAAACAAGGAAGGAGAAGCCCAGCCAAAGGCTAAAGAACCAAGGAAGGAAAAACTCAGACCCTGCAGCATTTACATCGGCGACTCCTTTCAACTTTTTGTTGATGGGAGCTCAAACCGGCAGGGGGCAGGGGGCAGGAGTAGTGTTAATTTCCCCCGATGGAGAGATATTGGAGCAGTCCATTCGACTGGGGTTCAAAGCCTCGAACAATGAGGTGGAATATGAAGCACTGATTGCTGGACTGAAGCTGGTAGTAGCAGCAGAGGCAGATGAGGTAATCGTTTTTTGTGACTCACAACTTATAGTGAATCAAACTACAGGAGAGTATGCTGCCCGAGATGAAAGGATGTCGGCATACGCAAAAGAAGTCATCAGGCTGGCAGACATGTTTCAAAACTGCCGACTTCTTCAGGTTAGCCGAGACGATAACAACCACGCCGACGCGTTGGCCAATTTAGCAAGCTCAATGAAAACCGGAAAGACGAGGACAATAATGATCGATTACTGTGTGAGTGAATTTCCGATCACACTGCCCTCCTTAGTGAATCAGCTGTAGAACACAGGCAGAATAGATGGCACCCTGCAATCTGCACAGAAAGAAAAGGCTCCGGCGGTGGTTCTTCCACCCGGGGGCACTCCGACGATCAAGTCAGTATCTCTCAAAGATAATACAAGTATTTAAATTACTGCTCAAGACTCAAAATTGCGTACCTTAGACCCGCCGGGGGTGCCCTTCTTTTATAGTCTTTCTCTGTCCTAGTCCCACTAGAAGTCTCACTTCTATGGACTCTCATTCAGTACTTACTCTGGACTCTACAAGAGATAAGGATAGACTCCCTAATAATACTATCCTTATCCATCTTGAAGTCTTTCTTCATTCTAGGACTCTTGCCCCTTATCTGATCGTCTCGGATTCCGATATCTTCGGCGGTAACCCCGGACTCCTGTATTCTCGCAGATAACCTCGGCAACTCTGAGATAACCTCGGCGTAACTACCACGACACGTGGCACCTCGGCTGACACTTCGGTGCCACCTCGGCCACGTGTTGGTACTTAGAAAAATACATCCCCACAACTGCCCCCTAGGTTCTATCACCTCGGTATTCTGAGATGATGGAACCTATATTTGAACTTCTGTTTCGTACGTCGGCTTAGAAACTTTCCAGCCGATGTCATTCACTTCAGGCCGATATGTCTTCTTTTCAGGAACAAGAATTCACACGAATTCTCCCAATGTGCATGAGCTGTCATGCACCATTTTTCAACCGTTCCACTGACGCGTTTTTCCCTTATTGGTTCGTGCTGGCGACGCGCCTGTTGGCCGTCTTTTCCCTGCTTGCGCCGTCTGACGCATGCGTTAACCCAGGCTCAAAAATTGCTTTTGTTTTGCCTACGTTTCGTGTTTTGGACAAAAACGTTTGCCTCTCTCTTTCTCTTCACTTTTGCATTTGAATATTTCACATTTTCTCTCTCTAAAGCTTTCTCTTCTTCGAATCTGCCATTGCCCCAAGCTCTGAGCTCTGCAACCATCTCTATTTACCATTTCTGCGAAGCTTTCGCCACTGTTGCCCCCATCGTCTGATCTCGGCGAAGCTCATTCCGGCCTCACATTTTCTGGTAAGCAACTGGCTTTTCTTCCCCAGTTCTTGATTGTTTCTGGAATTTCTTGTTATTGTTGTTCTGTTTTAGCATTCGATTTGTGAATTCTCTTCCTGAATGATTCTTATTTCATGCTTCTGTATATGTCTCTTGCATTGTTTTATCACTGTTCTTGGTCTTCCACCCTTTGTGTTTCCTGAATCTGAAATTTCGTTTCTGTTTTCTGCTTTTTTGTATTTTCTCCAGATTCGTGCCTTTGTTCTTCGCCTTCATAGTTCTTAGGTTTGGGATTTGTTTATAGAACCTTTAATTCTTAGGGAAAACCGCAACAATCTTTTGCCAGTATACTCCTAGGTTTAAGCCGAGGTACCAGTAACCCTTCAAGATCACACTGTTTCTGTAGCCAAGTGCCTTTGCTCCAAAAACCATGGGTATGTGGAGACACAGAGTAAATTCCCCAACCAAACTCGAATTCTTTAGTCAAGAGTTCTCTATCCCTGCCGATGTTCACCTTAGGCTGGCTGGGGATGACGATTCCATTATGCCTACTGATAATACAATGCCCTTTCCCGTTATAGCGTTTATTGAGTGTGGACTTCGGCTCCCACTTAATCCCCTTTTTCGTGAAGTTCTCCACTACTACACTTTGAAACCCTATGCAACTCACCATCAACTCCTACAGAATACTTAATGGTATAATAGCCTTAGCTCAACAGGAGAATGTTAGAATTACTCTCGCCGACATCCAATACTGTTACACTATGTGCGCCCTCAACCTGAAAGAAAAGGGCTTTGTATATTACCTTAAGCCGAGGTCTACCGAATTTAAAATTGTAGCCGACCTCCCAGACTCCAACAAAGGGGCTGGTGATGATTATCTTATTGCTTCTGGAAATTGGGAGTTTGGCCCAGACGAAGAAGTCCATCTCTACCCTCTTCCCCGAACAGTTAAAGAGGGCAAGGGTAAGAGCCCAGCGTCAATTACTTAGCTGTTGTTTGTTTTTCTCCAAGTATTCAAGAGATTTTATTTGTTTCTGATGTTGTGCTCCTTGTTGCAGACGTTCGTAAGCCTCCCAAAAATTTTCGCCAATCTTACTTCCTCGGCAAAGACTTAAAGAAGCTTCTGGATCTTCCTATCCAAAAGCGAAAAGCTCCAGTCTTACTGAATTTCATCCCCTCCTACAAATCCACTTTGCCCGACGTTCCAAGAAAGAAGAAAAAGAGCCCCTCTTCAGCTACTGCAATAACGCAAACCGCATCCTCTTCTCGGGCTGACCAAGGATCAACTTCTGACCCAGCCGACCAACCATCCACTTCAGTCCCATACTTAGTCCCAATTCCAGAAAGAAAACGCCGACGTAGACTTGTCAAAACAGCCGAAATGGTTCGCCCGAGACCTGTCGCCCAAGACCTGCTGGCCGACCTACCAGATGATGTTGATGCCATTCCAACCCAGTTGATGCCCCCACCAAAACCGAAACGAACAAAGAAGGCTCTGCCAAAGACCAAGGCTACTGAAGCTGAAGCTGAGGATGCTGTACCCATCTCTCAACTAGCCGAGAATATGAAGAATGCTTCCTCCTCGGCAAAAAGGTCTGCTGAAACTCAACCAGCAGAGTCACAAAAATCAAAGAGGCCGAAGTCTTCCTCTAGGACAACTTCAAAATCCAAAGTGCCCAATGTCCCTTGGACACCTGCAATCACTCTGGAGAACAAGCCAGTCTTGGCTAGTGACAGCGCTGATGACATAAACATTGGCGTTGCACTAAGCACAGCCCTCCTTCTCCCAGGCGATCTTGAAAAGAACGCCGAGATGAGTGAGTTTGAAAATTATGCCTTCATGCTCCAACGTTGCGTTCAAGTAAGTGTCTTTTACTTGTTGACTTGTTCTTATCTTTATCTCTCCATACTTGTAGAGTTCTGTAATAACTTTCTACTTTGTGTTTTTTCAGGCTATCCAGCATGCACACTCCTTCTCTATGCAATCTTTTGAGACTAGGGAGGAGCTAAATGATCTGAAGAAGGAGTTTACAAGCCTTCAAAAGATAAATAAAGTTCTTCAAGCAAAAATGAAGAAATTAGAAGATCAGGCCGACGCTGCTACTAAAGCCCAAACACTTGCTGAAGAAAAGGCTGAATCTTTAGAGGCCATTAAAAATGTTGCCGAGGCTCAAAAGAAAGATGCTGAGGGGAAAGCAGCTCAGGCCGAGAAGGAGCTCGCGGAAGCCTTGGCCACGAAGTCGGCTGAAATCAAAGAAGTTGATGAAAAGGCTTACGCCCAGGGTGTAGCCGATGTCACTGAAGACTACAAGCTCCAAGTCAGGCAGGCATGCAATAAGGGATTTTCCCTGGGTTGGATGGCCCTGGCGAAAAAGCTTGATCTTCCTGCTGACTCACCCTGGCGCAAGGCTGAAGCCATTCCTCTTCCTTTCCCTCCTCCTCCACCTCCAAGTCAAACTGAGGAAGAAGCTGAATTTGAATCCCAGGCTGAAGATGAGGATGAAGACAAAAATGATGATGAAGCCTTGGTAAGGAGGCCCAAGGATACCAATGAGTCCAAGTCTCTATCTCGGGGTGATCAAGTCATGGACTTAACCCAAGATGAGGAGACTGAGGAGGTGTCCAAGGAGGCTGAGCCAGGGCAGCTATCATCTGATCTTCTTCTAACTGAAAGAAGTCTCAGTAAAACACTTGCAGAGATTGATGCCGAGATTGCGGCAGAAAAAGAAGCCGAGGTGGTTCTTCCAGAATCCTCCGAGGTATTAGCCCAACAATCTGCAGAGAAAGATGCCGAGGTGGTTCTCCCAGAGTCCTCCGAGGCCCTTGTCCAACCATCTGCTGAGGCTGAAGAAGCATAGCTTTTTTTCCTTTCTTTTGTACTCTTGTCTTCTGAACAATGCAAACTCTGTATATGGCCGATGTGCCTTTTTCCATTCTAATGCTTGATACAACTTTCTTCTACTGAGTGCTTGTACTTTTATATTCTGATGACTGCTTCTGCATGAGTCTATACTTAGAATATTTTGCAAGTCTCTCCTCCTTTGCATAATCTCCTCGGGGTTACATACCTCGGGTATGATTATCTGCAGGTTTATCTCGGCTAGGATTTCACCTGTAAATTTTCCATATACTTCAACAAGTATAAAGCATATACAATTTTAATTAACAAACTTTTCTCAAGTTTTAACAAGGGACTGAATCAATAAACTTAATTTCACTTCATTTTGTAAATTGCTACAAATTTCAACAAGTGAAGACGAACAATTATCTTGGCTTAACTTTAACTTGTAAATTGCTACAAATTTCAACAAGTGAAGACGGACAATTATCTCGGCTTAACTTTAACTTGTAAATTGCTACAAATTTCAACAAGTAAAGATAAGGAATTTATCTCGGCTTAACTTTAACTTGTAAATTGCTACAAATTTCAACAAGTAAAGATAAGGAATTTATCTCAGCTTAACTTTAACTTGTAAATTGCTACAAATTTCAACAAGTAAAGATAAGGAATGTATCTCAGCTTAACTTTAACTTGTAAATTGCTACAAATTTCAACAAGTAAAGATAAGGAATTTATCTCAGCTTAACTTTAACTTGTAAATTGCTACAAATTTCAACAAGTAAAGATAAGGAATTTATCTCAGCTTAACTTTAACTTGTAAATTGCTACAAATTTCAACAAGTAAAGATAAGGAAATTATCTCGGCTTAACTTCGGTTAAGCATAATTTCTGTTTAACTCCGGTTAAACTTTATCTTAGATTAACCACTGTTAAACATCTCGGCTTAACTTCGGCTAGGCATTACTGTCTTCTATCTGCCCCCAATGTGAACCTAAGTTCCACTTGGGTTCTCATTATTCAAAAAACAACATTATGCATAGTTTAATAAGTTCTGGAAAATTCTGGTAAGATTTCATTGATCATATCGGCAAAAAGTCAAACAACATCTAATGATAAAAAAACTTTAAATTACAAGTGTTCCATGGTCTAGGCAATGCTTTGCCTTCACTATCTTCGAGCCAATATGCCCCATTTCCTAACACCGAGGTAATTCTGTAGGGCCCTTCCCAGTTTGGGCCAAAGCTTGCCCTCTCTGGAATCCTTCTTATTGCCGACGACTTTCCTCAGGACTAGGTCGTTGACCTGAAAATCCCTTGGATTGACCTTCTTGTTGTAAGCTTTGGCAAGCTGTTGCTGGTATGCTGCAAGCTGGATTGCAGCTTTCTCTCTTCTTTCTTCTAGTAGATCCAGATCTCGGGCTAGAGCACATCGTTAGTCCCATTCTCAACTCCCTTGGTTCTGATCCCTGGGATGCCGATCTCCAATGGAATGACTGCTTCTGTGCCATAAGCCATGGCGAAGGGGGATTCTCCTGTTGATCTTCTCGGCGTTGTGCGATATGCCCAGAGCACACTGGGCAATTCGTCTACCCACTTTCCTTTTGCTGCCTGCAGCCTCTTCTTTATTCCGTTCAGAATTACTTTGTTGGATGCTTCTGTTTGCCCATTACTTTGGGGAAAGCTTGGTGTTGAAAAGTAATTCTTTATCTTGAACTTTGCGCAAAAATTCTTGATGAGTTTGCTGTCAAACTGTGTTCCGTTGTCGGCAACGATTGCTCTTGGAATCCCAAATCTGGTGATGATGTTTCTCCAGATGAAGTTCTTCACATCCACATCTCGGATTTTGGCAAGAGGCTCTGCTTCTATCCACTTTGTGAAGTAGTCTGTTGCTACCAGTAGGTACTTCCGCTGCCCAGTCGCTTGGGGCAGTTGTCCAACGAGATCCATGCCCCATTGGGCAAATGGCCAAGGGCTGGAAACCGGGTTCAGGTCGGCAGCTGGCTGATGTATCAAAGGTGCAAACCTCTGGCACTGTTCACATTTCTTCACATAGGCTTCTGCATCTTTTTGCATATAGGGCCACCAATACCCCTGGGTAATGGCCCTGTGAGCTAACGATCTGCCCCCTGCGTGGCTTCCACAAACGCCTTCATGAATTTCGTATAAAAAGTCTTCGACCTGAAGAGGGTGTACACACCTTAAAAGAGGTCCAGTGAAGGATCTTTTGTAGAGATGTCCTTCTGCTGTCAGACTGAATCTTGCCGACTTCAATCTGACTTTGTGTGCTTCCTTTCGGCCTTCTGGCAGCTTTCCTTCTTTTAGGAATGCAATAATTGCATCCATCCAGCTGGGTCCCATGTCCACACATAATGCCTCTTGCATTGTGTTCGGTGGCTCTATGCTCGGGCCTGATAGGTAATTGTGGGGATGTATTTTTCTAAGTACCAACACGTGGCTGAGGTGGCACCGAAGTGTCAGCCGAGGTGCCACGTGTCGTGGTAGTTACGCCGAGGTTATCTGCAAGTTGCCGAGGTTATCTGCGAGAATACAGGAGTCCGGGGTTGAGGGAACTGCCCCAATTGCATGCAACCACGGCCTCCCTAAGATGATGTTGTAAGGCGAGGGCGTGTCAATCACAATGAATTCTGTCTTGATCTTCTTCGTGCCAGCTTGTACTTCCAAGCTTGTTGTGCCTAATGGCCATGTCGGCGTTCCATTGAAGCCGACCATCGGGCCGTTTGACTGATCCATGTCATCAGGGTGAAGGCCTAGCTCCTTGTAACATCTGACATACATGATGTCGCAGGAGCTGCCTTGATCAATCAGGATGCGTTTCACCTGGCACTCCCTAACCTGGAGGGATACTACCAAGGCATCATTGTGCGGGTGCTGAACCATATCTAGGTCGGCTTCTGTGAAAGCTATCATCTGTCCTTGGCGCTCTTCAGGCCGAGGTCTTTTTAGTCCGACCTGGTTGACGTGCTGCAGGTGTCTTACCCTCTGTGTCTCACCCTCTGTGTCTCCCCTCGTATGTCGTTTTCATTCACCTTTGAGTGGATCACATTAACCACCCGAGGTCCGCCTGCCTGTGGTTGCTGCGCTGGCGATGGCGGGGCTGCTGGTGCTTGAGGCAATCGTGCCTGTTCTTCCCTTGTTTTGGCCTCATCCACAAGGTCTCTCAGATGGCCTTGCCTCACCAAATCTTCTAAGTGTGCCTTAAGGGCTCTGCAACCCTGAGTTGGGTGCCCCTCCTCATTGTGGTAGGCACAACGCCTACCAAGGTTTCTTCCCATAAATTCTCCTGGTGCCCTTGCTGGCGTCCTGAAGTAGGGCTGATTCCGAATTTGATCAAGGACTTTGTGGAGTGGAATTCGAAACACCGTTGTCACTGCCTGTTTGGCCCTCAACTCTGTCTCCTGTTTGTTGGGTCCATTGTTACCTCGGCCTCGCTTCGGCGAGCCGTTGACTTTTTCTGGCTGTCTCCCTATTCCCCGATGTATCTTCCTCGGCTCTGGCATACTTCTCGATTCTCGCCATGAGCTCTTCCATGCTCTTTGGCAAGGTTTTTGCCAAAGACTTCCGCAGTGGACAGTCATCCTTCAGGCCGTTCTTGAAAGAGACGACCGCCACCTCCTGATCGCATTCAGGTATACGATTGAATACCTCATAGTACCGCTTTGCATAGGCCCTAAGGCTTTCATCTTTGCCGATCTTCAGAGCCATCAATGCATCCACCCTCAATGGCTGCAGTTTGTTTGTTATGAACCTGGCCACAAACATCTCGGCCAGGCCTTCCCAATTCTTCACGCTCCCCTTCGGTAATTTGTGGAACCAATCCGATGCAATCTCCCCGAAGGATGAAGGGAACACTTTGCAGAGCAACGGCTCGTTCCCACTATATAATGCCATTGAATTCAAAAATAATCCAACATGGAAGTTAGGGTCTGACTTACCATCATATATCTGGAACCTCGGCATACTGAATCTTTTCGGCGCGACGAATCTGTCCAATTCCACCGGGAATGGTGTCCTCGGCTTAACCGAGGAGGTCACTTCGACTCCGGCATTCTCTTGCTTCCTCTTGAGGTAATCTCTCAAGATCTTCTTTACTTTTCCCTGGAGCCCGGCTGTCTTTGGACTTCAGCCTTTTCGGCGCACTACTCTCGGCCTCATGGTGGCCTCTTTTCGATCCTTCCCCGCAGGATGCATCGAAACACAATACCCGCCCCTGAACATGCCGATGTTCTTTGGGGTTTGCCTCCTTCTTGTGATATGTCCTTCGAGACTCTTCTCTTCTCGGTTCTTCTCGGCCGACTTCCCTGGAAGGTCGGTGAGAGTGTCTTCCACTCCTCATGTGCTGAGGGGCTTCGGGGATTACTTTCTGCCCCTCCTTCTGGGTGTTTGCTGCCGGCATTGGTGTGTCCTATAGCGGGTACGGCGGCTGCATGACATTATTTTGCATCATGAAGTTGACGACCGATTGAAGGTCTGCCAACTTGTTTGCCATCTCCTTTACTTCTTCATCCCTCCTCAGACATCTGTCTTTCCAGATCTAGAGGTTGTCCTCGTTATAGTACTTGCCCCGGTCCGCTTTCTTTGATGCGTCGCCATCTTGGCCGGCGCCTTTCTCTGCGTGATTCTGATCACGAGCTTCTTCGTTGTGGTCTCCTCCTTCAGCGTTAGGGTCGACGGGTCTTCCACTCCCAGCAGGAGTGTCGTCCCCAATCTTTTCCTTCTGTGTGTTACTGGCCATCTACTCTTCTTTCGTTCCCACAGATGGCGCCAAATTGTGTGAGTGAATTTCCGATCACACTGCCCTCCTTAGTGAATCAGCTGTAGAACACAGGCAGAATAGATGGCACCCTGCAATCTGCACAGAAAGAAAAGGCTCCGGCGGTGGTTCTTCCACCCGGGGGCACTCCGACGATCAAGTCAGTATCTCTCAAAGATAATACAAGTATTTAAATTACTGCTCAAGACTCAAAATTGCGTACTTTAGACCCGCCGGGGGTGCCCTTCTTTTATAGTCTTTCTCTGTCCTAGTCCCACTAGAAGTCTCACTTCTATGGACTCTCATTCAGTACTTACTCTGGACTCTACAAGAGATAAGGATAGACTCCCTCAGAATACTATCCTTATCCATCTCGAAGTCTTTCCTCATTCTAGGACTCTTGCCCCTTATCTGATCATCTCGGATTCCGATATCTTCGGTGGTAACCCCGGACTCCTGTATTCTCGCAGATAACCTCGGCAACTCTGAGATAACCTCGGCGTAACTACCACGACACGTGGCACCTCGGCTGACACTTCGGTGCCACCTCAGCCACGTGTTGGTACTTAGAAAAATACATCCCCACACTAGCAAATTATTCAAATTATAGCAATGATACTCCAATGGTCAAATACCATTTTGGCAAATCTCAACCAACTTTTTAGAGTCTTTCGGTCATCCTATGTTTGGTCCTTTGTGTGAGTAACATTGATGTTGCTAAAATTGTCTAAAATATGAACAAAAAGTGGAAGAAGTGAGGTTTTGCTTGAGTTGGCACATATAGCAGCTGCCATATGGCACCATTGGAGCACCACTTTTCATCTTCTACTGCCAAATTACAGCAATGGCAGCTCCAATAGCAAACCATTAGAGATGCTCTTAGCAAGGGCCATCTTAACTAGTCGGTAGAGCTCACTATGTGGTTATTTATTTATTTAATTACAATACACAAATTAAAATATTTTTATTTTAAGTGTCAACTAAATACTGAAAAATAAAAACATTTTTTGTTCTTGTATAAAATATTTTACGTTGAAACAAACAATTAATTTTTTTTTTGCAATGATTCAATTTCCAAACAAACCAAATCAATTCTTTGTTATTTATTTACTACATCACACAAGTTAGGTTTTCTTAATTTTTTTGCAAAATCAATTTAATTCCCAAATTGTAGGAAAAATAAAAAATAATATATAGCGAAAATAAACTGATTTAGATATACTTTTTACACTCAAATTGAATCCATGGATCATGTGGCTGAATCACGTGCCTCCATTGATGTCTTTAAATAATTCTCAACAGTGGGGTAAAACTACTAGAGAATTACCTACACTGTTCACAATACAAAGGCATGGTTCTATATTTCCACGGAGAGAGAAAGAAGAGAAAGTCTAGGAGAGAGAGAAAATAGATTACCCATACTGTTAAAATCTTAACTTCCTAAAATATAATGCATATATTATGTGGGAGAGTGATAACCACCCACAACTCTATCTCCTTAAGAGATGAGATAGTGGGTATATACTTATCCCCAAGACAAGTTGATTCAAAATAAATCTCTCCTAACATAGTCTCTCAATAGGTTGTGGGTCATACCACCATGAGTGATCCAATCAGGTATGGGTTCTAAACCCGACCCAATTTCCAACACAAGCAATCCAAATCAATTCCCAAACAAACTTTACGAACTTTGGGACTAACAAAAAAGTCTCTTTATTTTTTGTATTTCTTTTCATAAGAAAATCAAACAAATCTTAACAACTTTACAAAGTTCTTATAAAACAAGTTTTTTAATTGTTTTTTAAAATAAAATCAAAATGTTTGATTAGTATAAAAAAAATATTTTTTAAATAAATTAAAAAATATATATATACATATTTCGTGAGTTGTTGGATGTGAGAGTGAACATATGTGGTAACCGATGATAAAAGATGGCTAAAGTGTCACCAAGTTGAGGAGGTGGTCAGATTCTTATTGAAAGGTTATCAGAGGTCACAATGGGGACTAGCTTAGTCTCACTTAAAAAAGTCTTTGAAATTTGAAGCAAATTGAAAATAACTAAATCTAAGTTGCTAAATGCATCCGAAACTCCATTATACCATAACTTTCAACTTGAAATCTAAAGATCCTATATTCATTGGTCAAGATGGAACATTGAGGTTGAGGTGGTCGCATAACATGAAACGAATGCGTTAAGCATTGTTAGTCTTCGAATTGTGAGAAGATCTAAAACCAAATCTTAAAGTTTTGGGGGCGAGGGTGAAAATTTGGGCGCAAGTAAAATATCAGATCTAGAATATCGAAAAAAGGGAGAAGCAATGCCAACATTGGTAGCCAGAGGTAAATTTGAAGGAGATGAGACAGATCTAGTAAGGGTGGATCCATGAAGGCGGGAATGTGGCAGATTTGGTGGTGGTGTGGTAATGGCGGCATTGAAAATGGTTGGAAGGACAAACTTCATTATAAAGCAAAAAGACAAAGAAAAAAAGAAAAACGAGGTAGAAGGAGAAAAGAGGAGGTCGGCAACCGGAACCCCTCCCTACCTAGTGACACACCTAGCAGAAAGCTTATAGTGGAAGGTGTTAGGTTTTTATTCTTGGCAATCCTGTTTGACAAAACTCCTTTCAGTTGTACTTATTTTTGCACTTTTTATTTCAGTGAGGCTATGAGTGTTTAGATGCAAATCCAACCCGAATTGTGCCTTGCAGAGAAGTTTGTGATGTTAATACTTTCAAGATTGCCACTTCGCTGATTATGACGGGGATCGAGCTGCCCGGTCAGCTCACGGGGGTCCAGGGGGCAGCGCCGCTTGGCGGGTCCGGGGCAGTGCCACGGCGGGGTCGAGGGGCAGCGCCCCCGAAGCAAAATGCAAAATTGCATTCGAAGTCGCATGTCTGCCCTTGCTCGCTCGAGCGAAGGAGTTCTCACTCGAGCGAATGCTGCGTCTGGCAAAAAACCTGAGAAGGATGCATGTACACTCGAGCAAAGGTTGTGTGGCTTGAGCGAAGCCACTTATGGAAAAACACGCGAGATTAGTTCCTCGCTCGAGCGAGAGAAACTTCGCTCGAGCGAGAGAAGCTTCGCTCGAGCGAGCTTCGCAGTCCCAGATTTCTATAAGTATTTGTTTTAGTCCAAAACTAGGATTACCCCTCCAGATCTTCTTCTTGGATATTAAGGTTGATATCTGGGGGATATTTTGCTAGTTTTCTTTGATATTTTGATTGAGTATTCAACTCATGGTTTAAAGAGTATACATCAAAGGATTATTTATTTATTCTACACAAAAGAGAGAGTTGTTCTTCGGTGGATTCCGAAGAATTCGAGCCTGAAGGTTTGGTGGATTCTAGAGTGGCTCATCGTCAAGACAATTCTGAGGTGAAGACGAGGTTGGAAGAGGCACATAGGGGTTGGTTCAATTCGGGTGTGGATTCGCTAGGTAATTGAGTACACCTGTGTAATTCCTTTATATCTTCTTAGTGGATTGTTTTGTGGCTGTTGCCCGTGATTTTTTTATCACAATTGGAGGTGTCCAATTGTGGTGTTTTCACGTAAACTCGTTGTGCCGATTTGTCTTGATTGTTAGATTGGGATTGTTGTTTACTGCTTAAAATTGATACATAATCACAAATCAACATCTAGGGGATTTCTAGATTATTCAGAAGGTTTAGAGAAGGAGACCTAGAGAGAGAAGCTCTGGGCATTAGTTTAGAAAGAGATGCTTTAAGACTTTGGAATATTTAAATATAAGTTAAAGTGTTATATGATAAAAGTTATAAAAGTATAGTTCAATTTTATGTGTTAATATTTGTTAGTTTATAGTGGTGTGAGTATTATAATAATATATTTTTATTAAGATGCATATTAAAAGTATTTGCCTGGTCATTCAAATTGTTAGAGTAATATTTTGTTTATTATGTTATATTTTTAGACAAATACTAGGCAATTGATTGTGATACATTGTTTAGTATTGAAATTTGAATTAAAAGAGATTTAAAATAAGTGAAATTTTTTTAAAAAACAATTATTTTGAATATAGTGAAAATTAATATATTTTTTAATAAAATAAAAATGGTTTTGTATTTTTTTAAATATATATATACTAGTGTATGTTCGTGTCTAAAGGCACGGTATAAATAATGTTAGGATCAAAATGTAATTGTAATTTGTATGTATCATGTTGAAATTTGTGAAGTTTGTGTCCTTTTTTGATAAAGATACTGAAAAAATATATTGAAATATTTTTCTTCTTAGATAACTTGTAACAATTTTTCTTGTATTATATGCTCTACAAAATTCAAATAAAATAACAACTCCCCCAACCTTAATGCAAATTAAGAAACAAATATATAAGATTTATAATGTTTACCAATATTGCAAATCAAAATATTAGAGCAAATAAAAAAAATTGTAAACATAAAGTATAAAGCACATCAGTAAGTGCTTTGCAATCTCAGCAAATTAAATTGAAAATTAAACATCAACCAATGCATACCAGCCTGTAATCTACAATTCCAAACAAATCAAATATAAAAAAAAATTAAATTAAATATCAAATAATGCACACCCACTAGTGCTCTGCAATTTAAAAAAATTAAAGTTAAAATACACACCAGTTAGTGCTACTGTTGCCAATCAAATTATAACTACATAAGAAAAACAAACATTATATCATCTTACACTAAAAAAGTGGGTTAAAACTTTCCAAAACATGTATGCTTTATAAAAGATGTGTCAATAGCATGTCTTTAAATATGTATTTGCCCAAACTTCCTTCTCATTACTTTCCAAAAAGTCTTTGAATCAACTTGTATGTATCTCCAACGAGGAATATGCACAACAATCTGGTAATTTGTGGAAACAAAAAATATATATATATATAGATTTATACATTTGTTGGAAATATACATATCAAAACACTTTTACTTGTATTTTACCTTATTACATCCCCATCGAAGCAAGCTAGTTATATTTCTCTTTTTAAGCTCCATAGATTTTTCAATCCAATCCTACAAAAATCCATATTTCCAATTATTATTAAATTAAAATTTTATAAAAAGTTATATAATCAATAGAAATAAATCTACATGGTTATCTTTTGATAAAACGTGATTTAATCTATATGGAACACTACAATAACACTTCAGGATAAACAATATTTGTAGTAGAATCCAAACTATCTTTAGGAAAGTTATATATTTGTACTTCAGGATAAACAATATACATCTGGACAATGCCACATATAATTGTCCATGGCTAAACACTGGTATGCGTAAATCAACCCCAACAAATTTCATAGATTGTCCTTGAGATTTATTGATGGTCAAGGCGTATGCTAATCGGACTGGAAATTGACGTCTTGTCATTTGGAAAGGCATTTCTGAAGACAATGGTGTCAAAGATGTCCTTGGTATGAATGCCAAATTGCCAAACTTTTCTCTAGTTAAAATTTTAGCTTCAATTATGCGAGTGTCGTACCTAGTAACCATCAATCTTGTATCATTACATAGTTCATCTTTCGGTGCAATATTTCTTAACAATATTATAGGACAACCCATTTTCAACTCTAACTTGAAAGTTGGTAGCCCAGGATGATCCAATGAATTTAAATATTCATTAAATCTATTTGTAATGGTAGGATCAGTTTCATTATCTTCAGACATTTTATTTGCAGCAAGATAAGTATATAATTTCCTTGGAAAGATATTCAACGTAGTAGTATTAATGTCACTAACATCACCGTTACACGTAGATAGAATTGTGAGTTCAGTTAAAAATGTTAGGGTTGACGTCTCTATCATATTCAACTGCGGGTAAATTTTAGAGAGTAATTCATTCAAATCTTGACATTTGTATATTGTTGCTGAAAGGTTGATGATTTCTTAAGAATTGGTCCCAATCTAGAAAAAGTGAAAGCATTATAAAAAAATAAAAAATAGGAGTGTAAAGAAAATTTATTAATTTAAAATAATTTATATAATAAAGAAAAAGGTTAAAGTAATGTTACCTCCATCAAGAAATTTACAAATTCATGGTCTCCATGATTCAAGCGCATATTCAAATCCAAAATTAAGATATGTATATGCTTCCATAGAACAGAGTATCTTAATGATGCATTCACAATTTGCTCACAAACTCTTTTAGGTATAACTGGTAAGATTTGCCGAAAGTCTCCACCAAGAATAACAGTAATACCCCCAAATGGCTTTTCACTATCACAAATATCCCTTAATGTACAATCAACTGCCTTAACACAATGTCTATGTTGCATAGGAACTCCATCCAAAATTATGAGTTTTGTTTCTCTAAACAACTCAAGTTGTAATGATTGTTTGCTAAACCCACAAAGTGAATTTTTCAAGACATTTAACGGAATGGAAAATGTTGAATGTGCAATGCGACCTCCTACCAATAACAATGATGCAATTCCAGATGAAGTCACAGTAACAATGATATGCCCAAGGCTGTGACATTTTAATGTAATCGTATTGTACAAAAATGTTTTCCCTATTCCAACACCCCCATTCAGAAAGAAAGTAGTTCCTTTATTTTGAAAAATTGAAGAAGTGATTATGTTATAAGCATTTCGCTGTCCATTATTAAGATAATCAATAGTAATTTGTGGATCTGCCTATTATGTCTCATTCTGCAGTTGTTGATGTTTGAATATCAATCGATTACCAACTAATGCACTCCAATTTACAGTAGGTTGTGGCATGGGTAAGAAGTCAATTAAACTTTTGCCTAATTCATGAAGCATTTGATTCAAAAGATGGAGACCATAATCTTCAATTTGAGCCTCAGTTGGGTTAGAAATGACAAATAATGTACGAATTTTATGTACAAGATCATCACATATATGTGTTGAGAATTGATTCCATGTACATGGATTTAGTGGAGAGCACTGGGTGAGAATAATACTAAAAAATCTCTTCAATTGGTATCCAGTTTTCATAACTACAGCCTCTTTCAAGCATTGTATCAATTCTTCATCATTTTCTAAAAGCCCCCTTGCAACACATGCTAATTTAAATATATCATGCACAATATTATTGACCGTGCGTAAAGACTAAAATGACTTTAGTCCTTTGACAACAGTTAGTAACAAACGCAGATAAAATCTTTTACCACAATTAGGGCTAACAAAGTACATTCTACCAATTGGATATCCCCTTTCTCTTAATTTCTATCTCTTTTCCGACTTGAGCCAAACAAGATGCTGTGGAAATTCTTGATAAGTGAACGGACATTCATCTTCATTGGCAACACAATGTGCAAAGAAGCCAGTAAGAGTTGACATTTGTTGACTAGCTCTAGATTGAATCGTTTCTAATGACTCTTTTGGGTTAAAAACAACGCGATGCATTCTAGGTAAATGAAGTATCAATTGTACAACTGTTGGCATCTCTGCATGCAAAGGATGACCAAATATTCACCAAGCAGCTTTTGAAGGTCCAGTATACCTTACATCGAGATATTGTTGAATCTTATTTATCAATCCCAACACCATCGTTGTACGATTATAACCCTTGTAAATATACTTATGTAAATATACTTGACACATCTCATTCTGGCACAAACTTCCACATTTATATGACAGTTGAAAAGTTTAGAAATATATACATTGTATGGTACGACATCCCTGTTATCAACTTCTTGCCCCCTCACAGTATACACTTGACCATTATTGCGACGACGATAGATAGGGTATCCATCTTGATCCATAGGTGTTGTTTCTGTGAAAGCTTGAAAGTATCTCTTAGTGCATCCACCATTTTCCATACATGGTGCTTGTGGATTTCGAGCACCACATGGTCTATGTACCATACAACATTTGACAGTTTCAAAAAGCATAGGATTATCTTTTGGGTCTGGAAATTCTGCACAGATCAATTTGTCTACTCGATTACATGTCCGAATTTTGTTTGGACCCTTAAGAAATAAAAGTGCATGCATATAAGGGAGGCATTGTTTTTGAAATTCAATTGTAAAAACATGTGCAACTTTATTTCCAAGCACTTTATTTGTTTCTATCTCTTTCATCAAACACTTTTTGTTCAACTCAAAAACACGGATAATTAAACCAGGAAGATCAATAGGTTTTTGATGTAGTAATAATGCTGAAGTAATTTCTGACCAATTAGGATTTGCAGTCATGGTAAGAAAAATATCTGGGTATCAGTCGCATGATAGCCATTGAATCTTGAAAGATTTCAAATATATGTCTAAGACTACTAGTAAATGAAGATGGCAAAACAAACCTTTGACCAATTTGACCAGGTCGCACATAATCTGGATCAATATTTGACAACTCTTAGTAAAGCTCAACCTGAAGTTTCCATTGATTAAGCTTGTAGTATGTCAATCGATTTTGCTCAGTTGTTGCCCAAGCATCTACCAAAAACTCTTGAAATAGTTTCCCACCTCTCAAATTTTTTGAACACTCTGTGGGTCGTTCAAACAAATTTGAGTAAGTCGATCAGTTAAAGGCCAATCATACTAAACGTTCCACAATTTCAGCTCAGGTTCCCATCCAAGCTCACCACATGGAAATAATAGAATATAATGTGATGGCAAGTATGTTAGGTGACATTCATTAATTTGCATCAACTCATTATTTCCTTGGAAATGTAAGATAATACCTCTCATTCCACTTACCTCTGTTTCATCACCTGGTATTATAATCACAATCTCATCTGCAGTTATAGGTTGTACCAACATTGATTAGTTGTTGAATTGTAATGAAGATGAACATGTACATTGTGTCCTGCCAAGTCTAAGTGATGTAAAATGGCAAGAGCCTGGCGAAATGTAGTTACAAATGCATTAATTTACAATAAACTATCCTGAATAGTTTTGAGAACATCTCTTTTCAAGTTAGGATTTCTACGATTACAAATTTCTAACGCTGAATCAGGGTCATAGATATACAGTTGAACATAACTCACATCCTGCCCTAGTTGTGGCTGTAGTGAGATCCTGTTCAATGTTGCATTTCCCCATGAGTGTGAATGATGTAGGGTCTCTTCCACTGAATACTCTAGGATCCAATGTAGCACCAAAACTCGTAAAAACATTGGTTGCATTGTACACACAAGTTTAACTTCGAAAGGATTTTGATTGATCATTATTCCCATCATACAACGCCTGAAGTGGTGGAGGGGGTGTAATAAGTAAAGGTAGCCTCATGTTTCCTTCCAATCAGCAAGTTTCAAATAAGGGACGCTTCATAGATGATTTTGTCAATTTTTCATCCATCCAATATAAGGCTAAACAATAAGGACATAATACATTCATCTTGCCAAGATAATGGCGGCAAGAATCTTTGTGAACTAGGGTGGTCAGATTTTTATTGAAAGGTTATCGGAGGCCACAACAGGGACAAGCTTAGTCTTACTTAAAAAAGTCTCCGAAATTTGAAGCAAATAAAAAATAACTAGATCTAAGTTGCTAAACGCATCCGAAACTTCATTACACCACCAACTTGAAATCTGAAGACTCTATATTTATTGGTCAAAATGGAACATTGAGGTTGAGGTGGTCGCCTAACGTGAAATGAACACGTTAAGCAGTGTTAGTCTTCAAATTGTGAGAAGATCTATAACCAAATCTTAAAGTTTTAGGCGCGAGGGTGAAAGTTTGGACGCAAGTAAAATATCAAATCTAGAAGATCGAAAAGAGGGAGAAACGACACCAACACCGATGACCAAAGGTAGATTTAAAGGAGATGAGACAGATCTAGTGAGGGTGGATCCATGGAGGTGAGAAAGTGGCAAATTTGGTAGTAGTGTGGTAGTGGCGGTGCTGAAAATGATTGGAAGGACAAACTTCATTATAAAGCAAAAAGACAAAGAAAAAAAGAAAAACAGGGTGGAAGGAGAAAAGAGGAGGTTAGCAATCGGGGTGGAAGGAGAAAAGAGGAGGTCAGCAATCGGAACCCCTCCCTACCTAGGGACACACCTAGCAGAAGGCTTATAGCAGAAGGTTTAGAGAAGAAGACCTAGAGAGAGAAGCTATGGGCATTAGTTTAGAGAGAGATGCTTTGAGACTTTGGAATATTTAAATATAAGTTAAAGTCTTATATAATAAAAGTTATAAAAGTATAGTTCAATTTTATGTGTTAATATTTGTCAGTTTATAGTGGTGTGAGTATTCTAATAATATATTTTTATTAAGATGCATATTATAAGTATTTGTCTGGTCATTCAAATTGTTAGAGTAATATTTTGTTTATTATGTTATATTTTTAGACAAATATTAGCCAATTGATTGTGATACATTGTTTAGTATTGAAATTTGAATTAAAAGAGACTTAAAATAGGTGAAAAAATATATATACAAAAAATTATTTTGAATATAGTGAAAATTAATATATTTTTTAATAAAATAAAAATGGCTTTGTATTATATATATATATATATTGGTTTTCACTTGAAGAATATTCTTTAATCGGATCAAATAAAGTTGAATGGCAAAATAAATAAAATTACTAATAATTTATAGAAAAATTTTAAAATGACATTAATTTTTAAAATCTGAGGGTAATTAACAAAAAATAATAGTAATAATAATAAATAAATAAAATCGTATCGGGTTATGGACATGCCTTAATTATAAAACCGTATTTGGTCGACGTTGCTGAAAATTTCCCATTTTTGGACAGTGTACAGAGGAAGAGGGAAAATTCAAAATCATCCCTATAATTTCAAAGAGTAATGATACCAATTATGAAAAAAATATCATGAAAATAATCATAAAAGATTATTTATCATTATATTACACATATAAGAAAAGGGGGATTTGGTCATAACCCCCTCACTATCTAATTTGTCTTTCAAAAGGACAAGAATTATATAAGTACTTTCAAAACCCCCTGATATTTTAAAACTTGTTTCTTTTACTATATTACCCTCATATCTATCAGCTCTCCTATTAAGCCATCTTCACTATGTATTTCAGAGTAAAATTTTACTCTGTATGAAAGTAAAATTTTACTCTGAATAAGAGTAAAATTTTGCACTCTGAAACTAAAAGTAAAATTTTACTCTGTATAAAAGTAAAATTTTACTCTGAAAAACAAGTAAACTGTGAGACTCTAAAGCTAAAAGTAAAATTTTACTCTGTATAAAAGTAAAATTTTACTCTGGTTCTGTCAAATGAAAAAAACAGAGCAATAGAACCAGAGTAAAATTTTACTCTGGTTCTATCAAATGAAATTTCATGTTTACTCTGAAAAATCGATGGAATTTTGAGCTTTGAGCTTTGAATCAGGCCTATAATCCTTGAATCAATCGATGTTTACTCTGAAAAACATTGAATCAGGCCTATAATCCTTGAATTAGGCCTATAATCTGAAAATTTCAGAGAAATCTCAATTTTTCATACCCCGGTTCTTCAGATTTTACAGATTTTTTAGATTTTTGAAACTTTGAGCTTTCAAAAATCTTGAGATTTTTCATACACACAGATTTTTTCAGATTTTACTTTAAATCTCTGAGCTTAATCATTCAAATCTCCGATCTTAAAGACTCAAAACACACACATATATAGATATATATATATATATATAGATTAGAGATCGGAATATGTAGATATATATATATATTCGAATTCAAATCCCAAAACACATATATATTCGAATTCAAATCTCAAAAACACACACATATATAGATATATATATATATATATATGTATCAGTGCGATTTGCAAGTTCTCCACAGCTCCAGCCATGGAGGAAGCTAAGGTTAGAAGAGAGAGACGAGAGAGAAGATGAACAGTTGAAGGAGAGTTGAAAGAGGAGAGTTGAGAAGATGCAGAGAGGAGGCTGATCGGCAACGCGAGGCCATTGAAGCCACTCAGCGATCTCGAAGGATCGATGCTGCCGAAGCTCAACTCAAGGTAATTCATGATCTTCTGCTGAAGCTTGGAACACGACTATGGTGATTATGATACAGTTGATGACGAAGCTGATTATATATGCAGAAGCTAAGGGTATAATAGTCATATAAAATATTTAAATAATAAATTTTGTCCTTTATGCAAAACTTTATAATTATGAGGGGGTTTAGAAAGTATAATTTTTTTTTTAATCCTTTTAACAATGAAAGGAAAGTAAAGGGGGTTTATAGCTAAATTTCCCATAAGAAAACATCACACACTAATTAAGGGATAAAAAATTTTCATAAAATATTTTATGATATTTTTTTCATAATCCCTAATATTATTCAATTCGAAATTCCAAACCCAACATCCCCGTCCCATTCTCGAACCACTCACTACTTTATTTTTTCTTTTTTTTCTTTATTTTTTTGCGTGTTTGTGTTTAAATGAAAAAAGACTTCCAGTGGTGATTGAGACTACTAATAGAGCTGCAATTCTATTGAGTTGGCATCTATTTTAAAAAAAAATTAAAAAAAAAAAAACCAAAATGAAAAAAAAAAAAAAAAGAAGACAAAATATAAATAGAAAAAAGACAAATTAATGTTTCTTTAATGCTCCTCTCTTAGTGGTTTAAACCATTTTTCAAAGTAACAATACTAGGTATCATGAAAATTTTTTTATGAAAATAATCATGAAAATTTTATAACTCTTGAATTACACTTAAAATAAAATACCATACACTAATTAAGATAATTTAATAATCATAAATTTTTCATAATTATTTTCATGAAAATTTTTTCATAACCCCCAAATTTTTCCTTTTCCCAGATTTATCACCATTTCATTTTCATTAATCAATTAATCAGATCAGACGCAACGCAACGCAAAGCAAAAGCCAAACCTTAACCAGTCTTCTTCTATCCCATCCTATCCTATCCTATCAACATGTCACACTCTCTGCTTATCCTTCACTTCTCCTCCCCACCCATGGCGCACGATTGAAACCTGCCCTGCGACGGGGATGACATTTGCATGATCTGTAAGAAGAAGCCGGCGGAGGAGGAGACTCTGACCTGCAAGACCTGCGTCACTCCGTGGCACCTCACTTGTCTCTCCTCCTCCTCCTCCTCCACTCCCCCTCAAACCCTACTACTAGCCCCCTATGCTCTCAAATGGGACTGCCCCGACTGTTCCTCCGAGATGGCGTTGGTTTCCGGTAGATCTAAAACATCATCATCATCATCTGGCAATCTCATCGTCGCGATTCGAATGATCGAGTTGGACCAGTCCCTCACCGACCAGGAGAAGGCTAAGCGACGCCAAGACCTCCTCATGAGCAGCAGCGGATGAGGAGCCGCCGCAAAGGAGACGAATCCGAACAAGGAGAAGTTGAACGGCACCTATGAAGATGTTCGCGATATTTTTGATGGGAGTTTGAACTGCTCCTTTTGCATGCTGCTCCCTGAAAAACCTGTCACGGTACATATATCTGCCTTCGCTTCGTCTGTGACTGTGATTGTGACTGTGACATATGTATGCATATGCTCGATTTCCTTTGATTTCTTTCAGCTGAAAATAATAACCAACTCTCTCAGAGCCAGAGCCAGAGGTATACAATTTTGAGCCAGTTTCTGTGTTTCTTCTGCACAGATGGCAGCTGCCAAAGCTCGTGTCAAATTTCACACAAGCTTTGGCATTTGCCAAGTTTGGCAGCTGCCATTTCTCCCCATTGGAGCACATTTTTCTTCAGCTCATGCCAAGTTATGGCAATAGCAGCTCCAATGCACTTTTGTATTTTAGTTATTCGCTAAAATGCATATATAGTATTTACTCGATTTATGTATATGCAATCCACTGCAATTGCTCAAGCTGACAATTTTGCCTAGCTGGATGATTCTTAATTCCTTTTGACAGTAGAAAAGAAACTAAGTTATACAAGAAATAGTATCCTTTTCAGTATTGATTTAAGCATTATATCTCACAGTTGTTTGCATTTTCTATAACGCAACCAGAAACCGAAAGCAGTATAAGATATTTTGACGATATTACATTTGGAATAAATAAATAAAATTTAGTGGCCCATGTTAAGGTCAAGTTATTATCCTCTTCTGCACTGTTATCATGCAACATTTGACAAGAACCAGCTAAGCATTTCCCTGGAGGTCCACTTTTTGTGATTACTTCCCAAATATTCCTATACTCTCACCTACAAGAAAGCTTATTTATGATTCTTTCTTATATATACACCATTCATTTTTCTCAGAACTTGTATCTTATTAGCTTCTTCTAGACTTCAAATGTTCTTGATGCCATGGATATTCTGGTCCTTGCGTGTTGTTGGTCCTTTTCTGTTGTTTATATTTCTCTGTTCCAAGCCTGGGTGCTGAAAGTCAGTGGCATTCTGTATGCACACTAAGGCTGTGTTTGGTTGGATGATTTAGGAAGGGATTTGGAAAGGAAAAAAAAAAAAAGGTGCGTGAAATATGGATAAAATGTACTTACATTTCACTTAGTTTCACATATCTTTTCCCTTTCCCTTTCCCTTTCCCTTTCCCTTTCCAAACCCTTTCCCAAATCTCCCAACCAAATACAGTGTAAAGCATACCTCAATTTTCATTCTAGTACTTTTCCAGAAAAAAGAACTCATCATCTCTTTGTTGAGATCAGTGGCTGCTCTGCATTTGTATGATTGCTTTCCTGTAAATTGAAGAGTCATAATTTGGCTGAAGGGTTTAGCAATTGGCTAATTTTCATGACCTCATACCATGTGGTCATAATTTTTGCTTGAAGTGCTTCCAGAAATGGGTTGGGCTGGGAAAGCACACATGCGCAAATTGCCCTAATGCAATCCCACCAAAGATTGCAAGCCAACCTTGAATTAACACTGCGCTTGTCATTGCCATCCGAATGGCCAAGATGTCAAAATTTAATGTTTTGGGGGCCCTGCCAAAAGTCTACCATTTTGTCCACAACCAAAACCGACCTGACATGGCTTATACCACTGAGCGAGCAAAGAAAGCAGGAAAGGCTAATGCTTGTAGTGGTAAAATTTTGTCACAGTCCCACCTGATCATTTTGGACCAATTCTAGCAAAGAATGACCCAGACAGAAAACAGGGTGTGTTGGTGGGTGAGACCTGGGAGGACCGGATGGAATACAGGCATTGGGGAGCTCACCTTCCTCACCTTGCAGGGATTGCTGGGCAATCAGATTATGGAGCCCAGTCTGTGGCACTCTCTGGGGGATATGAATATGATGAGGATCACGGTGAGTGGTTCCTCTACACAGGAAGGTATGTTCATGTATGCGTTTGTTATGCCCTTATTGGAGCAATGGTTTTTCTTTTCAACAGCATCCTTAGTTGCCAATGATTAATTTCGTTGTTTAAATAATAGTAGCTTTTGGCTGTAATTAGAATTGAACTTAACGTCTGAACCATGTGCAAAGAAAATAAAAACTGCAGTCTATGATTTTCTTATTTGTAAAACAAAGGTCATTGTTTATTGAATGTTTTTGTCATTGATAAGTACTTTGAGCCAAGTTACATACTTCAGGTATTCTTCAACTGCCATGATAAAGCAACTGATGACCACCCTAGTCAAATAGTTTGGCTTAACAATAAGGGCCCTTTTTAAATTGAATGATAGTCGTTCATAAAGGATGGATCCTGGATAAACTATACAGTTCTAGCCTTCTAGGTAGAGGCTAATGAATGATTGATTGCATGGACTACTAGTGAAAAGCTTCAGCCTATATTTATCTTATAATTACAAACTGCTGTTGTCGAGTTGCAAATGAGTCATTAGTGGTGCATTGTTATTTGTTGCTGGATTTTTTCTGCGTTGATGCTTTATCATACTTCTCTAAAAATATTGTGGTAAGATTTATCCAAAGTTTCATTTTACTACGAGTCAAGTTTGAATGCTTGGGCATGCGCCCCATTCTGATTGTATAAATTCTTCATAATTTTCTGATTCTTCTCTTGCATGTGTTGAGGTTGATCCTTTTTCTTCTGCTTCCTGTCTCCCTCTTATCTATTTTTGGTGGACAGTGGCGGACGAGACCTCAGTGGAAATAAAAGAACGAACAAGTCACAGTCATTTGATCAGAAGTTTGAGAAACTGAATGAGGCGTTATGGGTCAATTTGCCAAAAAGGTTATCCTGTTCAAGTTGTGAGGTGACTGTGTCAGTATGTTAACAATAATGAAATTAAATATTGAGTCTATGTTCTTGAAATTTTCATGGGATGGACAAGAATAGTAGAATTCTGATAATAGTTCAGTTTTGCTTTTGGTTTGTTGAAGTATTTAATATTTTGAGAGTGCAACATAAAGTGATGGCCAGCTGTAAGTTTTGATTGCTGGATGTTAAGATATCCTTTTACTCCAAAAACGAACCAACAGATGAGACATAGACTAGTATACCCAATCTGGGAAATTTTTTTTGGTTTCCTCTGTGGCATAAGTATAAGAAATAACAGTTAGGTGCCTAAGGTGTTAATCTTTAAAGTGTAAGCAGTGCACTTCAATTGGAAAATTTATTCTCAGATAAAAATTAAGATCCAACGTTTAAGTAAGAAATAATTTATTGGTTTAAAGTGAAAGCAGTGCACTTCAACTGGCAAATCTATTCTCAGATGAAAATGAAGATCCTTTGTTTAAGTAAGGAATAATTTATTGGTTTTTTCCTTTCCTTTTCTTATTCAATTAGAAAAAAGCATCTAACTTTACAACCCTCCCCCTCATACATTTCTCAACCTAGTTATGGTGTTAGCATTTTAATTCTTATGGTGTTAGCATTTCATTACAGGCATTGCAAAGATACCTGAAGTCTTCTTCTGTTTAAAAGAAAGTAATGCTGTTGCAGTTAGAGCAATGCTATATTGCCTTATCAACTGGCTGGAATTTAAGCCTTGTGGTTTTTGGTTTTTATTTAATTTATTACATTGTAGTATCAATTAAACTGTTCTCTATTTTTAACAGGGCTGTTTTCTGATGGCAGGTCCCATAAGGAGAAACTGTCCTCTTATGCACGAAATAGGAGTACGATATGATGGGATTGAAAAATGTTGGCACATAGCTGGAATTCGAGTAGGATAATTGCTAGCAGTTGTTATTGCATAAGAAGAGATGAATTAGGCTTTTGGCCTTTCTACATACGATATCTGACAGTTTTACTATATTAGGGATTTAAGGTATGTCGATACCTTTTGTTCAATGTGACAACTCTCCTGCCCCATGAACAAGGTTTGTTACTGTAATTATCATCGCAATCTGTATGTGTGTAACTTTTTTGCACTTAATCTGAAGTGATGACCGTGGGGACCATCCAAGGCCTTTGCCAACCATTAAAGAGTTCAAGAATGCAACCGACATTACCGAAAGAAAGCGAGCTGCCTCTCCCAACCTTCTTTAAGGAGACTTTCTTTTGTTGGCCTATTCATAGCAAAATCAACCTATAGGCTATAGGTCCTACACTATTTGGGAATAATCAAAGTATCCAATCTTGCCTTGGTACTGCTGGACCTTTAGTTACTGATACTTATTTTATTTGACATGCAGGAGTAAAAAGTTTGCTGGATGTGGAAGAAACCTGCACTGCATGGTAGAAGACAAGTAGACAGTGCATATTCAGGGGATGGAAAGAGAAGATGCAAGATACCATCCATACAAGAAAGGCTTCTCAAAGGTATGTTGTCTTATTTAAACCTTATTTCTAATGCACATTGTTCTCAGATTTACTCGTGAATTCCCAGAAACTATTAATTTGGCCCTTTTATTGCATTATTTTCTGAACAGTATCCAATTGTGCATGCATGCATGCAGAATTCAGTTGTGTTATCTGCCGAAAAGTGAGGAGTCTGCCCCTTACTACCCCCTGTGCTCATAATTTCTGCAAGGGCTGTTTGGAGAGTGCCTTTGCTGGTCAAACTTTCATAAAAGAGAGGACATGTGAAGGCGACCAGACATTAAGAGCACGAAAGAATTTCATGAAATGCCCATCTTGCTCAAATGATATTTTTAACTTCCTTCAGAATCCACAGGTAAGCCTAGCAGCTCTGTTTTACAATATACGGTGCATTTTGAGAAATATAAGGCACCATCCTCAAATCTTTTATTTAGTTAGGGAGCATGATTAATGTTTATAAGCATATTTCAAGGAAATTTGTTGATACAAACATCACTTTATATCTGTATTTAAAGATAAGTATTCGACCTCTTAAGATTTTCAGCAGTGGAACAAGAAATGAGAAGAAAAACCACTTCTAGCATAACTTAACTAGTAAAATTTTTAATTCAAAGTCTGATTTGTTTGCTTCAGTAACATTGCTGAGAGGAGGGTGGCATTCTTGAATCATGTATTTGGGTTTCTCGGCAACGATATTGCTCTTTGTTTGGAATTTGTGGTATACGTGCTCTGATACTTCTTTTTCTGAAATGCCACCCCTGTACACGAGTTGCATTCTATTCTAGTGATTGGAGATGGCAACTCTATGTTCACAAGTGACTTTGCTAAAATGGTACGTGACTTTAAAGAAAATGTTGATTGCCCTTGAAGACACTTCCTTTTCCATGATAGGTTAACAGAGAGTTGATGGGCGTGATAGAATCGCTCCAGCACCAAAGTAAAGAGACGGAAGACAATGAATCAAGTGAAGAAACTGATTGCACTTGCGAGAAGTTTGATGTTGTTTCTGGAGATGCAGAGCTTTGCAATGTAAATTCTGACATTCTGGAAGAAGATGAAGGCAAAAAAGGTAATCAAAATTCTCCATCCAAAATCCAACCACAGCAAATTTACAAGCGAAAGAAAGCTAGAGGTGGTGATTGCATATATGAAAAATCCCTTGAGATGTGTTTGGTTTGTGTTTGTAGAGTAGTTTTTGAGATAAAAAGTACGAAAACTTGTTTAGTTTGCCTTTTTTCAGAAATGGTTTGGAAAATTATTTTGGGGAGAGCGTTTTAAAAAAAATAATTGATTTGATGTGTATGAGAGAGAGAGTGATTTTGGAAAATAGGTAACCAAACAAAATTTTGAGATTTTTTTTTGAAAAATTTGTTTGGTTTGAAAATTTGTTTATAGAGAATTTTTTCCAAAAATTTTTCTAAAAAACAAACCAAACATCCAGCAATAAAAAAATAAAGGAAACAGCAGTTGACAACAAATTTAAGAGAACTTACAAGCGAAAGAAATCTAACGATGGCATTTGCTCAACAAATCTGGATTCCGAGGTGAACAGGATCCAGAAGGCTAAACAACAGTTATGGTGGATGACGACGACGATGACTTTGTGTGTGAATTCTATATTTGTATTTGATTTGCAAGGGGTTTTTTTTTTTTTTTTTAATATAGTTTTTTGCAGGTTACAAAATATTTTGGGCTTTTTGTATTATATGATTGATAGAGTTTGAGGGGCGTGGCATTTGGATGTTTTGTGGAACGCTGAAAACAAATACAATATGGTTTATTTTTTGGGCTTTTATTTGTTATTGTTGTTATTATTATTGAGAATCAAGGTTTGACTCCCCTCTTCCCAAATTTTCTCTCTAATGTAGTAAAAAAAATCTATTTTATGATACAAATATTTTATATTTTTCTGATTAAATAATATCGAGACTCTCAACTATTAACAAATATTATTTTTTTACTTCTTTATTTATGAATTTGTATATATGTATCTTTTTTAACTATACATTTTTTATAAATGCTTTCCTTATAGAGGAGATTTCGAAGGGTGGGTGAAAGTATTACATTTTTATAAATGAAGAAATGAAAATGTACTAATTTAAAGATGAAGGGTTAATGGTGATGTTTGTTACAGTTGAAGGGTATAGGTGCAATTAATGTAAAACTAGTATATAGTATGTGCTATGCACGGGATAAAATGATATATTATTTAATAAAAATATGATAATTATATTTAATTTTTTATATTATGTAAAATAAAAGTTAAATGAAAGTTAGCTAATCGAGATTTTCTTAATTTTAAAATTAAGAAAATAAAAAAAAAATTAGTATGAGATATTGATCAAAAGGCTTCTCATTAAAAATTTCATTTTGCTTATATAAATGAGAGTATAAGATTCATTTTATGTAAGTGAAACAATTTACTTTTTCCTTCTTTTCTCGATGTGGGATTATAAAATAAAAGTTAAATGAAAGTAAACCATAGGGGATTTTCTTAATTGTTTAAATGTTAATAATTGTTTGGGCGGGAAGTTTATTTCGAATCAAGCAATTTTACCCGTTTAATCTTTAATTGGGTTAATCTTTAATTTATTTCGAATCAAACAAATTTAACCAATATATTTTGATAAAACTGCTAAAATTGCAGTTAAACCAGCGAATTAGTCAAACAAAAAACGGTTCACCTTATCGGTTAGATCAAAGGACTAACCAACTTATACAAAAATAATTAAATAAAACTTTTAAATTTTATTTTTATTTTAAAATTTAAACTGTTTTGAACTGAAACATACATAACACTACAATACAATATTAAATGGAAGCATAAGGTTTATATAGTGAAACAACTCATTTTTTCCTCCTTTTCTTGATGTGGGATTATAAAATAAAAATTAATAGTTATTTGGACGGGAAGTTCATTTCTAATCAAACAATCTCAGTCGTTCAATAAGGTCAATCTTAGTTTATTTCAAATCAAACAAATCTAAGTAACATATTGATGCAGCGCAAAACGTGAAATAGTAACAATCTTAAAATCCGTTGATTCAAACAAGAATACCGGAAATAAAACTCCTCTCTAGACCCGTTGATTCACCAAGAATACCGAGTTTAAAGGCTCAACCAAAGTTGATTCACAAAGAATTAACCAAAGTTGGAACAAAGAGTATAAAACTCAAAATATATTAATGATCAAAAAACTCTCCTTGCCCTAAGGCTTACATCTATTATTTATAAACAAAATATAGACCTAACTTAATTAAAAAACACTCAGAATTGACAACTACTAAAACATAGACCTAACTTAATTAGGAAACAACTAGAATTGGCAACTGCCATAATGCAATACAAAAATAAGGAAACTAAATAACTAAATAATTCCATAATAATATTAATTTTAAAACAATAAAATAAAAATACTTATTTTCTAAAATTCAATCTGCATCATTCTTCCCCGCTTGAGAAAACTCGTCCTCGAGTTTCTATTGCTTGAAATAACTTGGCACGTCTGCACTTATCCACATCAACCTTGTATTTGAGGTTAATTTTTGTAAATCTAATCTTCAAAGAAGAGTTTCCTAAAATTAAAGGAACAACTTTCTTCAACAAATTTAACACATCTTCATCAAAGCCCAAATTTGAACGGTTCAAACTCAAATTTGTCAACTCTTCATGAAATTTCTCTTCAAACGGATCATAGAAAATATTCTCCATATTGTAAATCGATTTTGAATGCTCATTGAACTCATGTAAACCAAGTATATGATCTTCAACAAAAATAAAATTAACACCAACCCTTCCATAACTCTGATTTTTGCTTCCAACAGACAAAAGATGATTAAACATATTATTAGCTCCATCAATGAATGGTTCATCATCAAAAATCGGTGGCTTACTCCAATCCACAATCGGATCTCGAATAAATTTTGATGTGAAAGGCCATTTAATCAGGTCATCCTGTTTAATGATTTGGTTCACGTGATCTTTATAATTTTTCAATGCATGATCTCTCATCGGTCTTTCACTATGAAAACTCAGCAGGTTAGAATCATCATCTATTACCTCCTCCTCCACAGGAACCTCTCGAGCACCACTGCGATTCCTAGGCATGAAGCAAGAACGTAGCAAGCTCTGATACCAACTGATGCAGCACGAAACGTGAAATAGTAACAATCTTAAAATCCGTTGATTCAAACAAGAATACCGGAAATAAAACTCCTCTCTAGACCCGTTGATTCACCAAGAATACCGAGTTTAAAGGCTCAACAAAAGTTGATTCACAAAGAATTAACCAAAGTTGGAACAAAGAGTATAAAACTCAAAATATATTAATGATCAAAAAACTCTCTTTGCCCTAAGGCTTACATCCATTATTTATAAGTAAAATATAGACCTAACTTAATTAAAAAACACCAAGAATTGGCAACTATTAAAACATAGACCTAACTTAATTAGGAAACAACTAGAATTGGCAGCTGCCATAATGCAATACAAAAATAAGGAAACTAAATAACTAAATAATTCCATAATAATATTAATTTTAAAATAATAAAATAAAAATACTTATTTTCTAAAATTCAATCTGCATCACATATTTTGATAAAACAGCTAAAACCGTGGTCAAACCAACGAATTAGTTAAACCGAAAACGATTCAGCCTAATCGACTAAGTCAAAAGACCAACAAATTTACAACAAAATTAATTAATTAAAACTTTTAAATTTCATTTTAAAATTTAAACCATCTTGAACTGAAACATGCACAATACTATAATATTAAAGAATAAAGCTTGGTAGCTCGAAATTTTCGTGGCTCAAATGACCCGAATTTCAAAACGACATCGTTTTGATTTTTTTTTTTTTCCCCTCTCTCTTTTCTCTGAAATAGGGAGAAGAGGGAAGAGAGAAGAAAGAGAGAAGGAGGAAGAGAGAAGAAAGAGAGAAAAGGCGATGGTGGCGCGATGGCAGAGGCGATGGAGCGACGGTAATCGTATGACAGTGGGCGTGACAGTGATAGCACGACGGTGGGTCTCTTCCTCCCTCTTCTCTCAACAGATCTATGTGCGATTTGGTTGTGATTTGTGGGTTTGCTTTTTAATTTGATTTGTAGGTTTGTTTTTTATTTTGATTTGGTTTTGATTTGTATACACAGATCAGTTGTTGTGGGTTTGTTTGTCATCAGTTGTTGATTTTGATTTTGTTTATGGATTTTGATTTGATTTTGTTTGTAGGTTTTTTTGTTTGTTTGTTAATCAGTTTTGATTTGTTTGTGGATTTTGATTTTGTTTGTGGGTTTGTTTGTATACACAAATTAGAAGGTTGGAACTTCACTCGGTCATGTTTGAGAGAGAGAGAGAGAAAGGAAACTGCGTTAGTAGAAGGCAAGGAAGGAAAAGGAAAAGGAAAAAGAAAAAAAAAAAATTCGGCCCATTCGAGCCTTGTTTTTTGAGTTACGTAGCACGGTTGAATATTAAATGAGAGTATAATATTCATTTTATATAAGTGAAACAATTCACTTTTTATTTCTTTTCTTGATGTGGGATTGTAATTATTTTAAAGTTAAATATTATGGGAGTTTCAAAATCTCATACAAAACTATTTTTAAAATCAAAACGTCTATGTGAGATTGTACAATAAAAGTTAAATGGAAGCTAACCAATGGAGATTTTCTTAATTGTTTAAAATTAAGAAAATCAAGAAAAAAAAAGTATTGATTATAGGACTTCTCACAAAACATTTTATTTTGCTTATATAAATAGGAGCATAAGATTCACTTTATATAAGTGAAACAATTCAATTTTTCCTTCTTTTCCTGATGTGGGATCGTAGAATAAAAGTTAAATGGATATGTACATTGGATTGCAGATTGAAACTATGTTTACACAAACACCTTCACATTGCACCTTCACATAGCATAGATGATATGATAGGAGTATTATATATGTGTTCTTAAATATACAAAACAAAAAATTGGTATTGATTATAGGGTTTCTCACTAAAAATCTTCTTTTGCTTATATAAATGGGAGTATAAAAATCACTTTATATAAGTGAAACAATTCACTTTTTCCTTCTTTTCCCGATATGGGATTATAAAATAAAAATTAAATGGAAACTAATCAATGGAGATTTTCTTAATTGTTTAAAATTAAGAAATTTCAATAATTTATATAAATTGGAACATAAGATTCATTTTATGTAAATGAAACAATTTACTTTTTCCTTTTTTTTTTCCCGATTTGAGATTGTAAAATAAAAGGTAAATAGAAGTTAACCAATTTAAATTTTCTTAATTGTTTAAAATTAAGAAAATTCAATAATTTTATAATGAAGATTTGGACATTTTAGAAGTCTTCTCCCTTAAAACTCTCTTTATAAGATTCATTTTATATAAATGAAACAACTTATTTTTTCTTTATTTCCCGATGTGGGATTGTAACACTTTATATAAGTAAAACAACTCACTTTTTATTTCTTTTCTCGATGTGGGATTATAAATATTTTAAAATTAAATATTATGAGAGTTTCGAAATCTCATACAAAATTATTGTTAAAATCAAAACTATGTGGATTATAAAATAAAAGTTAAATGGAAGTTAGCCAATGAGAATTTTCTTAATTGTTTAAAATTAAGAAAAAAAAAAAATGAGTATGAGATATTGATCATAGGGTTTCTCAGTAAAAATCTTATTTTACTTATATAAATGGGAGCATAAGATTCACTTTATGTAACTAAAACAATTCATTTTTTCTTTCTTTTTTCGATATGGGATTGTAAAATAAAAGGAAGTGAAAGCTAGCCAACGAAAATTAGAGAGGCATAGTTTAGGTTAGTAAATTTATCAAACTCGATCATTTTGTAAACTCATATGCATATTAAAAAAAAATCAAATTCGTTTTAAAGCCATGTTCATGTGATTTCAATGTATTTATCTTTAATAAAAATATATGATCTATTTATAAAATTATATATATTATTTATTTTTAAAAATTAAATATAATAAAATTACGTGATTATAAATGATAGTCTCGCTCAAAATAAATCGAATCTTAATTTAGGCCAAGTTTGGCATCCTTAAAATAATCCATATTTTTATCTTTTGATCTTTTTTTCATCACATCACCTTTCTACTTTTCTGCACATCTTTTCGTAAAAAAATAAAAAGTGCACTTATTTAGATCATCCCAAACAACCCCTCATTCACAATGTTACTAATAAAAATTAAAAATAAATCAAAGTCAATCAACTGATATCTTCTCATCTCCGACATGTGTCTTGGTTATCCATGTGGTTATAGTCGTAAAATTAACTTGTATCATTGCATTTGGAGCAAAATATTATTTTAAAAATATAATTAATTGTAGTCATGCAAGCAAGATAGACCTAATTGGGAAAGATGGGTGATGGTCTCCAAATTTTGAAACCCTTTTATTATAATAATAATAACATAGTGTGTTTGGTTTGAGTTTTTTGGATTGAATTTTTTGAAAACTAAGTTTTTTTATTTTCGCTTTTTTTTTTTGTTTTTAGTGAATATTTTTAAAATTTTAAACATTTTTTTTACTTTTTTAGATGCAACTTACTTAGATATATCTAAAAAATAAAAAATTGTGAAAAAATATTTTAAAAAATTAATAAATACATAAAAATACAAAGAAATGTACTTAATTCTTGTATTTTTTTATATATATTTTTGGTATTTAGTGAATTTTTAAAAGATTTTTTTCACAATTTTTTTACTTTTTAGGTATATTTATGCTAGGTATGTCTAAAAAGTTAAAAAAAAAATTGCTTAAAACATTAAAAAAATTCAATAAAAACAAAATAATACGGAAAACAAGAAAGTAAAATTTTTTGAAAAGTGTTTTTGAAAAAATGGAACCAAGCAAAGTTAATTATTAAAAAAGCCTTTAAAATATAAATTGGTCTCCTATTAGAGAGGCATATTTTCATCGTACAATTTGGTGAACCATCACCCTAAACTATGATAAAAGCTTCCAACTTAAACTATCACAACCTAAACAATTCACTTTTTCTATATTTTCCCGATGTATGATTATTAAATAAAAGTTAGTTAATGGAGATTTTCTTAATTGTTTAAAATTAAGAAAATTAAGAAAATTAATATGAGATATTGAAACTCTCATAAGATTTTTCACTAAATGGGATGGGAGAATAAGATTCTATTTATTTGAGTAAAATAACTCATTTTTTTTTCATTCTTTTTCCGATATGAAATTATCAAATAAAAATAATTATTTAAAAATAAGAAAATTAGAATGAAGATTTGGAGCTCCTAAAAAACTTCCGACTAAAAAGTTGCTTTTCCTTATTAATGTAAAATTTTATTGGGCCGAAGTAGAAATTTGTAAAATTTGGGGGCTATATCCTCTTAGAGAGGCCCCGTGCATTTATTTACGTTAGCTTACCTCTCTCATCTATCACTTCCAATCCCTCTTACCTCTCTCCTCTTACCTCTCTCATTTATTTACTAGTCTTACCTCTCTCATATATCACTTCAAATTTAACTCATACACGACGCATACTTTATAAAAAATTTAAAAATATACTTATTTAAGTAATATGGAAGTGGACGAGGAAGTTTTTAGTATTGCGTTGAGACCAAAAAAAAAAAAAAACTCTCTCACTCTCAACTTCAAGAGTTTGAAAGCAAGAGGGGCCTATATACAAACGTACATACTACGGGAGGCTAGGTAAGACTGCTTCCAAAGTGCAAGCACTCAGCCTTTTTTTTAATCATTGGACCTTCTTACTCATCTTTTTTGTTTTGGAAAAATGCCTGAGCCTCGAATCTGCCTCGAATCTCATTATATTTTTTTTTATTTTTTATTTTTTTTCTTTTAAGATACTGTTAGTTTGGGTTTTTTTTTTTTTTTTCCTCTTTTCTTTTCTTTTCTTTTTGTAAGGGTAATTTATGTATAGAGATATGTTAAAAAATTAAACATTCTACAAGTGAGTTGGATTGGACTGTTTGGATGATAAAATTGACTGATCAATTTTTTTTATTTTATTTTATTTTATTTGTTGGGCTGTGTTAGTTTGGTGTTTTTTTTTTTTTTTTTAAAGGTAGTCATGTGTAGAGGTGTGTCAAAAAACTAGACATCCCGTACCAACTCATCGTACAAAATTATATGAAATTAACAAATTTTAACCAGTAGTCTAATTGATCAATCAATTAGGTTGGATTGGTTGAGTGATAAAATTGACTGATCAATTTGTTAATTTCATATAATTTGGTACGATTAGTTAGTACGAAATGTCTAATTTTTTTTGATAAATCCCTACCCATAACCACCCTAAAAAAACAAAATAAACAAAAAAAAAGTAACACAAAGCCCAAAAAAAAGCGCAGTCGAGGCAAATTCGAGGCCTCTAGCACTACTATAGATACAAATATACGAAAAATGCCTGAGGCCTCGAATCTGCCTCGAATCCCATTTTATTTTTTTTATTTTTTTTTCCTTTTCTCTTAAGACACTGTTAGTCTGGGTTGTTGTTGTTGTTGTTTTTTTTTTTTTTTTTTTTTTCTCTTTGTAAGGATAGTTTATGTATAGGGATGTACTAAAAAATTAAACATTCTGCAAGTGAGTTGGGTTGGACTGATTGAATGATAAAATTGGCTGATCAATTTTTTTAATTTAATTTTATTTTATTTGTTGGGCTGTGTTAGTTTGGTTTTTTTTTTTTTTTTTTTAAAGGTAGTTATGTGTAAGGGTGTGCCAAAAAACTAGACATCCCGCACCAACTCATCGTACAAAATTATATGGAATTAACAAATTTTAACCAGTAGTCTAACTGATCAATCAATTAGTTTGGACTGGTTGAGTGATAAAATTGACTGATCAATTGTTAATTTCATATAATTTTGTACGATGAGTTGATACGAAATGTCTAATTTTTTTGGGACATTCCTACCCATAACCACCCTAAAAAAACAAAATAAACAAAAAAAAGTAACACAAAGCCAAAAAAAAAAAAACGCAGTCGAGGCAAATTCGAGGCCTCTAGCACTACTGTAGATACAAATATACGAAAAATGCCTGAGGCCTCGAATCTGAGGCCTTGAATTTGCTTCGAATCCCATTTTATTTTATTTTATTTTATTTTTCTTTTCTCTTAAGACACTGTTAGTTTGGTTTTTTTTTTTCCCCCTCTTTTCTTTTCTTTTCTTTTTGTAAGGGTTGTTTATGTATAGGGATGTGCTAAAAAATTAAACATTCTGCAAGTGAGTTGGGTTGGACTGATTGGATGATAAAATTGACTAATCAATTTTTTTAATTTTATTTTATTTTATTTGTTGAGCTGTGTTAGTTTGGTTTTTTTTTTGTTTTTTTTAAAGGTAGTCATGTGTAGGGGTGTGCCAAAAAATTAGACATCCTGCACCAACTCATCGTACAAAATTATATGGAATTAACAAATTTTAACCAGTAGTCTAACTGATCAATCAATTAGGTTGGACTGATTGAGTAATAAAATTGACTGATCAGTTTGTTAATTTCATATAATTTTGTACGATGAGTTGGTACGAAATGTCTAATTTTTTTTGTACATCCCTACCTATAACCACCCTAAAAAAACAAAATAAACAAAAAAAAGTAACACAAAGCCAAAAAAAAAAAAGCGCAATCGAGGCAAATTCGAGGCCTCTAGCACTACTGTAGATACAAATATACGGAAAATGCCTGAGGCATCGAATCTGAGGCCTCGAATTTGTCTCGAATCCCATTTTATTTTATTTTTCTTTTCTCTTAAGACACTGTTAGTTTGGTTTTTTTTTTCCCCCCCTCTTTTCTTTTCTTTTCTTTTCTTTTTGTAAGGGTAGTTTATGTATAGGGATATGCTAAAAAATTAAACATTCTGCAAGTGAGTTGGGTTGGACTGATTGGATGATAAAATTGACTGATCAATTTTTTTAATTTAATTTAATTTTATTTGTTGGACTGTGTTAGTTTGGTTTTTTTTTTTTTTTTTTTAAAGGTAGTCATGTGTAGGGGTGTGCCAAAACTAGACATCCCACATCAACTCATCGTACAAAATTATATGGAATTAACAAATTTTAACCAGTAGTCTAACTGATCAATCAATTGGGTTGGACTGGTTGAGTGATAAAATTGACTGATCTGGTAATTTCATATAATTTTGTACGATAAGTTGGTACGAAATGTCTAATTTTTTTAGTACATCCCTACTCATAACCACCCTAAAAAAACAAAATAAACAAAAAAAAGTAACACAAAGCCAAAAAAAAAAAGAAAAAAGAAGTGCAGTCGAGGCAAATTCAACGCCTCAAATTCGAGGCCTCTAGCACTACTGTAGATACAAATATACGGAAAATGCCTGAGGCCTCGAATCTGAGGCCTCGAATCCCTTTTTTTTTTTTTTCTTTTCATTTAAGACACTGTTAGTTTGGTTTTTTTTTTTTTTTTTTTTTTTTTTTTTTCCCCCTCTTTTCTTTTCTTTTTGTAAGGGTAGTTTATATATAGGGATGTGTTAAAAAATTAAACATTCTGCAAGTGAGTTGGGTTGGACTGATTGGATGATAAAATTGACTGATCAATTTTTTTAATTTTATTTTATTTTATTTGTTGGGCTGTGTTAGTTTGGTTTTTTTTTTTTTTTTTTTAAAGGTAGTCATGTGTAGGGGTGTGCCAAAAAACTAGACATCCCGCACCAACTCATCGTACAAAATTATATGGAATTAAGAAATTTTAACCAGTAGTCTAACTGATCAATCAATTAGATTGGACTGATTGAGTGATAAAATTGACTGATCAGTTTGTTAATTTCTTATAATTTTGTACGATAAGTTCGTACGAAATGTCTAATTTTTTTTATACATCCCTACCCATAACCACCCTAGAAAAACAAAATAAACAAAAAAAAGTAACACAAAGCCAAAAAAAAAAAAAAAATTGCAGTCGAGGCAAATTGGAGATCTCGAATTCGAGGCCTCTAGCACTACTGTTTATTTTGTGTTAGTAAAAACGTGGGCTATCTATCAAATTTATGGAGAAGATATATGAGTGTGTTTTGTTTGTATTTTTGGGATAAATTTTTAAAAAAAAAATTAATTGGGAAGAGAGTTTAGAATTTTTTTTGATTTGTCTGGTTTTATATTTTGAAAATAGTTTTGGAATTTAAAAGTGTGTAATAATTTGATATTTTATTATAATTGAATAGATATATATGAAAGAAAAAGTGATTAAGAAAGAGAGAAGAAAAAGAAAAGTAATTAATTGATACGTAAGAAAGAGAAAGTATTTTTAAATTTTTTTTAAAAAAAAATTTGAACCAAATAAAAATTTAAAAGCTTTCCTCAAAAATTTGGGGAGCGGTGATAAAGGGGCGGCAAGTGACACCACTTAAGCTTCAATTTTTTTTAGTAGATTCCATTCAAATTTTTTTTGAGATTTTACAAAGTGAACCCAATAAAATCAACAAACATAAAAGCAAATTTATGAGTTTAATAAATTGACCCTAATGGAATAAAAGAAAACAAATGAAAGCAATTTTTTTGTGTCTTCTAAACAGGGAATGCATGCCAAGGATAATCATGAGGTTGAGACTCATTCTTTTTCCTTTTCTTTTAAAAAGTTAATAAGTTGGTTTATTAATTTGAAAAATATATTAATAAAAAGTGAAGTTTAGAATAAGTTATATTATTCTGCACATTTATAATTTTTTGACTTTTGTAATGGTTATATTCAATAACTTTGTTAGCTTTTATGAAAATTTAACTTATTTTACTTTTTTTTTCTTTTAAATTATATTGTTTAGATGTGCAATGATTTTTGGATTTTTTTTTTTTTTTTTTTTTTTTAAGCGTTTGTTTATTTTGAGGTCTCAAATGAAAATCAACTTTGAAGGATAAGGTGACATTATTTTTCTTTGTTGTCGGTGTCCACCACGACTTACTCTATTTACATTACGAAATGGTAATTTTTTTTCCCTTTTGATGAATTCTTCAACCTACTAGTATTTAATGTTAGAAAATTGATTTTATATAGGCTTATTTTGGGTTATATTTGAGCTCAAAATTGAGTAGGGTCTACATGTCTTTTGGTGTGAATCCAAAGAGGTGACGTGTTCCTTACTGCGTGGCAAGTCACACGGTGAAGACAGTTCGTCAAAATCATTTATGAGTGAATGGGAACTTGACGTCGTTTTTTGGTTCGTGGAATAGACCTCAAAATAAACAAACGCTTTAAAATGTAGGTTTCCTTAAAATAGTTATCCCACATTGGAAACTTAAGAGAACTTATATGTGTATATAAGTTCTAGGTGGCAACATTTGGGTTAAGTCCCAAGGGGCACCTCAAGTTTGTAGAAGGGAGGAGTTACTCACAAAATGAACCTTAGCCCAAACCACCACGAGCACCGCTGCTGCTAGCCGTCCGGCAGGGCGAGTGTGGGTGTGGGTCGAGTCAGTTCTTATATTATTTTTTTGGAGAAAATCCATTTGAATTTTTTTCCAAAATTCTTATCAAAATTAATTCATTTATTAATTTAATTTTTCTGTCCATTTGTTACTTCTTCAGTCCAATTTTTCAAACAGATTAACTGTCCAAACAGTATCTGTTGCACCCGGACAGATCTGTTTTTCCCAAATAGATTTAAATCTGCCCAGGCATATTTGAACAAATTTAAATTGGGTTTCAACAGATCTGAGTTTGAATTGCACATGTTCATTTGATTCCACAACAGATTTATTTTCGAACAGATTTAAACTGTTTTTGACAGGTATAAAACTGCCTAAAACTGCCAGCAGTTTGGACTGGTTCAAATCTGCCGAACAGATTCAAAACTGGCAGCAAATCTATCCAGTTTAAATTTTGCACCTATTCACTTTAAGCTCTACCTGTTCAGGCAGTATGAATGGTCACCAAGTTGCCTACATATTGAGACCCTTTCCAGCAGTCTTGACATCCTGAAAACATCCAGAAAATCATCTTTTTGCAGTTCATTTCTCGTTCTGTTTGCATTATGCTTCATATTAGTTATTTAGAGATAAATTCAGATAGTATTAGAACACAGGTTTTTGTTCGCCGTACAAATTGTTTAGAGTGCTACTACAATTTGTGAAGATCATTGTATCCTGAGAGATAGGCGCCTTGCTTCCGTAAGCACCGTAACGAGCCGAATCTGTCTTAAAGACAGAGTGTCTCACACTCGACTTGATCTTTTTATTATTCATTTGGTTTGGTAAAATAAATTCAGTAAGTTATTTATTTTATTTGTTTGATTTCGTTTCAATTTATTTTTTACACAAAATTTTTTTCCTACATTTAATACTTAAATAATTACCGTATACCTTACTTTATTGATACGGACATAATTATAGTTTTTCTATTTTAGCAGCTTTATTCACCTACTATTGTTTAATGCTTTTTTTTTTTTTTTTTTTTTTTTTTTTTTTAATGCTTCAACAAGTAACTTAGTTGAAACCAATAAATTCCATCCAATTTGTATGCATATAGGTTGTATTTAATCACACATCTAACGTGGAATCAACAATGATATAAACTTTATAGATAAAACTCACCTGTTGAAATTGATTTAAAGGGAAGAATGCACCATTCCATACCTCTTGTAGAGCTATTAAAATGCATAAAGTATAAATGCCCTAACAGATGCAATATGGGGTGAGATGATTTTTTTTTTTTTTTTTTTTTTTTTAAAAGTTTAGGTGAGGAAAGATTATTCCAATTCAAGACAGGGACAAACTGCAGCTGTCAACGAGAATTTATATTGAACTTAATGATATATACTAATAAATGTGGTGTTGTTGATCTTAAAAGGAAAATGCCTCCGACCTCCAGTGGGGGTGCTGGGGTCGTGTGTGTAGCCCTTTGATTGAACCAAAAAAAAATTTATTTATTCATTTATTTTCTATTTTCAGCCAATAACGTAGCGCCACGTCACTGGGAATGCGACCCCACTGAGGGTCTAAAGCAAGGTTCATCTTAAAATTATGGAGAGGGAGAGAGAGGAGGAGGGGTAATGAGCCGCAAAGTTTGACGTGGGGAAGCCGAAAGCGTATATAAAAACACGCACAGAGAGAACAAAATCTAATTGAGTATTGACATATAAAAGTAACAACTTTGATGAGTTTGAGTTGAGTAGTAATAATGATATGATACCCTCACATCAAACCAACATATAGTGGTGGAGCCAGTTTTAAAACCACGCTTCATGAATCGAAAAAACAACCACGCTTCGCTTCGCAACGATTCGATGACGTCATCAATCACGCGGGTTTCGCAGGGCCGAAATGTCCAAAAGTGAAAAGGGACTGACAGAAGCTTCTTCTCAGTTTCTCAATCTCATTTTAAAAATATCCTTCTTGCAAAAATTATTCAGTATTGTTGGAATAATGTTTAAGTATGTTTTAAATTAAAGAAAATTTATCTATAAATTTCATATTGAAGAATGGTAATTCATTTAGTTTTAAAGATTTTTTTTATAAATTAATTAGTCTTATTAATTTTAGAAAGATAAATTTAATATATTATTTAAAAATTAAATTTACAGTTATACTCTTATTTTTATTATATTTCTTTCTTTTTTTGTGTTAGAAATGTAAGATACACAATTTATAAAAATCAAATTTGGGATGAATTTTTATATGAGAATTTTTTTTTTTTTAAAAAATATTTTAAAAGCAATATAAAAATTATTTGAAATATGAAATTCTTCAAACATTTCAAAATGATGTGAGATTCTTTAAATATTTCAAAAGGAGTACAAAAACTCCTTAATAAATTTTGAACAAATGTATAATTTCAAACTGTAACACTCTAATATAACACTTTAAAAAACTCTTTAATGTACTTTTTTCAAATATAACACTCCAAAAAAATTCTTTAGTGTAACATTATAATATAACACACATAAAAATTCCTTAATGTATTTTTTTTCAAACTTAACCCTCCAATATAAGCAATCTCATTTTTAAAAAAAAAGTTTATTCAGAATTGTTGGAACACAGTTTAAGTATGTTTTAAATTAAAGAAAATTTATCTACACATTTCATATTGAAGAATGGCAATTCGTTTAGTTTCAAAGATTTTTTATAAATCAATTAGTCTTATTAGTTTTGAAAAGTTAAATTTAATATATTATTTAAAAATTAGATTTACGATTATACTTGTATTTCTATCATATTTCTTTCTTTCTTTTATTTTTTTATTTTTTTTTGTGCTAGAAATGTAAGATATACAATTTATAGGAATCAAATTTGAGATGAATTTTTATATGAGAATTTTTTTTTATTTAGAAAATATTTCAAAAAGATTATAAAAATTACTTGAAGCATGAAATTCTTCAAACATTTCAAAAGGATGTGAGATTCTTCAAACATTTCAAAAGGAGTACAAAAACTCCTTAATAAGTTTTAAACAAATGTATAATTTCAAACTGTAACATTCTAATGTAACACTTTAAAAAACTCTTTAGTGTACTTTTTTCAAATATAACACTCCAAAAAAATTCTTTAGTGTAATATTCTAATGTAACACACACAAAAATTCCTTCATGTATTTTTTTCAAACTTAATACTCTAATGTAACACTCCAAAAAAAAAAGATGTGTAATTCTTTAAACCATTTCAAAAAGATGTGTGATTCTTCAAACTATTTTAAAATGAGTAAAAAAATTTCTTAGTAAACATTAGACAGTGTATAATTTCAAACTGTGCATGTTACATTTGAAAAAAAATATACTAAATTTTTTTTTTAGTGTTTTTGTAATTAGTGTGTTATATTAGAGTGTTATTTTTGATATTACATTGAACGAAGTGTAACGTTTGGAAAAAGTACATTAAGAAGTTTGTTTGTGTGTTGCATTAGAATGTTAGGTCTGGAAAAAGTACACTAAGGAGTTTTTTTGAAGGGAAATTTGGCTATAAACCCCCTTTGCCTTCCTTTCATTGTTAAAAGGATTAAGAAAAAAATTATACTTTTTAAACCCCCTCATAATTATAAAGTCTTACATAAAGGACAAATTTATTATTTAAATATTTTATATGACTATTATACCCTCTCTTCCCCACTCTCTTCCTTTCCATCACCGTCTACGCCATCAACAATGTCGGAATGACAAATCTGCTCTTCAAGCAAGCTGTGGTGGGAATACTTATGATGATTGTGTTTTATACATGCATGTGCTCACCGAAGCTACCAGATTCTCTTACATTCAACTGTTCATCTTCTCTCTCGTCTCTCTCTTCTAACCCTAGCTTCCTCCATGGCCGGAGCTGTGGAGAACTTGCAAATCGTACTGATACATATATATATATATATGTGTGTGTGTGTGTGTGTTTTGAGTCTTCAAGATCGGAGATTTGAATGATTGCATAGATCGGTCTCGGCGATCATTTGATTCGAACTCAAAAGCTCAAAGATTTAAAGTAAAATCTGAAAAATTTGTGTGTATAAAAAATCTCAAAATTTCTGAAAGCTCAAAATTTCAAAAATCTGAAAAATCTGTAAAATCTGAAAAATCTGAAGAACCGGGATATGAATAATTGAGATTTCTCTGAAATTTTCAGATTATAGGCCTAATTCAAGGATTATAGGCCTGATTCAATGTTTTTCAGAGTAAACATCGATTGATTCAAGGATTATAGGCCTGATTCAAAGCTCAAAGCTCAAAGTTCCATCGATTTTTCAGAGTAAACATCAAATTTCATTTGATAGAACCAGAGTAAAATTTTACTCTGGTTCGATTGCTCTGTTTTTTTCATTTGACAGAATCAGAGTAAAATTTTACTTTTATATAGAGTAAAATTTTACTTTTAGCTTTAGAGTCTCACAGTTTACTTATTTTTCAGAGTAAAATTTTACTTTTAGTTTCAGAGTGTAAAATTTTACTCTCATATACAGAGTAAAATTTTACTTTTATACAGAGTAAAATTTTACTTTAGTTTTAGAGTGTAAAATTTTACTTTCATACAGAGTAAAATTTTACTCTGAAATACATAGTGAAGATGGCTTAATAGGAGAGTTAATAGATATGAGGGTAATATAATAAAAGAAACAAATTTTAAAATATCAGGGGGTTTTGAAAGTACTTATATAATTCTTGTCCTTTTGAAAGACAAATTAGATAGTAAGGGGGCTATGACCAAATCTCCCTTTTTTGAAGTGTTACGTTATTACGTTTGGAAAAAGTACACTTAGAAGTTTTTTAGTGTTACATTAAAGTATTACGTTTTTATTCATAATTTGAAATTTGTTCTAGAATGAGGAAAAAATCTAAAACCTTTACGATGCGAATTATTCAAATGTATGATTTCACATTTGGAAAATTTTACTTTTATCTCTAAAAAATTAGATCCAAATGTGTAAGTGATTATCCTTTTATGTAATTTCCACTTTAATAGGACTTTTGAGTTCATAAAAAAAAGGGCTAAACAAATCACCAAATCATATTTTACTGGTACTTCACCCTTAAATTAATAATTATTAATCTGAATTATAATATTAATCACTTTTATGTTAATAATTTTTTTTAAAACAAAAGTAAAATAACAAATAAAAAATAATATGGAAAATGTTTTGTGACTCGAAAACATTGGGCGCGAATGCCCCTAATGCCCAAAACGACGTCGTTTTGGGCATTAGGGTTTTTTTTTTCTTTTTTTTCTTTTTTTTCTGCCATTTTTTCGCCATTTTCGTTCGACTCAAGCAGAGGAATAGGGAGAGGGAGAGGGAGAGGGAGAGGTCGCGGTCGCTGGTCTGCTCGTCGCCGTCGCCTCGTCGCCGTCGCCTCGCTGCTCTGCCGTCGCCGTCGCTGCCCTGATCGTGGCCTCCGCCCCTCGTCGGCTCTGCCCCGCTGGTTGCCTCCGCCGCCTCCGCCCCCTCCTCCTCCATTTAGGCCCCCTCCAGTCCTCCCCTCCCCCTCCCCCTCCCCCTCCTCCCCCTCCCCTCCCCTCCCCTGCCCCTCCTTCGTCTTCTTCCTTCATCTGCAGAAAAAAAATATATATATATACATAAAACGACGCCGTTTTATAAATTAGGGGCATTCGGGGCCCCTAATTTCGAGCCACCAATCGCGATTGAAATAATATTATTCTAAAAACATTGAATAATTTCTTGCTTATCTTTTTCACAACAAACACCACTTTTTTAAAGCCTAAAAATCTGTTTTGGGTTTTGGGATTTTGTTTTGGGCGGGTGGGCTCCTTCCAAGTTGCATGCGCATGTCTATCCTAGGAAAACAAAAAATATATAATTTATGTATAAAAGACTTAAATCGGTGTTGATACAAAATATCATAATTTATTTAAAATATCTATATAATAAAATAGGTGAGTTTCTGAAAATATATCAAAATGTTTTAAAGATACATTTTGTTTCAAAGGTTAAGATTAATTTTCAAATTCATTAAGGGTGAAGATTTTTTTAATTCCCACTCACCTACCTTCTTTTTTCTCTTTTTTTTTTCACTCATACAATCTCTCTCCTGCCCCCCTTCCTTCCTCTATCCTTTTTTATTTTTATTTTCCTTCCTATTTTTTTATTTTTCTCTTTTTAACTCACTTATTTTATTTATACTGTACTTTCAGTGTATAGTGTTATATGAAGAGGGAATTAGGACTCAAAATCAAGATACTTCAAAAACGGGTCTTCAATCGGTCTCCAATATTGAGTAAAATGTCTTGCCAAACAATGACAAAATTAAGTCTTTACCCAAATTTGACTTAAGTTTGACAAAATCTTTTTTGTCACATTAAAATAATTATAAATCATGAACAGGGTACTTTTTGAGAAGTAGATTTGATAATTAAAAATAATATGACAATTGATTGTATCAAAACAGCATATTAACTATTAGAGTGGTATAGTTAAAAAATAGTTAAATTTTTTTTTTTTTTTTTTTTACATTATAACAAGCTAGAAATTAACTTTAACCAAAAAGAAAAAAAAGAAAAAAAAAAAGAGATTAAGCACAAAATATCAACATGATCCAACAACTAAACTTATGTTTCTCTCCCTCATTCTCCATGATTATGTCTTGTGTTATTTTATTTTGTAGCATCTAACTTTAAATTAAGTTAACAAAATTTAATTATGCAGTATGTACCATCTTATTTTAAAAGGTAAATTACATTTATCTTCCTTGAAGTTTCTAACAAATATAGGGACCTCTCATGTGATTTGAATAATTATAGTAACTTTCCCTACTTTACTCGACAATGTCAAGATTTCTCTATTCCGTCTATTTTGCACAAACGACGTTAGTATCCTATAAAAAATGACCATATTACCCTTGCTTTTGCCTACGAAAAGACGAAAAAGCCCTTTGTTCAAGACTAACATCACTGCTCGTGACTGACCAACACAATCATGACCCCCACTCTCTATGTTCCAAGTCAATAAGGACTTGGTCTCTTTCTGTCTCTCTCTCTCTCTCATCCTCCTCCTCTCGCTACACAACCATACATATCAGAAGTGAGAGATTAGAGTGCAGAGGAGAGAGAGAGTGGAGAAAATGAAGCCATTGTTGTCAATTGTCTTCTTGTTCTCTCTATTTTTCATTGTTCGCTCACAAAACATTCAACCTAGTTCAACCCTCTTGGCTTCCAATCTAAACCAGTCATGGCCATCCCCAAACAACACCTTCTCTATAGGTTTCATCGCCAATGGCTCCGCATACTTCGCCGCCGTCACCTACAACGACATCCCAGTCTAAAAAGTCGGCGGTGATTCCGACGCCACCGATTCCTCCGCGAGTGATTATGCTGAAGACTTTGATATACTTGGGCTCTTGAAGTTAGACAGTAATGGGAATTTAAGGATTTATAGCTCTCCTAAGGATAGTGGATCAATTGCAACTGAGAGATGGGCTGCTATTAGTGATCAATGTCAAGTTTTTTGGGTATTATGGGGATTTGGGTATTTGTAGTTACAACGATACGAGTCCAATTTGTAGATGTCCTTTGGAGAATTTTGTACCGATTGATCTGAATAATATTAGGAAAGGGTGTAAGAGGAAGGTGGAGAGGATTTGGGGTTGTTTATAGAGGTGTTCTTGCTAATAAAACTATTGTTACAGTGAAGCAACTTAAGGGAATTAAGCAGGGTGAGAAATAGAATTAAGTAGGGTGAGAAACAATTTAGAATGGAGGTTGCAACTATAAGTAGTACCCACCATTTAAATCTTGTGAGATTGATAGGGTTCTGCTCTTAAGGTCGTCACAGGCTTCTGATATATGAGTTCATGAAAAATGGATCCCTCGATAATTTCCTCTTTACAACAGAACAACAGTCTGGGAAATTCTCGAATTGGGCACTTGAGGGCATTATAGGCATTTTAACGTTTACATTTGATGACATTTGTAAGGTCTGTTAGGTGTATAAACGGCTGTCAAATTTTGAAGAATCTTGACATTGTCAAGTAAAGCAGGGGAGATTATTGTAATTATTCAAACCATTGGGGAGGTCCCTGTATTTGTTAGAAAAGTCAGAGGAGGTAAATGTAATTTACCCTATTTTAAAAAAATTTAAGTCAGACATGCTAACTAACTTTTGTTTAATAGGTACTATAAAACAAAGAATGACTCATTAGTAATCTATCTATTTATACAATTATATATATACTAAATTTGGTATCAAAGCCTCCCAAACAACCTTCTCAAGCCACGCACCATTAGTATATATTATGATCTTTTATCTATCTATCGGACTTGGGGGTGCTGTTGTGCCCCTTTGTGGGAGTTCGTCCCAAATGTTTTTTGATAATTTGAACCGTTGATAATGTAGGATTCGTTAAGAACATTATTCATGTAAGAAATTAAATTAATCGAATATTCATAACATCATGATTAGGTCTTAATTGTTTTTAAAAATTTATGAAAGTTATGTTAATCGTTAATTTTTATAAAAACAAATGTGCTTTGGTTATAGGGTTGCAGATATCCAATCAACTTGGTCTTTTGCATGGATGATCTACTCGACAAAGTCTACAATATGAATGGTTCAGATTATCGAAAGAGGCTTGGGACGATGCTCTACATGGGAGCACAACAACCTGTTATGCCCAAAGGCACAATAGGATCCCTAGATCCCTATCTATCTATCTATACTATTATATGTGTGAACACTAGATTTAGTGTTCAAACCTCCAAACCTTTTCCTCAAGACAAGTGGCAGATTTTTATATGTTAAAATAAAAAATTATTATACTATAACACAAATAAGGTTTGAATCTAAAACTTAGATTTCATTAAGAATACACTTACTATTTAAGCAACTTACATATTATGATATTAATTTTTTTATTATCTATTTTTATTCTTACTTATCTAAATTGTACACTTATCACGTGTATCACTCACTAACTGATATAAAATACTACATAAATTGAGAGAATAATTTGTGTAAACAAATTGGGCCGTGCTAAGCAAGATTATCTGTGGAGGTTAGGCCACGTAGTGGGTTGGTTTGAGAGTTGGGATAACTCAATCTTGGGTTAAACAGGCATTAGGCCGGTCAAAGATGGGTTGTTGGCGCTTAGACCTAGCTACATAAAGGCAGTCTGTTAGTGGACTGAGATGTCTTCACTGTAGAGGGCTGAGCTATGGGTAGCTCGGCAAGGTGCCAATTTATAGCCATGGTTCACACGGTTATGCCAGAAGAGGCACAGAGCGAGATAGCTCGGTTCACCGCAACGATAGCTGAGCGAAGAGAACTAGCAATCTCACTTGGTTGGCAATGAGAAGGGTGTTCCAAGGATAAGCGTTACCCTTTGGGAATGTGATTCCCAGAAAAACTCTGTTAATGAGAGTTAGAGTCCTACTAGGATTGTGCCACTTGAAATCATAAAAGCTTATGACAGAACCTTTTCCAAGTATTGCAATTCTGACTCTTGAATACACAGAGCTTTTTTTTCTATTGTCTACTTGCTGATTTAGGCATCGGAGGGATTCTGGCACACACCCACCAGCTAGCTCAGGTTTGTATTTTCAGGTGATAAGACGATGATGTTTGAAGGAGTTCAAATTTGATCAACAAAATTATACGGAGATAATTATTTCGTACTCGTACATAAATAATGCTCATTATACCATGAGAACATCTAATAATTTTTTACAATTTATTCAATTTTTTTAGTGATCTTAAATCATATATTTTGATTTGATCATTTGATGCGATTGATGGAGGTGATCTCGAAGAGAATAATTGTGCACGCTCGAGAATCTTTATAAAGTTGAATTTTAATCTGCTTTTTAATTTTGTATAAAGTAGATTATTTTGATAAGTGTAAATCTGTCCAAGTGCAACAACAATAGGATTTCAATTTTTGAGTTAATCCAACAAATATGATACTACTTCTTGGCCATAAGAAATCAAGATGACTTTTTGAAGTCATATTTGAATGTTAAATATTTTGAGAGAATAAAAAAATTATTATTAAAAATAAAAATATATGTATTGATGTTAGTCAAGAAAATTGTACTATTAATAATATAATTTTTATATTAATATTATTCAAGTGTACGATTTCATTAGAAATTCTCATGAGAAAAGAACAAAATTTTAAATTTTATGAATCTAATATTCTCTCTCTTTTTCTTTTTCTTTTTTAAATTTTAAATGGCTAACAAACTTTCAAGAAAGCGGAAGTTTTATAGAGTGTAATGCGGTACGGATACCTAGTTTGAGAGCGTAAGAAACCACATTCTTAGAGTTGGTTTTCAAATGTTAAAATTGTAAGACTCAAAATTATATTCATATTAATTCTTTTTTAAAAAAAGTTATTATTCGAACTGAGTAAACCTTTGCTCCATCACAAAAGAGATCAGGGTTGTGATTGATTGCAATATGATGCACATAATTGCTAGTTGGTCTCTCACATGGGATGGACAGAAACTTTTTCATCATTCTTTTTTTATATATATGTTTTGTAATGTTTGCTTTTAGTGATATGTTATGTTATTTCTTATCTTGAGTTGCATCATTGTTGCCGACTTTTTTGGCTGGAAAACTGTGCCTTTCAGGCGCTTGAAAGCGAAATTGAAACCCTCCCTCCCTCCTACTGTTACATTCTAGAAAATTATCTTTAAAAAATGAATTAATAAATTATATTTATTGTGAATGTAAATCACATTCTATTAAATTTACATTATACACTTATCTTTTAAAATAAAATATATAATATATTTTCAGGCATAATATTTTTTATTTTCACAAACTAAACAGATTTTACATACGAAATACATAATGTAGAACTCTTTGTCGAAATCGTCATAAAGCCTGCAATATAGAGCAGAGACTTACATTAATATTTTTTGACAAAAAATATTTTTTAAATAAAAATAGTTATAAAGTCATATATTCATGGTGGTAGTAGTGGAGACGATAGTAGCCATAATAGTATATTAACATTCGTATGGGGGTGGGTTGTACTTGGTTCAATTGAAGGATTTCTTAATTGGTGGGCTGGGTTTAAATTTAAGAAACTTGAGTGGATGATTTGGAAAACAATTCCTATGGCTTTGCTGTGGTCCATCTGGAAGTGCAGGCATGATTGTGTCTTTAGAGTAGTTCAGCCACAGATGATGGATCTTTGTGAGATGGTAAAAATTAAGATTGCTTTATGGGTTAAGTATAATAACTTAAGCTTTGCTTTTTCAGTGCATGATCTGGTTCATAATCTACAGCTGATTAGGGGCCACGCATTGTGATCTTCAAGGACTTGGTCGACTGATGGAGTTGGGAATCCTAGTGGTCTGACGCTTGATGGTTGCTCCATGCTAGTAATGACAGAGGTGAAGCAGAGGAGTACATCATTGTTCATTATGCTGTTGCTGATATTGCTATGTGATCTATGAGGATTTGGGAGGTTAGTTTGGTAGTGTGATTGGGTGGTGTGGGGACATAAATTTTGAATGACGACACGTGGCCGAAGTGTCGCCGAAGTGCCAGCCAGGGTGCCACGTGTCCTGGTGATGATGCTGAGATGATCTCGGCTAGGCCGAGGTTATCTGCGAGAATACCGAAATCCGAGATAAGCGGATAAGGGACAAGAGTCCTAGAATGAGAGAGGACTTCAGTTTGGATAAAGATAAGACTCTTAGAGAGTTTATCCCAATCCTATTGGGAGTCCAAGATTAGCAGTAATCCTAAGTCCATTGAAGCTAGGCTTCTATTGGGACTAGGTTTGTGTTGGCCATAAAAGAGAGGCACCCTCATGAGTCTAAGGTATACTTTTTATACTCTGAATAGTGAGTTAAGCACTTTTGTTATTTTTGAGAGATAACTGACTTGATCCTCGGAGTACTCCCGAGTGGACGAACCACCGCCGAAATCTCTTTTTTTTGTGACTGGTCGTTCGGGCTTAATCTATTCTGCCAGTGTTCTCCAGCTGAGTACTTGATTGGCAATGTGGTCGGAAATTAACACACACATAATTTGGAGCCATTTGTGGGAAAGAAGGGAGAATAGATGGCCAGTAACGGACAGAAAGAGAAGGTTGGGAACGACACTCCTATTGGGAGTGGGAAATCTATTAACCTTGACGTCGAAGAAGACAGCTGCAACGAAGAGACTCATGATAAAAATCACGAAAAAAAAGATGTCGGCCAAGAGGGCGACGTGCCAAAGAAATCAGACCGAAGCAGGTATTATAACGAGGACGACCTCCAGGTATGGAAAGATAGATGCCTGCGGAGGGACGACGAGATGAGGAGAATGGCGAACAAATTGGCGGAGCTGCAAACGGTCGTCAATTTCCTGATGCAGAACAACGTCATGCAGCCACTGTTCCCGCTACAAGATACGCCGATTCCAGCGGCCAAGAAAGATGCCCAGAAAGGGGGCAGAACACAGTTCCTGCAGTCCCTCAGCACGACAGGGCAAAGGGGCATTCTCACCGGCCTGCACGGGAGGTCGGGCATGGAGAATCAAAGAGGGCTGGAGAATGATGCTTGGGAATTAGAATTTACAAGCTAAGGTTGGTTTAACACTTGTTAAAATTTTAAAAACTTACAAGTTGAAGTTAAACCGATGATATGTTTAACACTTGTTGAAATTTTAAAAATTTACAAGTTAAAGTTAAACCGAGATCATGTTTAACACTTGTTGAAATTTGAGAAAAATTTACAAGTTGAAGTTAAACCGATGACATGTTTAACACTTGTTGAAATTTTAAAAATTTACAAGTTGAAGTTAAACCGAGATCAAGTTTAACACTTGTTGAAATTTGAGAAAAATTTACAAGTTGAAGTTAAACTGAGGTCGTATTTAACACTTATTGAAATTTTAAAAATTTACAAGTTGAAGTTAAACAGAGATCATGTTTAACACTTGTTGAAATTTTAAAAACTTACAAGTTGAAGTTAAACCGAGGTCACGTTTAACGCTTGTTGAAATTTAACTTTATAAGTTAAAGTTAACCGAGGTTATGTTAAAAGAAGATTGGTTTAACACTTGTTGAAATTTTGAGAAAAATTTACAAGTTAAGCCAAAGTTATGTTGAAAGAAATATTTACATACTTGCCGAGATTACCACATTGCCAAAACTTGGAAGATATTTGAAGATAGAAGTCTTGCTAAGTAAAAGGTGAAGTATCGAGTTATAAATAACACTTGTGAAAATATTGTAAAAAATATTTTCAAGTGTTAAGCCGAGGCTGAGATAAACCGATTAGTGGGTACAACCGAGGTGTTACACCCCGAGGAGATTGCACAGTTAAGGTGTATTTTGAAGACATGCAAATTATTTTAAGTATAGAATCATACAAGAGTAAAAAGAAGACACATACAACCACGTTGAAAGAAGAAATTAAAGAATGCATTCAGAAAAGGAAAGAAGGCACTTCGGCCTAACATTGAAGAATGATTGTTTAGATTACAAAAAGGCCGGTGTGAAATACGCCGGTGTCAGACTGTGGTAGTAAGCAAAGAAGTGCAACGAAAGCCTCGTCGGAGGGAAAGAGTGAAACTAGTTGCAGAAAGCTTCGCAAAAGCAGTAATGGAGGATTTGAGAGAGAAAGTTTGAACAAGAACGAAGATGCAGAAGTGAAAAGGCAGAGAGAGAGTTGATTTTGATCAAAAGCATGAAATGGTTGCAAAATGGCAATTATGGTGCCTTAGACGACGTGCTTGTCAAACGGCGCACGCAAAAGTGATGCGACTTGATGGCGCGTATTAGGTACAGTCCAGTAGGGGAAAGACGCGTGGTAAAAACGGTTGAAATACTGTGCGTGCCAGCTCATACGCGTGCTAGAACTCTTGGAGTTCTTGATTCAATGAAGCAAATACCTCGGCTAAGAGGACGATTTCGGCTGAGAAACTTAAACGAACTTGGTCGTTGGTTCTAAGGCATTGATGAAAGTAGACTATAGGGTTTGGTCATATTGAGCCGACGAGTTCTAACTTCGGCAATAGATGATGAAGCAAGCTTAGTCGACGTGCTATATGGAAGAAATGATATAGGTTCTATCACCTCAGGATGCCGAGGTAATAGAACCTAGGGGGCAGTTGTAGGGACATAAATTTTGAATGACGACACGTGGCCGAGATGTCACCGAAGTGCCAGCCAGGGTACCACATGTCCTGGTCATGATGCTGAGATGATCTCGGCTAGGCCGAGGTTGTCTGCGAGAATACCGAAATCTGAGATAAGCGGATAAGGGACAAGAGTCCTAGAATGAGAGAGGACTTCAGTTTGGATAAAGATAAGACTCTTAGAGAGTTTATCACAATCCTACTGGGAGTCCAAGATTAGCAGTAATCCTAAGTCCATTGAAGTTAGGCATCTATTGGGACTAGGTTTGTATTGGCTATAAAAGAGAGGCACCATCATGGGTCTAAGGTATGCTTTTTATGCTCTGAATAGTGAGTTAAGCACTTTTGCTATCTTTGAGAGATAACTGACTTGATCGTCGGAGTGCCCCCGGGTAGACGAACCACCGCCGGAAACTTTTTCATATGATGCACAGGGTTGTGATTGATTGTAATATGATGCACATAATTGCTAGTTGGTCTCTCACATGGGATGGACAGAAACTTTTTCATCATTCTTTTTTTATATGTATGTTTTGTAATGTTTGCTTTTAGTGATATGTTATGTTATTTCTTATCTTGAGTTGCATCATTGTTGCCGACCTTTTTGGCTAGAAAACTGTGCCTTTCATGCGCTTGAAAGCGAAATTGAAACCCTCCCTCCCTCCCTCCTACTGTTACATTCTAGAAAATTATCTTTAAAAAATGAATTAATAAATTATATTTATTGTGAATGTAAATCACATTCTATTAAATTTACATTATACACTTATCTTTTAAAAGAAAATATATAATATATTTTCATGCATAACATTTTTTATTTTCACAAACTAAACAGATTTTACATACGAAATACATAATGTAGAACTCTTTGCCGAAATCGTCATAAAGCCTGCAATATAGAGCAGAGACTTACATTAATATTTTTTGACAAAAAATATTTTTTAAATAAAAATAGTTATAAAGTCATATAGTCATGGTGGTAGTAGTGGAGACGATAGTAGCCGTAATAGTATATTAACATTCGTATGGGGGTGGGTTGTACTTGGTTCAATTGAAGGATTTCTTAATTGGTGGGTTGGGTTTAAATTTAAGAAGCTTGAGTGGATGATTTGGAAAACAATTCCTATGGCTTTGCTGTGGTCCATCTGGAAGTGCAGGCATGATTGTGTCTTTAGAGGAGTTCAGCTACAGATGATGGATCTTTGTGAGATGGTAAAAATTAGGATTGCTTTGTGGGTTAAGTATAATAACTTAAGCTTTGCTTTTTCAGTGCATGATCTGGTTCATAATCTACAGCTGATTAGGGGCCACGCATTGTGATCTTCAAGGACTTGGTGGACTGATAGAGTTGGGAATCTTGGTGGTCTGACGTTTGATGGTTGCTCTATGCTAGTAATGACAGAGGTGAAGCAGAGGAGTATATCATTGTTCATTATGCTGTTGCTGATATTGCTGTGTGATCTATGAGGATTTGGGAGGTTAGTTTGGTTGTGTGATTGGGTGGTGTGGGGACATAAATTTTGAATGACGACACGTGGCCGAGGTGTCATCGAAGTGCCAGCCAGCGTGCCACGTGTCCTGGTGATGATGCTGAGATGATCTCGGCTAGGCCGAGGTTATCTGCGAGAATATCGAAATCCAAGATAAGCGGATAAGGGACAAGAGTCCTAGAATGAGAGAGGACTTCAGTTTGGATAAAGATAAGACTCTTAGAGAGTTTATCTCAATCCTACTGGGAGTCCAAGATTAGCAGTAATCCTAAGTCCATTGAAGCTAGGCTTCTATTGGGATTAGGTTTGTGTTGGCCATAAAAGAGAGGCACCATCATGGGTCTAAGGTATGCTTTTTATGCTCTGAATAGTGAATTAAGCACTTTTGCTATCTTTGAGAGATAACTAACTTGATCGTCAGAGTAGTCCCGGGTGGACGAACCACCGCCGGCATCTCTTTTTTTTGTGACAGGTCGTTCGGGCTTAATCTATTCTGCCAGTATTCTCCAACTGAGTACTTGATTGGCAGTGTGGTCGGAAATTAACACACACATAATTTGGCGCCATCTGTGGGAAAGAAAGGAGAATAGATGGCCAGTAATGGATAGAAAAAGAAGGTTGGGAACGACACTCCTATTGGGAGTGGGAAACCTATTGACCTTGACGTCGAAGAAGACAACTGCAACGAAGAGACTCATGATAAGAATCATGGAAAAAAAGATGTCGGCCAGGAGGGCGACGTACTAAAGAAATCAGACCGAAGCAGGTATTATAACGAGGACGACCTCCAGGTATAGAAAGATAGATGCCTGCGAAGGGACGACGAGATGAAGAGAATAGCGAACAAATTGGCGGACCTGCAAACGGTTGTCAATTTCCTGATGCAGAACAACGTCATGGAGCCACTGTTCCCGCTACAAGATACGCCGATTCCAGCGGCCAAGAAAGATGCCCAGAAAGGAGGCAGAACACAGTTCCTGCAATCCCTCAGCATGACAGGGCAAAGGGGCATTCTCACCGGCCTTCACGGGAGGTCGGGCATAGAGAATCAAAGAGGGCTGGAGAATGATGCTTGGGAGTTAGAATTTACAAGCTAAGGTTGGTTTAACACTTGTTAAAATTTTAAAAATTTACAAGTTGAAGTTAAACCGATGACATGTTTAACACTTGTTGAAATTTTAAAAATTTACAAGTTGAAGTTAAACCGAGATCATGTTTAACACTTGTTGAAATTTGAGAAAAATTTACAAGTTGAAATTAAACCGATGACATGTTTAACACTTGTTGAAATTTTAAAAATTTACAAGTTGAAGTTAAACCGAGATCATATTTAACACTTGTTGAAATTTGAAAAAAATTTACAAGTTGAAATTAAACTGAGGTCGTGTTTAACACTTATTGAAATTTTAAAAATTTACAAGTTGAAGTTAAACCGAGGTCATGTTTAACACTTGTTGAAATTTTAAAAACTTACAAGTTGAAGTTAAACCGAGGTCACGTTTAACGCTCGTTGAAATTTAACTTTACAAGTTGAAATTAACCAAGGTTATGTTAAAAGAAGATTGGTTTAACACTTGTTGAAATTTTGAGAAAAATTTACAAGTTAAGCCAAAGTTATGTTGAAAGAAATATTTACATACTTGCCAAGATTACCATATTGCCAAAACTTGGAAGATATTATAGAAGTCTTGCTAAGTAAAAGGTGAAGTATCAAGTTATAAATAACACTTGTGAAAATATTGTAAAAAATATTTTCAAGTGTTAAGCCGAAGCTGAGATAAACCAATTAGTGGGTACAACCGAGGTGTTACACCCCGAGGAGATTGCACAGTTAAGGTGTATTTTGAAGACATGTAAATTATTTTAAGTATAGAATCATACAAGAGTAAAAAGAAGACACATACAACCACGTTGAAAGAAGAAATTAAAGAATGCATTCAGAAAGGAAAGAAGGCACTTCGGCCTAACATTGAAGAATGATTGTTTAGATTACAAAAAGGCCGGTGTGAAGTACGCCAGTGTCAGACTGTGGTAGTAAGCAAAGAAGTGCAACGAAAGCCTCGTCGGAGGGAGAGAGTGAAACTAGTTGCAGAAAGCTTCGCAAAAGCAGTAATGGAGGATTTGAGAGAAAAAGTTTGAACAAGAACGAAGATGCAGAAGTGAAAAGGCGGAGGGAGAGTTTATTTTGATCAAAAGCATGAAATGGCGGCAAAATGGCAATTATGGTGCCTTGGACGACGTGCTTGTCAAACGGCGCACGCAAAAGTGATGCGACTTGATGGCGCGTATCAGGTACGGTCCAGTAGGGGAAAGACGCGTGGTAAAAACGGTTGAAATACTGTGCGTGCCAGCTCATACGCGTGCTGAAACTCTTGGAGTTCTTGATTCAATGAAACAAATACCTCGGCTAGGAGGACGATTTCGGCTGAGAAACTTAAACGAACTTGGTCGTTGGTTCTAAGGCATTGATGAAAGCAGACTATAGGTCTTGGTCATATTGAGCCGACGAGTTCTGACTTCGGCAATAGATAATGAAGCGAGCTTAGTCGACGTGCTAAATGGAAGAAATGATATATGTTCCATCACCTCAGGATGCCGAGATAATAAAACCTAGGGGGCAGTTGTGGGGACATAAATTTTGAATAACGACACGTGGCCGAGGTGTCACCGAAGTGCCAGCTAGGATGCCACGTGTCCTGGTCATGATGTTGAGATGATCTGGGCTAAGCCGAGGTTATCTACGAGAATACTGAAATCCGAGATAAGCGGATAAGGGACAAGAGTCCTAAGATGAGAGAGGACTTCAGTTTGGATAAAGATAAGACTCTTAGAGAGTTTATCCCAATGCTATTGGTAGTCCAAGATTAGCAGTAATCCTAAGTCCATTGAAGCTAAGCTTCTATTGGGACTAGGTTTGTGTTGGCTATAAAAGAGAGGCACCCTCATGGGTCTAAGATATGCTTTTTATGCTCTGAATAGTGAGTTAAGCACTTTTGCTATCTTTGAGAGATAACTGACTTGATCGTCGGAGTGCCCCCGGATGGACGAACCATCGCCGGAATCTTTTTTTTTTTGTGACAGGTCGTTCGGGCTTAATCTATTCTGCCAGTATTCTCCAGCTGAGTACTTGATTGGCAGTGTGGTCGGAAATTAACACACACAGGTGGTTTTTGCCAAGTCTGTTTCTTGGAACTTGGTGAGGTGGTTATATGATGGGCTGTTGTTTTTGGTGGCTATATGTTGGTCTCTTACCAATTTTTTTGACTTGAGCTTGCACATGATTTGATATTTTTCTTGGTATCAATCTAGTTGGAATTAGGAGGTTCATTATAATGCCTGTTGTTCTTGCCTCTTTTTATTGATGTATTTCTTGTGTACTGCATTTTATTTATCAATAAAATTTATTTTATTTTGCCGATCAAAAAAAAAAAAAAAAACTTAAGTATGAGTTTCATTTGAATGTGTATGAAATTGGCATTTTAGTGATTCTTTTTTAGTGTTTTTCTGTCTTTAATGATTTTTTTTTAAATTCAAAGAGTTTAACACCTTTAAACTATACTTGATTAGATGAACTAAAAAAGTAAATAAATAAATAATCACTAAAGAAAAAGAAAAAAAAGGCAAAAAGAATTATTTTTTTTAATTTTTTGTCTTTAGTAATTTTTTTTAAGAGTTTCATCCTTCAAAGGCAAGGCTTCCATACTAATTATCAATTGTGATAGTTGTTTTATTGCATAAAATACATAGTCCACTATCTAAATTAATTAAATGAAAAAGGAAAACAGAAAACAATCAATTACATGAAAAAAGCAAAAAAGACATGCTGTGATTGCTTATAGAATGTCGGTCTTATCTATCTAATATGCATGTGCGCTTTTTTTTAAGCAAAATGGTAAGACTTGCATGGTCATGGCATCTAAAAAAAACCCACAAGAAGTGAAAAGCTTCAATAAAATATTTCAAAGATATTATATAATTAATGAAAATATTTTAAAATATTATATAATTAATGAAAAGCAAGTGAACACATTCCAAGTAGTATTAAAACTGAAAACTTCAATATTGCAGTGTCATTTTTTAGTAGTCCGCGAAATGGCATAATGATACAGCTTCCAAAAGCCTCACAATGGAATTTGAAAAGGAAAAAAAAATCTTCAATTTTGGGAACCATGCAAGACATTGCCAATAATACTTTGGAGAAGAACATGATTCATGATGAGATGAGAGAGTCATCAAGTATAACTCCAAATAACAACAAACTCCCAATCCTATCATTGCCACCAAACAACAAACTGATCAATAAACGTCTCTTTTGATCGATCTTGTGCCGTCGTGCAGCCATTCTATTGTTCTCAAATTTTTCATAGCAATTGAAAATGCAAAACTCAAAAACAAAACACCATAAAATAATATCATACTAACACTTGATAATACTTGCAATTGCCAATAATACTTGCAATCGCCAAAAATATTTACAATTCTACTCACTTACTAATAAGCTATAGTGGTGATATAGATCTTGTCTCCCTCACGCACACATAAAATCTTGAAGACGGTAGGCTACTGAGTCGGGTAGTTGCGCAGGGGTTACTAGGTAGAACCGAAGTGCTTCCCATGCTTGAGAAAATCACAAGTAGAAGAGGAGCTTCCCGACTGCGATGAAGAATTCAAAAGCCCCTGTTGTTGTTGTTGTTGTTGTTGTTGTTGTTGAGGATCTGAGGTAATGGAGGAAAATGGTGGTGCACTTGTGGAAGAGGGCGAAACATAGAATTGTTGTTGTTGTTGATTATAGAGAGCTGAAGTGAAATAAGGGAATTCAGCATCATCGCTAGAAAGAAGTCGTGCATACTGAAGTAGGTCTGGATAACTCTCTTGTTGTCCCATCGACGTGGACATGGACATGGACATGGACATAGGAGGAACAGGAGGAGGAGGAGGAGGTGGCCTGGTGGAATGATCTCCTGCTTCATGATGACTAGTATTGAAGAAGTAGTGGCCAGAGGAGACGTGGTCGTCGGTGATCCCTTGAAATTGAAGTCTTGCAGGGAAATTGAGCTTGGCTTTGGTGCCTTTGAACCTCAGAGCAGCTTCATCGTATGCAAGTGCTGCATCCTCCGCGGTGTCGAAGGTCCCCAGCCATACTCTGGCTGCTTTCTTTGGATCCCGTATTTCTGCTGCCCATTTTCCCCATGGTCTTTGTCTTACTCCTCTGTAATGTTTTCTCCTTATCATGTCTCCTCCTCCTCCTCCTCCTCCTCCTCCTCCTCCTCCTTCACATCAAATTCAAAACATAAATTTATAAAATACTCCTCCTATAGAAGATTTTGCCTACGGTGCTCTTCCAAATTATTAACATATTAAACCCATAATGTGCAAAATATGAAATATAGCATTAATTATTCCAAGAATATTAAATAATTTCTCCCACCCCCCCCCCCCCCCCCAAAAAAAAAAAAATGCAATAGCTATTCCCTTAATTAGAGATATTCATAGGATGAAAATCATATTCTTCTTGTTTTTCTTCTTCTTTTCTTTTTTGATAATAAAACACTTATTTACCATTTTTTTCTTCTAAAATATGCAAATAATGTCAAGGGCACTAATGAATGTAGTGACAAACGTAACAACTAGACACAATATTAGGTGGATTTCAAATCAATTGATAAAACTTACATACAAGCCTTGTGCCTATATTTGTTATTGCCCTTTAAATAAAAATGATTTATGAACAGAAGATGTCTTACAGTATCGATGTGGAAATAATAATATTGAGAAGTATTTAGGTCATTTCAATGAACTTTTGACTTTAAAATTGAGAAAATCGAATGCTGCTATATCATTCTAGATGAAAATTCTATACAATTATATTTATTTATATATTATTACTATTAGTTGTTTTTTGCGCCTTGCAGACATGCGTCTAACAAAATTAATTTTGTAATGAAAAATGGATGACACTAAAATTCCATTTTAACTCCTAGCTTTTTAAACAAAAGTACTAAAAGACTTGTCGTTGTTCTCGAATGAAAGAATTTTAAACATAAGAAAGATGTGGATCAAAAATTGGTGAGCTCGCAAAACAATAACTTTTGACGCCAAAATTTAAAGCTCAACCCTTTTTCCCATGTTAAAAACATGACTAAATAACTAAAACTAGGGATCCATATGCTTCTTTTGTCGGTGAGAAAATTACATAGGACGCAAAACAATAATGTTAGGTGTCATGAAAAATTTTTCATGAAAATAATCATGAAAGCTTTGTGACCTTTGAATTACACTTAGAATAAAGCACCACACACTAATCAAGGTAATCCAAGGATCATAAATTTTTCATGATCACTTTCATGAAAAAATTTTCATAATCCCTAACTTTTTCCCGACGCAAAATATATGTGTCCTGATTGAAATTGGGAAAAAAAATAAACATGCTAAAAGAAGACATGATTCACGCAACCATTTCGGTAGGTGTGAGAGAGAGAGAGAGAGAGCAGAGAGAAGGAACCTCTTTGTAGAAAGCGACATACACCCAACAAAGGACTAAAGAGTGTACATTTATGTGCTCTCATTCAAATTTTTTTTTTTTTTTTATTAAAATCAAGACCTAACATTTTATGAATACTCAATGCATTGGAATAGCTTTAATCTTTTGATTCCTTGACTATTTTTTTTAAAAATATTTTTACCATCAAAATAATTTTTACACAATTAAAAATAAGGGTAAATTATTAATAAGTCCTAATAGTTATATTTAATTCTTATCAAATTTTATTAAAAATAAGTCATAATAAAATCGTCGCTAAAAATAATTTTTTTATGACTATTTTTTACATGTGTCGCTAAAAATTGACAATTAGTGACTTTTTTTTATTACGATTTTTATAAATTATCGCTAAAACTTACAATTAGTAATGTTTTTCTGTGATAATTTTTGAAAATGTCACTGAAAGTTAAAAATTAGTGACATTTTTTTGTGATGATTTTTTAAACTGTCACTGAAACTTATAATTAGTGATTTTTTTTGACAATTTTTAAACTGTCGATAAAAATTAATAATTAGTGACGTTTTTTAATAGTATTTAATGAAAAACGCCATTAATTCTCAGGCCTATTGGACAATAAGTTCATCTATTAGGACCTACATGTAAGTATACTTAAATAACTAACATTATGATGTAGTATTAGATTTTTTGGTTACTCTTTTTTTTTTTTTCTTTTTTCTTTTTTTTTTATGTGTGATCTTTATAATGAGTCACACGTAATTTAAATTCAAATTTTTATTTTTTTTAAATGTTAGGATAGATAGATCACGAGTCACTAGAAAAACCTTGGTCAAATTAAAACACAACAAAAATATCCATTTTTTCTTGATAAACAATAAAATATATGCATCTGGCATCTGCGTGTTTAACTAAAACACGGAAGTAAAGATTGCAAGCTTATCTCTTTATCTTAAAAAAAATAAAAATAAATAAAAATAAAAAATAAAAAAAATAAAAAAAAGAGGGAGGGGGGGAGAAGATTTGAATAGCAACAAAAGTCATACAATTAAGGAAGATAGCCTCAGTCAAATCTTTAAAAAAAAAAAAAAAAAAAAAAAAAAGATATAGATAGATCACTTCCAAGGTACTTTGGGCAATTTTGAGTGTTCAAAAAAAAAAAAAAAAGGAAGATAGAGATAGATCACTTCTAAGGTGCTTTGGGCAATTTTGAGTGCTCCAAAAAAAAAAAAAAAAAAAAAAAAAAAAAAAAAAAAGGGAGGAAGATAGAGATAGATCACTTCTAAGGTACTTTGGGCAATTTTGAGTTTTCAAAAAAATAATAATATATATATATATATTTTTCACAATCAGAGGCGAATAGGGATAAGGGGGAGTAGCATATCACGGGATGAGACTTGAACTCAAGCATCATGTCTGGTAAATGAGCATCGCAACCACTAGAACAAACCCTATCGATGTTGGGTATGAGGCTTAGTGAGGTGATTCAGAAATCAAAACTCAAAAAACTTTATATATATATATGTATGTATATATGAAGATAACTTTTGAAAAAGAAATGTATAGAGGACATGATATGATATGATAGTGGTTACCTTGATGTTGCGTGGCATGAGATGGGCGATGGTCGGAGATAGCGGATGCAGTAGTTGATTGCACCGGTACAGCCGGGACATTAAGGTTATGGTCATGAGTTTGAGTGGTTCCAATAATACGGGTGAGAGCCGAAACCATGGTCAACGTATCTTTCTCGCTCAAAACTGATTGGTAAGCAGCAGTAGCTTCTTCTTCTTCTGCTTCTTCTTCTTCTTCTTCTTCTTCTTTCTCCTCCAGTATTTCCAAGGGTAGTGGCCTCTTTCCATGCCTTCGATCCACCTTTATTTGATCTTCTTAAACCCTAATTAATATTGCACTATCACCTCACCTCATGGGAAAAAAAGAACCAAGTAGATGATCCTTTTGTCTTAACGGTGGTGTGGTTAAGATCAAGCTAACATAGATTCCATAGATTCTAAGCTTGTATCAAAGAGAGAGTGTTGTGCATGTGCTGTGTTTGAATTGAAGATCAGTGAGGACTGAGGAGTAAGAAAAAGGGAGTAGAAGAAGTAGGGCTAGAAAGCTTTTTTACTGGTGAGAGTTTTTTATTTATTTATGGGCAAATTATATGTAGTTAGTTATTGTATTTTGATATTTATCTCGTTTTAATCTTAATAATTTCAATCTACTTAGCCTTTTTTTGAGAAGTGGATTGATTTTTTAGTTTTTTGATTTTTTTAGTCTGAGGCTAAAAGGTTTTATTTAGGAATGGCTTTTGACAGCTTGATTTGGGAATGGTTTTTGACTTTTTTGTGAGAAAAATAATGTAATGATTATGAATTGGATGTGATGTTTTGTCTTATTGGGTTAAAAAGTCTATTTTATTTTTTGTGACTAAAATAGTCAAAAAAGCCTCAATCTTGCCTTCCCAAACGAAGGCTTAATTCTGTCTTTGAATTTATGATATTATCTCAATTTAATTCAGTTGAATACAATTAATAACATTTTTAATAAAAAAAATATGCACATAATTAGCATGTGTCATGATTTTAAGGGTAAAATTATAAGTTTATTCAACTCAGTGAAATAAGTTAGATAGGTTTTCTCTTTCAACTCTTTAAAGTGAAATTTTAGCTTCAAAAAAAAATTTCAATTGATGAGTTAAAATTTCTCTAATAATATTATTAAGGGACCTTAACTAATAAAAAAATATATATTAGACCTCTCCTACTACTTAAAGTTGGAGAGAGAAGTTCACTATTTTTTGGAAAAAAAAAAATCTATATAATTTCGATTCACAATGATATCACAATCTTGAATCTTATCACTTGAAAAATAAGAGTAATGCGATTATTTAGGGAGTTTTTTTGATAAATCTTCATTCTAAGAGTTTTATTCCATCCAATCCATATTCTTTTTGACTATTTTATTAGATCCTATTTGAAGTAAGAAGATCAAAATACCATCAATTTCTCTTGCCCCTATTAATGTTGATATTTAATATTGATTGTTATTATGCTTTGGTAATCCCCATGCATCAGGATGTTGACTGTCATTATATTCATATTAATTTGAAATGAAATTTTGTTATTATGTTGTCAATTATATGAGTGAATATTCACATCATTATATTCATATTAATTTGAAATGAATTTTTGTCATTATGTTGTCAATTACATGATGTGAATATTCATACTAAAACATACGAATATGAACGTTCACATCACTACATTAGATGAGAGAGAATGTTTATATGTTGTAAACATTCACATCACTACATGTTGTAAATAAGAATATGTTGTCAATTAAAAATATAATGAACGTTATTTTTAATATGTTGTCAATTAAAAATAAGAAGGTTCACATATTGTAAACGTTTATATCACTATATTAGATAAGAGAAAAAATTTCGGAAAAATGTTGTGAACGTTCACATCAGATGAGAGAGAATGTTCACATTATTTTTAATGTGTTGTTAATTAAAAATATATTCACATCAGATGAAAGAGAATGTTCACATTATTTTTAATGTGTTATCAATTAAAATATATTCACATTATATAATAATAATAATAACATCAATATTATTTAATTTGTGTATGAAATTTCCTATGCCTTGCTCCTTTTCCTTCTCTCTCATTCCCCAACATTAAATATCAATATTAAATATAAGGACATGAGAGTCTAAGAAAATAATATAAATCAAGAAAAAATGACTTTATGGAATAAAAGTATAAATACATGGGACTAAGTGAGTTAAAAAATTCATTCATGGACTTCTTAAGTTAGAACACTTCTAAATGAGATTTATCAATAAAAATCTAAAAGTTAAACTCATTTTTAAATCTAATAATGTTGTAATTTTTTAGAATATTTAAGATAACTTTCTCTCTGATATCTTCTCTAATAATCAACTAATCACTTTTTTTACATATCACTAAGTTTAAAAAGTGAGTCAATATTATTTTTTGACAAGTCGACATATTATTTTATACAAAAAAAATTTTTAGCGAAACACTTTCCATAATGATGGTGAATACCACCTCATTATCTATTAGATCCCATCTTTTATCTATAAATAGCATCCACACAATATTTTATAAACCACCCTTATTATATAAGAGCATCTCCAACGCTAACTCAGATTTTTCACCAAATCTGAGCCAAAAAAGACTCATTTCATCAAATTTGATACTACTCACTCCAACGGTGCACCAAATTCAGTATTTGTGCTTCGGGACAATCGGGTGGTTGACCGGTTAGGAGGAATTTTTTTTTTTTTTTTTTTTTTTCCAAATTGTTTGCACCTTTTGTTGAACTGTCTGAACCTTTGCCGGGACAACCGGTTGGTCAACCGGCCGGTCGACCGAACCGGTCGACCGGTTAGGAGAAATTTTTTTTTTTTTTTTTTTTTTTCAATTTGTTTGAACTTTTTTCTGAACTGTCTGAACCTTTTCCGGGACAATCGGTTGGTCGACCGGGTACTCCCTCCAACAGTCCCAGTGTTTTGATGAATTCAGTATTTCGTCCTCAATCTGATGAAGCATTTGATGAAATCTCAATCTGATATCACTTTTGGTGAACCGTTGGAGCTGTGAACAGTACCTTTTTCATCAGAATTTAAATTTGATATCTGTTTTGGTGAACCATTGGAGATGGTCTAATATGAGTAATGTTCGGTGAAAAACCACATGAAATAATACCTAAGTGTGTGTGCGTATATACTAGATGCGGTTCACCAGACTCACCAAACAAAACATTTTACTCAAATAAAAAATATAAAATATAAAAAAAGGGCACAAATAAGCTAACTATTAGGATATTGGCTTTTAGCGGACATTCCTCGCAAGAATTAATACATTTTATGAGGGGCCTTCTTCTTCTTTTTTTTTTTGGTAAGTTTTTATAAGGACCTTCTTGCACCCTAATAAACCCATGCAACTCAGTAATTATCTTACTTTTTGAAAATTTTATAATAATGATGTGCGCTGTACAGATTTGGGATGTCTGCTATGCACCCAGCACACAGCAGGCACTGCTGTGCGGCCTTATGAACTCATTTTGGGATCCGGTTTAATAATTCGAATCATTCACATTTTAGAGTATATCAAGTAGAACATACTTGTAAAAAAATCAAGTTAATCGGATATCGTTAACCTTTTCATCTACTCACAATGCCTGTCGTGTTGGGTGCACAGGAAGCACCCTAGATCTGCGTCATACCAGTAATAGTGAACTAAATGATTACATGATCTTAAAAACAAACTAAATTGTCCACACAATTAAAAATATTAAAAATTAGTATAAGATCTCTCAAAATAGTTCCATAAGTTGCGAAGTTCTTCTATCAATTGTTTTTTTGACATGTAAGGTCTTCTAAAAATAGTGTGTTTAGGACGCAAGGTTCATGTTTTAAGTGTCAATTTTGTTTTCAAGGCAAATTTGCCCTTCCACAATAGTAGCGAAATTTCTTTGTTCGTTGCTTAAGCAATTTATTAATAGAGATATTTCTTTGTTTTGGTGGTGGTAGTAATAATAGTGATGGTGAAGGTGATATATGTTTCAATAAATGTTTTGTAGATGGAATTCTCTCCATGCCTTCGTTTGGGATGTGGGTTGGTTTTTTGACTTTTTGACTATTTTAGCCTGAAATTAAAAAGTTTCATTTGGGATAGACTTTTTGGCTTATTGACTTTTGTGAGAAAAAAAAATAAAATAATTATGATTTGGATGTGATATTTTATCTTATTAGATTAAAAAACCGATTTTATCTTTTTGTAACTAAAATAGTCCAAATCCAACCCAAACCTTCATGCCAAACATAGCCTATGACAATGTAGGCATTAGAAGTGTCGCTATAAGAGTATTTTGGTTATAAAATGAGCTTTTTGTGATGTTAAGGACCTTGTATGCATATGAAATCTTTAGAGCGATACATGCAATATTATTGTAAAACGGTGTGTGTCCATATATTGGTAAAAAGCCCTTTATGATTATTGACACCACATAGAGGGAGAGAGAGATAGATTGGCTTAATAGCATATTAGTCAACCTTAACACAAATAAAGTTGGCCTATGACATGATATATAATGTAGCAAATTACACAAATTTCGTGCCGTGCTTGTCCATCATATTTTGACCAACAATTTCTTATCAAAAAACTTTTTGTCTCTTTCCTTTTTTAAAAAAAATTAATTCAAACAAGTTTGGTCTCTAGTTCCCAACGATATTTTGTCTTTATGCTTCACTTTGCTTTCCTTCTCTCCGAATAAAAATCTTCCCTTAATTAGTTGGGAGTCTTTGAACTGTTTAGATTACAAGCTACAGATTCCCCACCAATGTTTGCTTGTTCTACATCACCATTGAATTTGGTAAAAAGGGGATTTTTTTTTTATAGTGCTAGTAATTGTGTTATGTGAGCGGCGGTGGTACGGGATAGCCGTGACAGTGATGGTGGAGATTTCCTTATGGTGGTAGAGGTGGTGCAGTGGATAGAGGTAGCGCAGTGGATAGAGGTAGCAACGGTGGCAACAATTGTGTAGTGGAAGTGAGAGCAATGTAGTAAAACATTTGAATGGAAAATGTTTGCTTTACGTAGTTAATGAGACAAACCAATCTTACCAATGGCACCAATTTCACCGACAGTAAGTAAGAAGGCTATAACTTGGAAACAAAGTAAAGAATTTGATATCTTTCTCAACACGCCATGCATGCACTTAAATCTAATTATTAATTTCTAAAGCATAATCATCAGTATATTTTGCCATTCTTTCCATCTCTCTCTCTCTAATCTTTTGTTTGTGATTTATGAAAAAATAAACCCATACACACATTTTTAGTTTACATGTGACTCTTTTTTTTATACAAAAATAACATTAACATGTCCGTATAACTAAATTACAACTGAAAAGATTTGCCGCTGTCAAAGTCCCAACACCTTATGTGACCTTGTCAACTCAGAATAAAGGCAAGACAATAACTTGAATTTAGAGAAATACTATACATTATTACCTGTATTTGCTTTTATTTTTGTTTTTGTTTTTGTTTTTTTCAAGATAAGAATTTTCCAAGAGTATGATCATCATATTGTCGTTTTTTATTTATTTATTTTGGGTTCCACAGCTCCAAAAAAGGTGCCCAATTTTACATGGTAAGATAATATATATATATATATATAAATTCTCAAGTTGTAAGGAGGTCCCGTAATGAAAGCCCGGTTTACGGGAAACTGTCGCTTGGCTTCTCAAGTCTGGGCAGTAATAATAAAAATATCACAACACTCTGCAGCAATTAGGACAGAATGAGGATTTCATTACCGAAGAGACTAAAAGAAAAAAATTTCATTATAATTTTTACAGAAACAGAGGGCCATGGCCCTCTATAATCTTTTCCTAGTTCCATCCCCAACAGCAATAATGATAATTTAACCAACTCAAGAAAAGTTAAAACAGAGTGTAATAAAATCACAAAAATTGACCCCCAAACAAAAATTTTGAAGTGGCAAGTCTTAATACTATACTTTTAAAGCAATAGGTTCAACATAGCTTAAGAAAACCTAACAAACCCCTTCCTTATCTACTCTTTGCAAACCAGGTGTGTCCAAAACAGGTCATGAGAATACATTCAAGACATCAAAAAACCAAACTGAACACAACTTCAAAGTTTCAGCGTGAACATACAAATTAATCTACCCAAATAAAAATAAATAAATAAATAAACTGCAGCTTGAAAACACAAGTTTCATAATATTCAATTGACCATTTTTCCAGTTAATAAGACCATAAAAAGATTGCACCTCAAAATGAAAACAAAAATTGAAAAAAAGATTGTTATTAGATAAACCAGATATTAACAATAACAGATCAAAATAATACATACCTAGGTAGGTACAAAAAAAGCAGAGTATCTGCATTTAGGAGAGAACGGTGACAAGCAAGCAATCAATCGCATAAGACCCAGCCCCCCAACACCTCTCTACAGATGCCAAAGTAAATGGTGTACAAGACATCTCATCAGTTCATCACTGCAAAAAATTTCAACAATCCGAGTTCTCTGTCTCTACCTCTCTCTTAACAGACAACAAAAAGGGGAAAGTGAAATGCCGGAAATACAGAAAGAAAAGTATATAGTAGAGAAGCCTCCTCAAAAGTGCACCAAATATTTCTTCGCTGCTCGGAAACTACTACACATATATAATTTGAAATACAATTCCCAAAACCGTCCAAAACTTCAAAGCTCCACTTGGTGCTCCTTTTTCTTTTCTTTTCTTTTTTTTCTTTTTCTTTTTCTTTTTTTTAACTGTTTTAGTATTGTCAATAATCCCAAAATGTGTACCCCATTAATTTTTGGAGGCTTTCTAGAGGCACAGAAACAGAAATACCTTTTTTCCTTCTTTTTTTTTTTTTCTGCTTTTTCTGTTAACTACCTTTAACATGATGTCACTAGAAAGTTAATGCCACCAAAAAGGTGGGCTGCTTGCTCAGTCTGAATCCTTTGATGACGAATCCCCATTGAAAGATTCCTCCCCATTTGCCAAGTTTGGTGAGGTTTCTTGATGGTTTTCCTCACTGGTACCTCGAGTTTTGCTGGGTCTGGATCGAACATTTACACCCATGGGAAAGGGCACCTGCAGATAGAAAAAGCAACCGTAAGCTATGTTTATTCTACTTTGTACTTTTGCTATTTGTACATTGTAATTGCATTGTGGTGTCCAGAGTGGTGGAGCCAGAAATTTAATGTAGAGGGGGCACATATTAATCTCAACATTGAATTTTATTTTTTTTACAATTATCCTTAGATTTATATTAACGTGACTTATAAATTCACAATCAATAACTAAATTCTATTAACCAAATAATCAATAAATTCAATCCTATCAACTCAAAAAAATGTATCCCACAATGAGGAGAAATAAGCAACTAAACAAATCTCATAATAAAAAATGAATTATCAATTGATTCAATTCTTATCTTAACCTATCAATTAAAAGTGTACAAGAATAATCAAAATATTAAAATAGAAAAAACTAAAATTTTTAAAAATACAAGAAATTTTACATAATTTAAGGAGGGTCACTGTTAAATTTTATAAAGGATAAATAATACATAATTTTTATTTATATGGGTAACAGTATAAATATTGAAAGTTTAGGGGGAGCACATGACCCCCCTAAGCCTTAGGTGGCTCCGTCCCTGGTGGTATCTGCACCTTCATGGTGCAGACTATCCCATGGCACATGAGAAATAATGAGAAAGCAATATGATATATGAAATTAATATAGAGTATTATGAAACCAATTTTGGTTTTAAAAAAACACCAATTTAGCAGGTTTCACGTTAAGTTTCCAGTGCATTTTGGTGTTCAAGTAGATATGGAAAACTTTAAAAACATGTGTGAACGAAACAGAACCAAAAACATCTGTGTAAACGTGATGCTCGTACCTGATCACCTACATTGGGACCATCAGTGTTGAAGAGGATAGGCCGGCATCGCTTATCCTCATTCATCAAGCTTGAGTTCTGAAAATGAGCAATGAGAGCAGCTTTTCCTTGTATGCGAGCATAAGCAAGTGATGCCACCTTTTCGCTGTTAAACTTTTCCCATTTCTTCCCATCAAATGCCTGTGAAAAAAATAAGTTCTCTCTCTATTACCTTTAATCTTCATAAATTACAAGTTAATATTCAAGTACCAGCAGAGATTTGCAACAGTGACAAAAAAAGAAAAAAAAGAAACATATCATCCTCTTTCAGCATTGATAAAGCAAACCTGATAGAATGGGACGATCAACGAAGGATCGGTCATGTTGATGAATGCATAACCCACATTGCATTTGTTCTGCAGCAAAAAGGAAAGGCAAATAATTATTCTATGAATGAATGCCGAAAATCAATAAATAAAATAAAAATGCTCCTCTGCTTATATAAAAGCTCTTCTCTGAGGTGAAAATTCACTTGCCTTAAAATCAATGGGTAGATAAATGAAATCATAAGTTCCCCTATGGTGTTCATCAATTGCAGCTAAAAGCATCTTTGAAGTATACCTACAATTGAAACCATGTTAAAATGGAAACGGTTAGCTCTTCTTAGTAGAGAGAAGGGAAAGAAGAAGAAAAAAAAAAAAACCATTCCGATGCATCCGAACGATTACTTCAAGCTGAAACAACATTACAAAAATACAAAATAAAGGCATATAAGAAAACAGAAAATGAAAGTCAACACTTCCATTGCATTATTATTGAGGGCAATAGATGATTAACTTGGATTCATGGGGCAATGTTTTCCAGGCCAAATACGCCTGATTTCGATGGTCCAATGCCCGACTCTAATATTTCTAATCAAGAGTTTACGCAGAAAACACAAATCATCTACTTTATTGTAGCTACTTGATGGAGGATGTAAATACTCAACTCATAAACCAGGTCACAATTATCAATGGGTGTAGGCAGCCAAGAAGCTAGCCCTAGCAATGTTTAAGCATCTAATTTGTGTACATGTTATGGAATATGTTACATCATTACAGCAAGTTGCCAAGTTGTATACAACATGGGATACCCAGTAGAGTTCTCATCAATCACTGTAAATTTTCTAAGCAAATTGCAATGCATAAACCTTATCTAACAAAAATTACTTTCAACATGAATATTTAAACAGTAAATTAGAACAAAACAAGAAAGATAAAAAAGGCATTTGCTAAATCAAGCACATAACCGGTGAAAGGATAACAAAGCGGTTTGCTTTTATGTGTGGATTGGTATTTCGTAGCAAAAAGGGTATGGGGATAGAGCAATAACTACAACCGACTTTCAACCATGACAAAACTTTGGAACATCTTCGAAAGAAATATGGACTTCAATTTTGATGGAGTATCGATTTGCATCTTAAATTTTGACAAATAATTAATTTCAAAGATTTTATGGTCAGTAAAGTATTGCATACTTGTTAGGAATGTTCTTTATCATGAGTGTTGTCCGGTTGTCTTCCCCTCGCATTATGCGGTCAATGTCAAGTTCAAACTGTTTCTTGTTGTCAGCCTGGTTGGAATTGCCTTCATTTCTACGGCTTCTAGCCCGTTCATTAGGAGAATCGAATGGACTCATCATAGGAATCATCTGGCCTCCGCCAGGAAACATCAGGCACCCCTGATGAGGGGAGGGCAGACCAACATTTTGGGAGGGAATCGGAAGGTCCATGCAATTTCCACCAACACTAGGAAACATGTTTTGGGGGATAAATTCCAAATGATGTAGTGAGTTGCCAGAAATTCTCATATTCCCAAGAGAACCATGATGAAAGCCAGAAGCATCGGGGGATTCCCCAGAATAGGTGTGTCGTCTTTCCCAGAGAGAAGGATTCACAGACGGTGCTGATCCAACATGGTGGTTATTCATGGGTAAAAGTGTGTTCATCACATGAGACGGTGCTCTGGGAAATGCATGCAACCGTGGAGTGGGATGAGTAGTGCAAACCCCATTGGGCCACATCATGCCTTGAGGCTGAGGGGGATTATTTGAATTACTCCAAATATAATGATGTCCAGGTGAACAGCTCCCATTTCTAGAGGAACCAAAAACTGAGAAACACATAATTAGAATATTAGAAAATCAAACAGTATGCACAACCCACTTGTTACATGAGTCACTGTACAAATCTTTTTCTCTTCGCTTTCTTGTACACAGTATTTCACTGAAAAAACTTAACATTACTAGTACGGCATGGCTTGACCAGCCACTAAAAAGACAGAAAATTTATTTGACATGCATAAAAGAAAACAATGTCACCTTGTTATCTAATGCACTTACCAGCATCATTCAGTTCAAGTGGATGCCCATTTGAGCTTACTCTACAGAACTGGCGATTCTCAATTCTTTCAGATGGACTGGCACTAATATTTGCAGCCATGCCCGGGGAATTACAAGGAGCACCATTAGTTAAACCATCCTGATACTCTGGAAGTGAATGAGGATGAAAATTGGGTGTTCCCTGGAATTCAATTTTTGGCTGGCCTGGGGAAAGGCCAGGCTCAGGGAGGCCGGATTGATTGCCAAGTAATTCAACTCTCACCAGAGAGGGTAAACTGTTAGGAATGCTAGATGAGATCCCATGATGGAACACTCTTTCCATGAAGGGACTAATAGGTGATTGGATAGCAGTGTGTACCCCTGAAATAGTTCCATTATCCATGCCTGAAGATGTGATTCCCCCATGTGAAATTGGTCCTGTAGAACAATTATTGTAAGGCAAAAGTAACACAAAGCCTTCTTTTAAATCAATTTCTAAGGAACAGTGTATCTCACTGGCAGTACTCATACCAGAAAATCCCATTGTTGAGTTATTAGGAGAGCTAATTTGTTGTAGATATGGACCAGATTCATCTTGCTCAATTTCTGAAGGAAATGGTGGCATCAAACTGCACAGGAAAAAGGAGGAGAAGACAAACAAAGGTTTATCCAAGAGGTCAAAAACTAAAATCAGCGCAAATTAAAATAAGTCATTGTCAAATATCAATGACAATGACATGTTGAGCTTACAAGCATTAAAATTAGAGGTGTTCAGAAAACTGTCTGACCTGACCTGACCAAACTGACCACACCGGGCCGAACCACTCACTTTTGTGCAGTTTTTTAATATGATTGTCAGCTCTGTTCTCTTTTAAAGGAAGTTCTTCGGTTCGGTCCTGGTTTGTAATATTTTAAGTGCGAAACTAACCAACCCCAGTGGCTAACATACATACTACATATATATAACTCTCTCTCTCAGAAGTTAGAAGCCTGAACACTTAGGCCCCTCTCTCTCTCTCTCTCTCTCTCTCTAGATTCCCCTGTCTCAATCCTGCCCCATAGCTGTGTTGGAGGCCTTGGAGCCATTTCAATGCATGAAAGCAGGTCCACTTAGCAACAATGGCTGTGTTTGGTCCATCTCAAATCTACTTTGCATCCAGATGCAACAGGAAGTAGCAAGGCTCAAGCAGAGAGTGGAGGCTGCTCCAAGGAGAGGCGGTGTGGCAGTTGCAAGAGGGAGAAGGGGGCAGCGGCAGCTGGCAACAGTGGCTTCCACACATACACTGATAAGTCTCTCCATCTGCAGTTGGGGTTGTTATTGTTGAAGTAGAGCACAGTCATTGTTTTTTGTGGTCTGTAGATTGTTTTGTTGATAGATTCAACTGATCGTTTGGGAGATTTTGTGAATTTGTGATTGTCTTTGTCGGTTTTTCTCCCTTCCTAATCCTCACTCTCTGTCTTTGATCTCCCTCAGACCCCTCACCCCCTCCCCCTCTACAATCTCCATCACCCTATCAAAACCGACCATCAATCCGAAGCACCCGAAGCCATTGGTTTCCAATTGTACTCGGTCAAAATCAGGTGTGGATACTTTGACTCAAAAGTGGTCGGTACGGGTGGTGGGCCGGTGGTAAAACTGACCCGACCCAACCCAACCCAACCAATACCTAACTAAAATATGAAAATTTGCAATAAAATTTTATTTCTAGCAAAATATGCACGCACAAAAAAAGGGAGGGGGGGCAAGACAACCTTCAATTTTCATTTTCATATAGCCTGGCACAAAAGGAATAACAAGCAAGAAAATAAACAAAAAAGGAGCAGTAGAGGAGAAGAAGACATCACAAAGAAATATAAGAATCAATGGGATTAGGCAATACCCACCGTCTAGCACCCCCAGGATGGATTGGTTCAAGCTTAATCCGCTTCCCTGCAATATCACTCCTATTTAATGCATGAAGAGCAGCCTCCGCAGCCCTAACATCATAAAATTCTATAAATTTGTGATGACTTCTGTGTGGAGTCTCACGGATCTGCAGTTTGGAAACAAGGATTGGTGTATCACTGACATGCCAGTTGAACTTTGAAGTCCAACATAAAAATTGGGAAACAAGCTCACCTCCTTAATTTCACCATAAACACCAAAAATTTGCCAAAGTTCCTCATTTGAAACAGAAGAATCATGGTTAAAAACCACAAGAGTGCCTTGGTTAATATCTTTCTGTGAAGCATTGTCCTGACAAAAGATAACCAGCCAGGTGAGAAGCCACAACTTGTGCACTGACGGATATGTGATGAAGATCTACCAGTGCAACAAGTGTATGGTCATCATGATTACAATGACAGGAATAATGACTAAAATGGAGACAAAAGAAGAAAAGAAAAATTAATGGCTGCATTGGGAAGAATGACACAGCAGTAGGGTACCTTTGGAATTGAGAAATGTATGCCAAGCTTCCTACGTTTCAATGGCTTGTTCTGAAGCGCTCTCATAGCATTTTGGGCTGCTCTAATATCATAATATGATATCATAACAAAGCCCCTGTTCTTGCATGCAGTATAAAGAGTGCGGACATCCCCATATTGCTGAACATTACATGACATTAAGGTCAACAATAGATCAACAAAATGCTCAACTAAAGATATGTATGAAATGTGATTAGAAACATCAAAAGAGCGATAATGAGAATAGCACACCTCAAAAAGGGCCTGTAACTCAGAATCTTCAACATTGCTATTTATATTTCGCACAAACAGTATTCGAGATGGATGTTCCCCATAAGGGTGTTCCCCGGCAACCGAACTAAAAGATCCCCCCAGCTGATTATCAGGACTTCCACCAGAAAATTCAGAATCTCTCTGTCCTGGAAGGAAACCATCTTCTCCTAAGTCCAACCCTCCAACACTACTAAAGAGGTCTAAATCTTCAATATCTTCTCCGGTATTGGGTTGGGCCACATAGTCAAGCCCATCAGTCACTCCAGAAAGCAAATCATCATCATTAGGGAGGAGATTTCCAATAGTTTGTGCCTCAATTTCCTCAAGTGATTGAAAAGGTTCCTCTTCCTTGTAGTGGGAGGCAGCACCACCAACAGAATGGCCATATAGACCATTATTTGATGTTAATCTCACTGAAACAGAAAAACCCATATTAAAACAAAAGGAACAGATTGTATCAATGAACCAGTAATTGCATCTAGCTTAAGAAAAACAAGAAACTGATTCCATATATCAATTCAATCAGTGGAATGACAAATATTTAACAAATCAAGTATGTTGGCTAACACCAGCATGGAGAAACTTCCCAATAAATCGACCCTTACATTTTCTGCCAAATAATTCAGACAACGAACTTGAGAAGAGACCATTCTCATAATGAGTGCCCATGGCATTAATTCCTTCACCTTCCATAAAATAAGTTGCTGGTTCCGTATTCAAATTGGATCTTGCTGCTGGGTCATGGTCAACAGGTCTCCGCAAGGAACGACTGGCTTCTCTCTCTGCTCCCACTGCATGCTTCTCTAAGGTAAGATTGACTTTCCGGTCTCGAATTAGGTAATGATCAGGAAGTTTGAAAGATTTAACCATCTGAGATTCCACTGACATCTGTTTCTCGAGGGGTGATGAAACAACTGAATTTTCGCCTGTTGTACCTATTACTCCATCCATTTTTACGACTGAATCAACTTAGTATTCCCACAGCATGATATCAGTCCTAGAAATGGTTCAAACAGCCTACAAACTAAACTAACAAATCCAACATCAAATGCATTAGTTGTGCAAAACACAGAAAAAAAAGAAAAAAATTCAATTGTAGCCTTTTAAATGCGGGAATACCTTCCATTTCTCTTGGCAGTGCCATAGTCTTTCTCATAAAACAAACAAATTAAACAAAGTCTTTTTAAATTCATATGCAATTCCAATAGGTTGTATCCTGATAAAGAGCATTATAAGATTCTTACAGGGAAATCAATGACAATATCATTCATTTAGTAAATTCAAATGTTGTGGATCAACTGATCAAGAAAGCTGCCCCTAAATTCAATTATGGGGGGTATTTTTGGAATGTGTCAAAATCTCTTTTTCTAGAATTCAACCTTTTAACTGTGAGTATTCATTTGAATCATTTCAGAGAATCTCTCAGTTGTAGGCTGACTAACCATTGTTTGTTGCTCTGCAAATGTTATCAAATTCTTCATTGTCTTGACTTTAGACAAAGGTCACATGAAAACTGCATAGATTGTGCCTTTTTTATTGTATAATTTCTTATTTTTCCCAGCAAAACCACATTGCTATCCATACTAGAGAAAAGATCAGTTTCTAATACATGATTATAAAGTATGCTTAGGTCAGCGCAAAAAGTAAAAACCAAACATATATACATTTAATTTAAGACTCTATGCTTTACGTAGGGTTCTATGAGTTAAATTTTATGAGATCTACTAGCAGCCCCCAACACAATCCCATGACACCAATTGGAGCCACATACAAATAATGCTGCCAAAGCATCAAAATAGATACAATCCATTCTCTTGCATGCATTTTCCTAGTTATCCATGTAATTCTACTTTCTGGATGAATTCTGTCAGAGAGGCTTGTTCAATTTGATTCTTTGAAGCCACTCTTTCTAATTATTAATCTGGGGGTCAAATTGCCACATCATGACATAGATTCATCCCTAAGTCAACAAAAATATGCAATTATCATCTGTTTGGAAAAACTTAACTCCTGCATATCTATAGTGAATGAGAGACACCTCAAAACATCAAACAGATAGTTAAAAAATGAAGTGTGCTAAGTTAGACATACTGGACATGTGTCTGACATGAAGATGCCACAAATTGTTGTACAACACACAACTTATTCTTTACATCTATGTACATGTGCATACATATATTAAAGATCTCATATTACAATCTACCTAGGCATGCACTATGCCTATGGCTATAGAATTCACAGAAATATGTAATGTAACTCATCAACTCGTTCCGCCTTTGCTCCTACATTGTGCATTTCATAATTGGTATGGCTTCTTCCCATTCAAGATGACATTATCCTTCTTAATTTACCTTTTTTATTTGTAGTTAAAAAACGTTTTATTACCAAAAAAAGTACCCAAAAAAAAAGAAATGGATTTACAATAAAGCTCCAGACAAGGAATAAATAACAACTGGAATGAAAACCCAACTTTGGGACCCACATGGTATATAGATAATTACTACTCACCATAATGATCAGGCATGGCTTCTGTCTTCCAAAACCCAATCTGTCTCTGCCAATTGTAGAAATAGAAGGGATAAATAACGACTGGAATAGAAATATATTTACAAAAAGAAAAAAAGGTTTGCCACAGATTAATTGAGTTCTTATCTATAAATTTGCATATACAAACTGCCTAACAAGAACAGAATTGATAAATGTACGAGAAATCACTACCTCATTAGGAAAACATACGTCCTCAGAGAAGAAAGATGATGACGACAAACCCTTTGGCTGCATCATTTCTGATGGCATGGTGAACCCAGTATTGAAAAAGAAGAGGAAAACTGAAAACTGTTACTTCACTGGCTATCACAGGTGAACCTACAATTGAAAAGTTGCCAGCTTCCGTGAAGAAAATCTGCATGGAGGATAAATAAAATGATTTATTATTTTAACGGGAATTGAAAATTAGCAGCCCAATAACACCCTGAAAAACAATATGAGAAAAACTAGGTACTTTTTTTTTTTTTTTTTTTTAATATCAGCCAAACATCAGAGAGGTAGAAATGCATTATAGAACCTAAACAAACATCTTCATCACATTTTGGTGGAGAGAAGAGCAAATAAATACAAAATAAATAAAACTAAACAAAGAAATAAGCAATCAAAATTAAAAAGCTGGCGTAATCTTGAGAGATATTGAACATTGGATTGAATTTTTGACAGAAATTGTTGCAATTAAGTAAGTTGTTCAATTCTGACAAGAAGGCATCTCTCCACTGAATGACAAGATGATGCATTTAAGAAGTTAAGAATTAAAGAAGCAGATAATTTGAACTTTATAACAGATGAGACAAGGCATAATTATCAAAATTCAACAACTACCAAAACGAATTCTTCTATTCTGGTAAATGCAGATGTACAAGCTATCCTCAAATAGGAAATTTTCATTTTCCTTCTTAAAAAGGGGATTAAAAAAAAAAAAATCAATGTCAACATACAGGTCTTAAACGAGATGGAAAATTGAAATCGCAGCGCCCCAAAAGGAAAGATCAGCTCGAACTCGAAATCACACAAAAGGGCCCCAAATTCAACAGCCGATCGCAGAGCATACATTGTTTAAAAATAAAAGATAAAAAATGGATAAAGATACCAACTTTAAACATTAAAAAAAACAACCGATCAAAGGATCGACGCCTGAAAATAGCAAGTAGAAAGATCAACTGCAACAAGAATTCAGCCAAAATAAAATAAAGAAGGAAAAATTAAAGCGCGTACCTTTAAATTGTGAACATGAACGCCATAGCCGATAGAGTCAAATTGTGAGTGCAGTTCTGGAAAAGGATTTTGGAGAGAAAGAAAGAGGCATAGGTGGGAAGAATTTAAAGAAAGGGAAGGAAAGTTAATAATGATTGAGAGACATAGAAATCGAATGGATTACGGCAAAAGGCAAGGGGGGAGATTGAAGAAGGGATCTAGGCATCTGTGCCGTGCAAGAACCTCCAAAGCCTTGATGCCTTGTCTCTCTTCAATTTCTTCCTACATTGCACGTTAACCACATGTATTCTCCCATTTTTATTACTTTTTTTTTTTTCCTCCCCGTTTCTCTCTCTTCTCCTATCTCTGTTTCTTCAACTTCCTTTCCTCGCCGGTTGATTCAGAGCCTCCTGCCGGATTTCATAGATTTTCCGGCTAGGTACGGCTTTCTCCCGGCGAGATTCCGATCCCTTGCCCCCGGGCTCTCTCTCTCTGTCTCGCTTCTTTAGAGAGAGAGAGAGAGAGAGAGAGAGAGAGATCGCCCTGGTTTTCGGAATATACAAAATGAGAAAAAAGAGAGAGAATATAGAGCGCGGGGTGTAGAGGACCGGACCAGACCAGACCAGACCCGCTCCTACAAACACGAGAACTCCGATGAGTTAGATCATGATATTAGAGAGAGAGAAAATCAGAAAGAGAGAGAGAGAGAGAGAGAGAGAGAGAAACGAAAACAAACAAATAATCAAGAGCAGAGAGAGGGAGACCCGTTGGTCGCCGTTAACTGTTAAACGGCGTTTGCGTCCTAATCTAAATCTGTTGCGTGGTCTGTGGGTACGAGTGTGGGCATAAACGAGACTCCGCCATTTTCTCCTCCTTGCTCATGTCCAAGACACGCTGGCTGGCTCGAATGATCTTGTTGTTAGCTAACATTATTTCTTCATAATTTGTCAAGTGACGAGAATCACCTTGGGGATGATATCATTGAGTAATTATAAACAAAATCTAAATCATACAAATTTCATATATCAACCAAATTATTTAGACAAAAAGTGATGCTTTTTTTAATAAAATGGCTATCAATAAATCACCTCATTATCTATACAAAAAATTTAAAAAAACATTTGTATTTAAATTATAATTCTACATTATCGATGAAAGTTTAGGTAATCAATCTGATTTAGTTTTATTCCCATCATCCCTCCTAATTATTTTTTCATGGTGATTTTTTATGTTTTAAGTAAATATATTATGTTAGAATAATTAAGCAAAATATGAAGTTATGTCAAAATTATATTATTTTAGAAAATTAGACTTAAATATAGACAAAATGATTAATTACACAAACAGCCTCTAAAATATGCAATATGTTACACTTTAATCTTAATATCATAACTGTTCAAAATCTCAACCACAAAATAAGAGGTATTTCGTAATTTTACACATACATACTAACATCAATTAAAAGGTTTTATATAACAAAAAAATGTAAGAAATGCATACTTTTGAAGCTAAAATGAAACAAATTTCATATTTTAAGAATTAAAATTCTACAAAATACATACTTTTAAGTCATGTATGCATTTATTTATTTTGATTATTGTGGATCTTCTTGTAAAATTATTTTAAATGCCCCTATTCCCATTATTAATTTTTATAAGCCCTGATATTAAAGATTAAAGTGTAATAGATCGCACATTTTGAAAATCAAATTGTAATAATTAAAAAAAATAAGAACTAAAGTATAACCGAACGTATACTTTTAAATCATTAGCATAATTGATCATAAACCAAATATAGACATGATAGAGTTAAATTTTGATTATTTTAAATAAAATTATCTTTTTAAATTGTTTGATACGGTTGATCTACTAATGAGTATTTTTAAATTTTAATTATATAATTACGTGGTATTTTGAGAAGTTGGTAAAAAAAAAAATTTTTTTTTTTTGTCTTTTTAGTTTTTTTATGTAAAAAAAATAAAAAGGGGATGTAATTTTTTTTTAAAATTAAAAAATTAAAAGACAGACTTTCTATTATGTTGTCAAAATGCCCCTATGAATATATATTTATTTTGGATTAGAAAACTAGGTTTCAAACATTCAAACATAATTCTTAATTCAAATATATATTTAAATTTTTGCGGACTTAGTTAGTGGGCCCAGGAGACACCTGTGTGACTTGTTAACAAATATGATCAAGTGTTAACGGACCACAGTGATCCCTCGTGTATGTGGTTACATGCGTAGGATTTATGCTTCGTAGGCAAACGTGGCAGTATTCGAGTGGCTGAAGGACAGTGGCAAAACCGCAGTGCGTACAAGAGATGAAGTCAGGGAGATTCCTACCTTGATTTTGCTGACATGTAGGTGTCGTTTGGGTAGTTGGTTGGTTTTTTGACTTTTTGATTTTTTTGATTATTTTAGTCTGAGTTAAAAAGTTTGGTTTGAGAATGATTTTTTGAATTTTTTAGCTTTTTTTATGAGACAATGTGTAATGATTATGGGTTGGAATGTGATGTTTTATTTTTTGTGACTAAAATAGTCTATTTTGTCTTTTGTAGCTAAAATAGTCAAAAAAAATCCCAAATAACTTTTCCCAAACGAAGCCGTAGTAGGAGAAATTATTCAAGCTTCGGTTGGCATTATAAGATCAGTGGTGATACAGACTGCTAATTTAAGAGTATTAATGTCATTTTAATAAGTTAGTAGTGCAAGAAAAAAAACATAAAGGCTAAATTATTACATCAAAGTGGGGCTCATAGCAATGTCATCTCATTAGTGCAACTTTAGAGCTGTTATTTTAGTGGTCCCAAATATTATTCTTATAAGATAGGGTTAAAATAATTATAAAAAGGGTAAATTACATTGACACCCCTTTAAGGTTTGGTCCAATTACTACCCACTCCCTGACGTTTTGAAAATTATATTCTCACCCCTGTGGTCAATAGTTCTATTTCACAAACCCCCCTTCTTATATAAAAGGTAACAACTCCTAATAAAAAACAGATGAAATTACATTAAAAAAAAGTAAATAAAAGGAGGGAAAAAAAGAGAAAATAAAGCGAAGCAAAAAAAGAGTTCAATATTTTCATTCCGTCTAAATAATTACAATGATAAGGGGCTAGTGTAATTTCCCAAACATCAAGGGTGATATGTATTAAACTCAAATCTCAAATGGTGTAAATGTAATTTACCCATTATAAAATGGTGAAATTAGTCCAAAAAAATTAATAAAATAAAATATTATATTTAGGCTTCGTTTTTGAAGTGGGTTGACTTTTTAACTTTTTGACTTTTTTTTAGCTATTTTAGCCTTGGGCTAAAAAGCTTGATTTGGGAAGGGTTTTTCACTTTTTTGGTTGTTTTGTAAAAGAAAGAATATAATGATTATGGGTTGGATGTGATATTTTGTCTTATTAGGCTAAAAAGCCTATTTTGTTTTTTGTGGGTATTTTAGCCCCAAAAAAACCCCCCAAATCACTTCCCCAACATAGGCTTAAATTATAAATTTTTTTTTTTTTTTTTTAACAAAAGTTAAAATGGTTGGCTTCGTTTGGGAAGTGGGTTGGCTTTTTGGCTATTTTAGCCTGGTGTTAAAAATCCTCATTTGGAAAGGGCTTTTGGCTTTTTTGATTTTTGTGACTTTTTTGTGAGAAAAAAAATATAATGATTATGAGTTGAATGTGATGTTTTGTCTTATTGAGTTAAAAAACCTATTTTATTTTTTGTAGTTATTTTAGCCAAAAAAACCCAAAAGTTGGCTTCCCAAACGAAGCTAAAAATTCATCTTGAGGCTTTTTAACTCAAATTAAAATAGTCAAAAAAATTAAAAAATCAATTTATTTTTTAAATGAAAGCTTATTGCTGGCAGTATTGTTTTACACCATTTATATTTAGACAAGTGTTTAGTTATCTTTCTAAATGAGATAAACAAATAGTGAGATTTGCTATTTTAACCAATAATATTTAAGGTAAATTACAAACACACCTCTTGAGGTTTATTTAAATTATAAATTATCCCTGTATTTTTACAAATTACATTATGCCTCCTAAGGTTTTTAATTTTAGAACAAATAGGTTATTTTATTAATAAATCATCAAATTAATTAACAATTTTTAATAATGTTAAAATTTTATTTCAATTAATAATTCAAATAATTTCATTATTAGATAGGTGAAGAGTTAGAAATTTTACTTTTTTAATTAATTCGGTTAAATAAAAAATTCTGACAATAAAATATTTTTAATTTTTTAAATTACAAAAAATAATTCATATTTTAAATAAATCTCAAAAAATATGTTTATAATTTACTCTAATATTTAAGTTGAGCACCACCTAAATTTGTCCTGAGCTAGTGAATAATTTCTCATATAGTAGATGATACAGCTACATCACTACGTACCGAAAATAACGTGAACTTTCTTATTTGATTGCCACATGTCTCGTGACTTGGACATAATCATGTCCATAAAAACACTCATTTAACATTGACTAATATTGTAGAGGTAAGGTTAAGAATATTAAATTTTCTTTTAAATAAATTATCAAATATTTTATATGGGTGTGGAGTCTGTAATTTTATAGACTTCATATTTGATCATCTATTTGGTAGAAAATTTAGAACCCATAGCATTTTTCATGTTAAAGATCCTAAAAAATCTACTTAAATTTCTATCAAATATCTCATATAGCTATAGGACCCACACAATATAAGTCTCATGTAAATCTCACACTCATGTGAGACATTTAGTATAATTTTTAAGATTTCTAACATTTTTATTTAACATTAGCCTTCTAATTTTACACACCTCGTCACTCATCAATCTTATAAAATTGTATAAATTACAAGTATACCTCATAAGATTTGTTCAAAATACGAATTGTCCCATGTGGTTTGAAAAATTACAAATACCTCTCTGTCAGAATTTTTTATTTAATAGAATTAATTAAAAAAGTGAAATTTCTAACTGTTCACCTATGCAATAATAAAATTATCTGTATTATTAATTAAAATAAAATTTTAACATTATTAAAAACTGTTAATTAACCTGATGATTTGTTAATAAAAGGACCTATTTGTTATGAAATTAAAAATCTTAGGGGATATAATGTAATTTCTAATTTCTAAAACCATAGGAATAATTTGTAATTTAAGAAAACTTCAGGAGGTGTGTTTGTAATTTATCCCATAAAATTTATATCATTGGGGTCATTTTTAAGAAAATGATATATAAATTTATTTTTTAAACTTACTTTTTTGGTTCAGTAATATATTAAAAAAATAAATAATTAATAATTAAAGAATATACAAAAAAAAAAAAATATATCATCTTAAATTTTCTAATAGACTGTCACAAAAATAAGTTTAACCTTTTAGTTAGAATAACACCACTTCTCATCTTTACTAATAAATTTTTTGTATGTAAATTTACATAAATTTAATAATTATATATTTTTTGTAAGTAAATTTACATAAATTAAATAATTATATATTATATATTATTGGATTATAAATAGTATCGGTTAAACTCATTAAATTTTGATCTATACAAAAATATAATTGGATCAGGAACACGCGTCTATAAACACGAAATCATAAGTATAAAGACCAATTAATTATTAGAGAATATATGAAAAAACATCATTTTAAATATTCTAATAGACTGTCACATTATTGTAATTAAAAAATGAGTTTAACTTTTTAGTTAGAATAACACCATTCCTTTTACTAATAAATTTTTTGTAAGTAAATTTACATAAATTAAATAATTATATATTATATATTATTGGATTATAAATTGTATCGATTAAACCCATTAAATTTTGATCTATACAAAAGTATAATCGGATCAGGAATACATGTCTATAAACAAATAATCATAAGTATAAAGACGAGTTGAATGCTTAACTTGTAGTTTTATCGATTTAAGATTGCCAATTATGAAAATGTGTTTTTATTAAAATCATCACTCCAAACCCTAACCCCTATCTCAGTCGTTTCTCATCCATACATGAGACAATTAGGATTTTAGAGGCAGAAGATTACAACCACTAAAGAGCCTACTACTTAAATTACCTTAATAACATCAAGTATTTTTAACTCATTTCTACCTTGCCATGATATGATTCATAGTGTGTTAGAAATTAACTTTTTTGTTGTTTTTTTTTGGTCTTTGATTAACTTTCTTTTTTGTTTTTTAAATCTTTATATTTTTAAGTTTTATTTGACTAGACAGATCCAAAAAGAATGTCCATTGACAAATTGAATAAAAATAAAAAAAGAAAATAAGGCTTCTTTTTTTTTGTTGGATTTATCTTTTTAAAATTTTAGATTATTTTACACTAGATGAACTTAAAAGTAAATAATAAAAACAATAATAATGGCACAAATAAAAAACCAAATAAAAAATATATAAAAAAAAAAAGAGGGGAAAATATGATTTTTTGTGGTGACATCCCAAACTTACCCTCAATATAGAGACACCACATTACAAATCCATCTTTGCACCACTTCACCTCGTTGACATTCTCGACGATGGCAGATATCAATATAGACCATGTTTTGATGTTAAGGATGTGTGGTGAGGTGAGATTGAATGATGATATTAATAGTGCGGTGATATTAAGTTTAGATATAAAATTATGTATGTTTGTTTTATTTTATTTTGTTGAAATTAAATTTATAAAAGTACATACAAAAATCTTACTACAAACAAATGTGTTACTTTGGGCTTATTATTCGGTGCAATTTTTTGTAAGCTAAAAAATGATAATAAAAAACACATATTTCCCAGCTTCACAATGATCTTGTTTGATAGACCTTATAAGTTAATTTATTTAACTTATTTGCTTAAAAAAATAAGAGGATTTGATTGTAATTTTAAATTATAATTTATTTGACTTTTTCAGCTTGTTTGATAAAAAAAAAATGTGAGATTTTCATAGTTCCATTTATTTGTGTTTCGCCTGTTTAAAACGCTCAAATATGTATGAATATAAAAGTCCAATATATTTTTCACAATTATAACTTTTGAGGGTTATGCATATTTACAACAAGAAATTATATCACAACTTATTAATCAAACATGTTTCAATTTTTTCACATATTATCTATCTATACTATATATTAAGCAAAAGGGATTTCTAACCTCCAAAGTTTGTGGGAGCTCCAATATGTCAATCCTAATTTTCTAACTTTTTGTTTTTTTTAAAAAAAAATAACCTCAGCATTTATTAACTTCTCTCAACCCACAAGACTTTTTGACTTCTCTTATAATTATTGTACCTTTTCCAAAACAAATAATTTGTATATTAAAAAAATTTTAAAACAAATATAAATATCTATATCTATATCTATCTATTTATTTATATCTATCTCTAATCCACAAGTTTTGTGAGAGTTCCAATATCCCAATTTAAATTTCTTGATTTTTTTATTTAAAAAAAAAACACCTTAACATTTATTAATTTCTCACAACCCCCAAACTTTACCCTTATAATAACACTTTAATGCATTAAGAATAAGTATAAAAAAAAGTCCTTAAACCTTAGATTGTTAAATTATTTTTATAAAATTTTTTAAAAAACATAATTTATATATTAAAAAAAATCTAAAACAAATATAAATATTTATAATTATTCCGTGCATAGCACGAGTGATAGGCTAGTTAGAAGTTATACCAAATAAATTTATAAATTATTTTAAGTTATTAAGTTAATAATTAAAAAATACAATCATAAAAGTTAACTTCTAATCCTCCTTTAAGATTTTTTTTTTTTTTTTTTAAATATCATTTTATTTTTGTCCTTAGTAAATTTTTTTTTTAAAAAAAAGGTCAAAATTTTAGTTTCTTATTACGTAGGTCTACCAAGACGGTTTTTATTTTATTTATTTTGTAAAATTCATCGAAAAATTTAAAAAAATCAATTTTTAAGTTTGCGTCGGATGAAGATTATTTATTGGGAGATTTACCAATAAATCCCAAAATTTGAACTTATGAACTAATTGGTCCCATTTTTATTCTACAAAACCGTTTAGTCCCATTCAATTGTAAGGGACGTAATTACCCTTATTTAACCGTTTGGGTGTGTTATATGTGATACATTGTGAGGGTGTCACACAATGGCAAAGCGTTGTAAGGGGTTTTTGTTTTGGGCTGGGTTGGTGTGTTTGGGGGTTCACACAGGCATACACACACTCACACACACAAAACACACACACACAGCACAGAGCCCTCTCTCTTCATCTCCTTCTCTCTCTCTCTCCTACTCTTCTTCCTCTCTCTCTTCTTTCTCCAATCCGAGCCCCTAAAATCCATCATCTTCTGGTTCGCCCTCTCTCTCCTCCTCAGCCCTCTCGCTCCCTTCTCCGTCACCGGCGGTGACATTTGCGTCGGCTTCGGAAAACTCCTCGATCCACCCCCTCCCCAAACCGATGACCCAGATCGCGACGATCCGAAGAAGAAAACCCCCAATCGGCGATCCAGAGCTCGTAAAAACGAAGATTTAGGGTTCATTCAAGCCCCTACGATTGTTACACACACACACACACACACACAGATCTGTTACAGATTTGTTGTTTGGTTTTGATTTGTTATAGATCGATCTCTCTCTCTGTGTGTGTGTATATATATATATATCTGTTGTGTTTTGTGTTTGATTCTTGCCGAAATCTTGCTAAGAAGACGGATAATGAAAGGGTTTTTTATCTTTTTTGAATAGATCTTGATAAATTGAACAGACAATTTGATAAGCTTGCCCTTCATGGTCTGCCCATGGCCGTTTTTCGGGTTCACATCGAATACACACACTGTTACACACACACAGCAAACACACACACACACGCACAGTGCTGGCTTCAACACCCCCCCCCCCACACACACACAATGGCACACACACACAACAAACACAGTCCCACACACAATGATACACACACAGACAGACAGAGCAAACACAGTTCCAAAAAAAGAACTGATCAAGCAACGACAGTTCAACATTAAAACTAAGGGCACTCTCGTCCACACAATTAAACAAAAATGGGAAAAAAAAACAAAAAGGACCAAATCAACCCACTAGTAGGACTATTTGGTATAATAGAATAAAAGTAGGATTATTTGGTATAACAGTTTGTAAAGTAGGATTTATTGGTAAATAATCCTTATTTATTTATATTTGTTGTTGTCTCATTATTTTTTGTCAGAGAGGGAAAACTCTAATATTATGTGGTAATATCATCAATTAATAAACAATCTTGATTTAATCAATTAACAAGCAATCTTTGTGACACCCTTAACGTTTAATTAAATATTTATAGTTATATATAATTGTAAGTATATGTGATAATATATTATTAAATAAATAATAATAAATACAAAATCTAATTTGGCATTGGGTTATCAAATATGGGATTAATTACGGATTATTATTTGGGGCCAAATTAACAGAAATATGAAATTATAATACTAGTTGGGCCAAATTAAAGTTAAAGATAGTAGATAAATAAATATAAAAATAAGAATAAATAGATAATAATAATAATGATGGGTGTGGTAGTAAAATAAATAATTAATTTTCTGTTGGTATACGATAAAGTATAATTTAATTAGAAATTATTTTGTTTATATAGTTATATTAGAAAATTGGACCAAAGTGTAATTATCTTCAATATTTATTAAGATAATTATAAATTCATTTGAGTTATGATCAAATATGGGCAGGATTTGAACAGTGCCACATGTTGGCCTCAGGATGCTTAAGCTTTTGCTTCCCTATAAATGGGGAAGAATTAATCAATATCTATGGAATTGATAAAATCAGTGGAGAGAAGGAAGAAAAAAAAAAAAAAAAAGAGAGGGGGAGAGGTTCGTAAGTTGTTAGAAATAGGAATTTATAGTATGAAAGTTGTGATAGTGGAGTAAGACTAAGAATCAATATTAAGGTGAGTTATATTATAACTTGAGTTACCATAATATATTTTACATATGTTTTGACTTACCATAATCTATATTATACAAGTTGTATTTTATTAGTTATATTAATACAAATTATGTTTTATAAATATTTCAATTACGTTGATTAATTTTTGAACTCAATTTGTTTAAAATGGAACCAATGGGTATATTTGTTTAAATTTTAAAGAATATTTGACTATAACCTTATAAACAATTATATTTTGTAAGTATCACCACGGGTGTCCCATGCCTTGAGGGACTTAAATAATCATTAGCCTCTATTTGGCCACTTTGTGGTCCTCTGTTTGTCATGGATCCATTGACCTCTATTCTGATTGTCACTTCTGTGACATCTGTTGTGTTCTGTTCTGTACCGTGGTTATGGTTATTTATTTACATAATTTCTGTATTTCAGTTTCTGTCACTTAAAAGATTCATTTACCAAATTGAGTTATGTAAATGCTTTGACTTAACTAATTATCCATGATTATTTTGTTTTCCCTATACTCTTGGCTTAATATTTCTCACTCTGCTGTATGCTTATAGCTGTTATCCTTTCAGGTGACGAAATGTAGGGAAAACTTATAACTTCACAAAATGGAACCCGCACGTGAATTGATGTTGAACTACTTTTTTTTTTCTTTCTTCTCTTTTTTTTTTATAATATTTTTCCTTTCTTTTATTCTACTCAGGGCCGGTTACTAAATAATAAAATAATAAAAGCCTTGTAAATGTATTTTTTCTTATTAAAATAGTAAAATGGAGTAATTTTCTATTTAATTATTTTTATTTCCGCTTGCGCAGTTTAATTTGCTACAAATAGAAAAAGTTAGTAAGTTGCGATTCCAACCCTAAGCTTCTGGGATTGGGTCGTGATAAAGGTGGTATCAGAGCAACGGTTCCAAAAAAAAAAAACTATTTTAATTTGATCAGGAAGTTTGAAAAGTTATAAATAAAACTATATAGCTAAATAAACATAATAAAATAAAATAAGATAAAATGAATAATAATAATAAATATTTACCTACAACGTTAGTCTTTTTGTGTAAAATCTCACGTTTATTCTGGTGTTGTAGGAATATCAGAGATTAATCTTGATGATGCATTTTGGGATGAGCTTGAGACCATTAATTTAGACGAGATTTTAGCCGAGCACCTCGCCCCCGCCTCACCTGAGGGTTGGGGAGATTCAGTGGACATAATCAGAGGACTGCACCCAAGCCTTGCCTAGTTGATGGGTCGGCCAGTTTATATCCAGGCTGACCCTACCGATGTCCCACATTTACTGTGGAGGCAAAGTTATGTCGATACACGCAGACGTTTTCTTGGACCCACTCGTGTCCTTGGCGTTGCCCCGGGACATGACCGCTCGCACTATATCATAGGCCCTCTACCCCCAGATTTTGTAGCCAGAAGGGGGAACGTGTTCCCTGAGGACTATATTTTCACCACAGTCCCTAACCGGTTGGAGATAATTAATATTCAAAATGTTTGACATTAATAATGACTTATCATATGTTGAGACACCCGGCTGGATTATCGATCGAGCATTTTTGGGATACATACAGTCTGTCCCCATTTTCACAGTCCAGACAACGTGGATGTGTTTTGGTATAGTCTAGTTGGGATAGGAATTTGAGCTTTTTATGCAACACTATTTCTCATGGTTACTTGGCCCATTTGACCCACCACTCTAGATTTGATAGAAGGAAACCTTTTTGTATGCTAACCATGATGTGTTCTGATCCCTTTTTGTTGTTTTTTTGTTTTTATTTACCACATGGATGAGACACTAACATATTCTGACTTTTGAAACAAAGATGCAATATTAATTGTAAAAATAGTAAAGTTGGCATTTTATATAGATATAGATTGCGCTACACATGCTTACATATATGCTGTGTTGTGAATGTAATGCCTCGTCTATTACTTTGTAGAATGGCCAATAATAGTAATGGAAGCAAGTCATCAGTTAGTGGCATTGAATCGATGGAAAGAATAATGGAAAGAGCGGTCACTAACTTTTTGCAAGCCTTACAGACTAACATCAACAATGGGATGCCGGAACGGCGAGAAGAGCCGGTTACCATGAAACAGTTTCAGGATCTGAAACCCACCACGTTTACCGGCGGCCCAGACCCAATGATAGCAGACGCTTGGGTTAAAGACATGGAAAAGATTTTTCGTGCCTTACCCTGCACCGAAAGACAGAAGGTAACTTTTGCCACTTTCACTTTCAAAGACAATGCACAGGAATAGTGGCTTCTCACTCTGGCCAAAGAAGAAATTACGACTTGGGCAAGATTCTTGGAAGTATTCTACGAAAAATAATTCCTAAATTCATTGCGGGAACAGAAGGCATTCGAATTCATACATCTAAAGTAAGGAACCATGACGGTGGCCGAATACAATAGCAAGTTCACACAAACTCATTCGGTTTGCAACATACGTCATCTCCACCGAAACTCAAAAAACAAGAAAATTCGAAGCAGGATTGGATGCTGAAATTAAAGACAAGCTCGAGGTCTTGAAATTGCCAACCTATGCAAAAGTGGTAGATCGGGGGTACATTGTAGAAAAGGGGATTAAAGCCTCGCGTTCTTGGGAACCAAGTCAAAAGAAGCGATTTTGGAAAAAAGACAACAAAAGACCCGATGTTGCACCTCCTAAAAAGGTGAATACGGGCACAACCAGTTTAGGCCATCAAGGTCTTACTAACCCCTGAGGTGGCACTGTTCCAATTTGTCCCACTTGTGGGAAGGCTCATTGGGGACAATGCTATCGAGACACGGGAGCATGTTTTAAATGCAGTCAAGTTGGCCACTTGCTGAGGGATTGTCCAAAACTGGCTAATCCTACAGCCAGCCCTTCTGGCTCAGTCAGGAAACCAGCAGGACCTGGAGAAAAGAGGAAGGACAAAAAACGTTAAGGACGGGCTTTCGCCTTGGTACTTGGAAAACCAGAAGTTACCAAAAATGTTGTGTAAGGTACACTTTCTGTCTGTGGTCATTTAGCTCATGTCCTCATTGACTCTGGGTCAACTTATTCTTTTGTTACACTACACTTTACTGCCAAGTTTGCATCAACACCCAAACCATTAGGATATATATTGTCTGTGTCTTTTTCTTTTGGTAAGTATGCTTGTAGTACAGATGTGTACAAATATTGTGCTATATTCTTAAAAGGCAAAACCTTATATGTAGACTTGATTCCCCTCCGCATTGGAAACTTTGATGTGATCATAGGTATGGATTGGTTGGCTGCCAACCACGCCTCTATCGATTTTAAAGACAAGAAGGTCTTCATCAGGTTACCAAACTAACCCGAACTTGTCTTTGATGGAACTGGAGTTTCTAACCCTTCCTGTATTATATCCTCCATAACAGCCCAACGACTTCTAAGAAAGGGTTGTGGTAGTTATATTTGTTATGTAATCGATACAAAAAAAGAGGCCCCCACCGTTGATACAATCCCCGTGGTTCAAGAATTTTCGGATGTTTTTCTTGAAGATCTACCCAGTATTCCAACTGAAAAACCAATATCAAAGACAACGTGGATTGCACCATTGAAAAACCAATATCGAATTCGAATTCACCATTGAAACCCAACCTGGCACGCAACCAATATCAAAAGCTCCTTATCGCATGTCGATGACAGAATTGAAAGAGCTGAAGACTCAACTCCAGGAACTACTAGACAAAGGTTTCATTCGACCTAGTACCTTACCCTGGGAAGCTCCAATATTGTTCGTGAAGAAAAAGGATGGCATAATGAGATTATGCATCGATTACCAGGAGCTGAACAAGGTCACCATCAAGAATCGGTACCCTCTGCTTCGAATCTATGACTTGTTCGATCAACTTCAAGGCGCCCAAGTATTCTCTAAAATCGACTTGTGTTTTGGCTACCATCAGCTAAAAGTCAAAACGGAAAGCATCGAAAAGACTGCCTTCAGAACTCGTTACGGGTACTACAAGTTTTTTGTCATACCTTTTGGCGTCATAAATGCCCCAATAGCCTTCATAGACCTCATGAACCAAGTGTTCAAACCCTATCTTAATGAGTTCGTCATCGTCTTCATTGATGACATCCTTGTAAAGCCGCTGAAAAATGTACTTTCTTTAAAAACCCTTATGTTTGAATTATTTTCTTAAAGCCCCTCAGTCCCTGGAATTTATTTCGAATCTTGTCGGTTAGCATTTTATTTTATTTTATTTTATTTTTATCAAAACAGGAATATCCTAGCCAAATTAGGTTCCTTAGCCTAATTTAATTTAATTCTACATAAGTAAGATTCCAATGCATGTATTTAACTCCAAGCCCTCACCCTTTAATTAAATTCTAAACTTACCCAAGAACTAATACTTGTACCTTGTACCTTGAGTACCATCAATCTTGTAAGATACATATATACATATATATACACTTAAAGGAGTGTGCCTAGAACCTAAAATGATTTAAATAATAACCCCATCACACTTCCCCAAGGAGGAGCCAATTCCCAAGAAACACCATCATGAACTTCTAAGAAAATACAACCTAGTGGCCTAGACCTAGGATGCAAAATCCAAGAACAAGCCTCCCAAATTCCTTCCATTCCTTTAGAATTCAAACAAATCCTAACCTTTCCATCCATATCCAACTAAGGGGCTTTTAGGACTTTTTGCCTCAAAGGTTTGTCTATAAATACCAACACACCCCCTAGCTTGCAAACACACACAACACACTCACTCACACACACATTTCGGTTAGGGAGAGGGAGGAGAGCAAGAGGAGGAGTCTAGAGGAGAAGAAGGAGGAAGAAGAGAACTTCTTGTGCAAAGTTTAGTAGGTAAGCCACAACACAATCTTCTCTTTCATTTTCCTTTTTCAAATACATGTTCTTAAGGGTTCTAGATAATGTTTTCAGATGTGTTATCGATGAGTTACTTGCGTTAAAAATGATAAGAGTTGAGCCATGATTCTACCTCTCTTGTATTTTCCCTCATTTCGGTACAAAACTACCTTTTTCATACCAACCTCTCAAACTTTCCAAAGGCACACCTTCAAGCAAATTTTCTGAGTTTAATATATGTTAGTTAGCATGTTTTCATCACAAAAGAAACGAAAATTTTCCCTTAGTGGATCCATTTTCTCATAAATCTTCTTGTTTTGGGCATTGTACCCTAGAATCTGTTTTTGCAGCCCACTTCCAGAAATTCTAGAAAAATGTACAAAATTATTCTAGACCTTTATTTTATGTCAAAACCTTCCTTAGGATGTTAGCTCTCAACTAAAATTGGTTTCATCGAAAAACATCAGGCAGTTTGCAAGAAAATCAAATTTTCGTAACGGTCGACGGATCTGGATAGATTTTGGATAGCGCTGGAATATTTTCTAAATAACTTAAAATCTGGAAAAGCAATCCCATTTCCGGAAAGTGTTCTATAAATTAGATTAAATTCTATACAAATCATAGGAAGGCCGAGTCCGGTAAAAATTCTTAAATAGTCCTTTTTATTCTAATCCTTATGCGATACCGAATCTGAAAAATTCTGTTGTGTTTGATGTTTTATGCCCTTGTGTTCATGAAATTGCTTATTAGCTTATGATCATATCTTGGCATGATATTGTATGTGTTATGGTCATGTTCTTTATCTTCTTCATCGTATTGATGTATGCTTGTGTGGATAATATTTTCTTGTTAAGTTGATCTAACCTTGATTTAAAACATTTAACTCCACGGAAAACGTAATTGGGATGGTATTGGATTTTCGATCACTTGAATAATGAAGAGATGATAATGTGTTATGTATGGATTGATGGGATGTGCTCCCTAATTGAAGCTTAAGTCTTGTGCAAGCGGTTGTCGCGTAAACCCTAGAATGGAACGGATGTATTCGGACTCTTTGTGATGGTTTGATTGGTGAGATAAGGTTGGGTCCGGATGGGACATTCAGGAGGATAAAACTTTTTTGGAAGGATGAGGCTGGATTCAGGAGATAAAACCTTTTTCTTTTCGCTGTCCCTTTTGAGGCCCTGCGGTTGGCGCTACGCGGTATATAACCGTTGGTAGGCATCCGAGGTTAGTTCTACAACAAAGCGGCAAAGGAGGGAAGTTCTGAATAGTCCGGTGTCCAATTCTTGCACCCATATGGGTTTAGCACCGTAACCGGCCAGTAATCCGAGATTACCGAAGGCCTGCTTAACAGTAATACAGTAATACAGAGTACAGGGGCATGGCGGAAGCCAATACAGTAAATAAACAATGTCCAATGAGCTGTGACAGTCTGTATGCAAAAAGACCTTTTATACATATACATAAAAGCACAGTACAAAACAGTATGCACAATATTTACATTCAGTTAGGACAGGGACTTAATCCCTATTTAACAGTACGGTATAGTGCTATACAGTAGTACAAAACAGTACAGAGACAGGCGGGGGAAGATAAAAACACCCCTAAGCCATGGCTTGGCAGGCTCGGAACCTTACAGTGAGGCACGGTAGTTGGCTTGACAAAACTAGAGGTTAACCCCGACACTCCTAGCCGCGGTCTGGTGCCTGTACACCTACATATATATATATATATATGAGCAGTGAGCTAAAGCCCAGTGAATAACATAACGCGTAAAGGGGTTAAGAATGAATGTCCTTACAGTAATGAAAACAGTTCATTGACTCAGTGTGTCAATCATTCAGTCATATGTGGTACATCCATTACCATAACAGTAGAGTAAACAGTAGGTCTTAAAAAACCGAACAGTAAATGATGGCCATCAATCAGTAAACAGTAGTGGTTCCAACAAGGGAACCGACAGAGATCTCTGTAACAGTAACAGTAGGTGCTAAGGATGCCACAGTACAGTTCAGAATATAGGACATACATTCATTCAGTAAACAATATCAGTTCAGTAAACAGTTCAGTTCAGTATTCAGAAGATAATCATTTTGAACATATCTTTACACAATTATTACTCACAGAGTTCTGGGCTACAGTAAGCTAGAGCATCTCCTCGGAATGCCAACCCTATGCAGTTAACAGATTGAACACACACTAAGTTTCACAGTTGGGAAAGATGATAACTTAATCCCTAAATTGCCTCGGTATGGTTCTACATCTATATCCTCTTTAAGGTGCCTTAATTATGCCCTAGGAATGCCTAGGATGGAAAGAGGATGCAAAGATGCACTTAGAAAATATTTCCAGAATTTTTCAGAAAACAGGGGTCTCGCTCGAGCGTGGCTTTATTCGCTCGAGCGAGCTTGTCAAAATAGTGGGGTCGCTCGAGCGTGGACTTCCTCGCTCGAGCGGTCTGCAAAAATGCAAAAAGTGCCTCGCTCGAGCGAGCTTGTCAAAACAGTGAGGTCGCTCGAGCGTGGACTTCCTCACTTGAGCGGTCTGCAAAAATGCAAAAAGTGCTGGATGTTGAAAATCTCCGCTCGATGCTCGCTCGACACCCGCTTGAGTGTGAGACACAGTCCTCGCTCAAGCGTAGGTTCTCTCGCTCGAGCGTGCGTCTACGTGCACCAAGATTCTGAGAGCTTGCAATTTACGCTCGAGCCACCATTTCGTCGCTCGAGCGTAGCTCAGAGTAAACGATGGTTGCTCGAGTGTAGAATCCTTCGCTCGAGCGAAGAAGCCAAATCTGGAATTTCTAGATTTGCCTCCCAAACTCAAACCAAGCATTCTACAGCTCTAAACTCGACCTCTTGGGCCCAAATTTTGGAAAACACATCTAAACTCAATATACAACAAGTTTCAAAGCTCAATTTGAGATATTAAAGCCCAAGGGTGAGTTAATTAAATCCAAATTTCAAACCCATTTTCATGAACATGAAGAACATGCAAACATGCATGAATTCAAATCATTTCAAAGCTTCAATTTGATGCTCTAGTGAGCCAATTGTTCCAAAAACAAGTTGAAAACATGGACCATTGCAAAATTATGAACATGCATGTACCATTTCATGAAGGACAACTTCAAAACTTCAAATTAAAGGCATGCATGCATGAGCTAGGCTCCAATTTGACATATATGGACCAATTCAAGGCTCAAATCACTAAGGATACAAGAACTAGGCATGAACAAGCTTAAACACAACAATGAGAGGTTAAATTCCTTACCTAGAACTTCAATTATAAGGTGAGGAAGCTTAATTTGCAACCTATGTTCTAATTCCTTCAATTACCAAGCAATTTACAAGCAAAATTGAAATGAAATCAACTCCTCAAGTTCTCTCTCTCTCTAAGGTCGGTTATACACTTAGAATAGGTTGAAGAAAATGTTGATTAAATGCAAGACTGAGTCCCTTTATGTTGGTAAAATGGCCCACTAACAATGGCATGATTGTAAATAAGCCTAATGATGCAAATTACCAATAATTAATCTAATTTAATCGTACCAAATCAATTTTCAGATAATTACACCATAAAAATCACATAAATTATGATGATCACAAAACACTAATCGATTTCGGGTTCGGCCGCCGATAAGGCCTTCAATTAACAGTTTAAACATAAAAATAAAAACAGTTAATTAAACGACAAACAGATAGATATGCAATTAATAAGATATACTCAGTCAATTCAGTTCCAGATTCCAGTCAGTCAGTTCAGTATTTCAGTTGATTCATTACTTATCATAATCAGTCTCAGTTTATCAATATTCGGTAGGAAATCGGTAATCAATGGTGAGGGTTATTACAGGATGAAATCTCTTTGGGGGATTTCTAGAATACTAACCACTAACATTATAACCTTGTTATCTATTTGAATGACATGCTCCTTTTCTCTTTTATTGAAATTACTATTATTGGCTTGGATGCATGAGCTAATATTTCTCACTCTGTTGTGTGCTTATAGCTGTTACCCTTTTAGGTGACGAAATGTAGGGGAAATCCATAACTTCACGAAATAGAACCCTCACGTAGATTGATGTTGAACAAATTTTTTTTTTCTTTCTTCTCTTTTTTTATTTATTTATATTTTTGCTCCATTTGTTTTACTCAGGGCCGGTCACTGAATAATAAAATAATAAAAGCCCTATAAATGTATTTTCTTTTATTAAAATACTAAAATGGAGTAATTTTTTGTTTAATTATTTTTATTTCCCCTTACGCAGTTTAATTTGTTACAAATAGAAAAAGTTAGTAAGTTGCGATTCCAATCCTAAGCAACTGAGGTTGGGTCGTGATAATCTTGATTTGTAATAGAAATCATAAAAATTCTAGTTTTCAACCTCATGCTATGCACGGTTTCTATTTAAAAATTTAAAATTTAAAATTAATAATTAAATAAAAAATATATTTATATTTATAAATATAAAATATTATTAAATATTAAATATGAATTTATATACTAAATAGTTGTTAAAGTATAGAAGTATTTTTATTTTAAATTTGTTTTAAGAAAAAAAAAAAACCTGTCAAAGAAGAAAAACTCATCAACACTTTTTTTATTATCTCAAATGAAAATTATAAAACAAATCATAGTAATTTTAAGATGGATTTTATAAATTAAATTAATTTTAATATAAATATAATTATTTATTTTGATTGCAATCATTGTATTTTTTTAATTAAGAACATTTTAAATGTCATACAAAATTTTATAAATTTAAATATAACAAAAACATCCTATTTAAAATAAGATAAAACTGTAATAATATTGATTTAATAAGATTGTCTCATTACCAAGATATTATTTAAAAGCATGATAAAAACATTATAATATGAGAATATTGTTAGAAAATCTTTTCAAAATAAGTCAAAACACAATATAATGTTGTAAATGATTTTAAATTACCCAATATAAAATGAATTGTTAAAAATTATTTTATTACATTTGATGTGGTCAAATATCACAAAATACAAAAAATATTTTTAATGAAAATAATTTACAACAAATAAAATGAGTCATAATTACATTTGATGTGGTCAAATATCACAAAATACAAAAAATATTTTTAATGAAAATAATTTACAACAAATAAAATGAGTCAAAATGTTATGATGGCTATACAATATTAATTTAGCAATAATTTTTTTTTGTTTCTAATGTGATATTATTATAAAACTAACACTCTGTTTGGTTTCAGTTTTCATAATTTACTTTTTAGAAAATTCTATTTTTTCGTTTTTTCTATTTTTTTTGTTTTCACTAATTTTTAAAAATATTTTAAGTAATTTTTTTATTTTTTAGACACACTTAACATAAATACACTTAAAAAGTATAATATTTATGAAAAAAATCTTTAAAACAATCACTAAATACCAAAAATACAAAAAAAAAAAAAAAAAATTCAGTACATTTTTCGTATTTTTGTTTATTTATTAATTTTTTAAAATATTTTTTCACAAATATTTTACTATTTAGATACATCTAAGTAAGGTGCATATAAAAAGTAAAAAAAATAATAATAAAAAAAATTGTTTAAAATTTTAAAAATATTCACTGAAAATAAAAATAAAAAAAATGAAAAACAAAAAACTCAATTTCTATAAAATTAAATTCAGAAAACTGAAATCAAACCTATTGAATAAAACTAAGAAAATTAATGATGAAAGTCATGAACCGGCAACTTTTTTTTACTGAAAGGTATTGGTAAAAAAAATAGATTTTTTAGTTATATTTGCATTATTCACTAAGCTTATTCATGCACTTCTACATGTTATTACAATTAATAAACATAAATATATTGGGTGAAATAATTCAAAACATATATGCAAAATAATACAATTATAGAGGAAATAAGAAAAATCATAAGAGGAATAAAAAGAGAAAATAAATAGATGATAAAAAAAATGCAAAAAGAAGAGAAAAAACTTAAAATATAGAAAAACATCTCTTTAATTATAGGAATGACTCTTGACAAAATTTTAAGCCTTCCAAAAATGACACATGACAACTTTCTCAAGTTTCCAAAGAGAATACTGCACTTTACTTAGGTTTCATTTGGGAAAAGTTAATTTAGCCTGCCTTTTTTATTTTTTATTTGGAAATAACTTTTTTGTTTGTTTTTGGTTTAGATGTGGTGGTTGTGAGATAAAAAATGAAATGATTATAATTTGAATATGATATTTTGTCTTATTATATTTTTGTACTTATTTAAGCAAAAACGTTATTGCCAAACGGCAACTCATGTTATGGCCTCGTTTGGAAAGTTGGCTATTTAGTAGGCTATTTTAGTTTTTGGCTATTTTAGTAGGTTAAAATTTATGTGTTTGGGAAAATAATTGGTTTTTTTTTTTGTAATTGGATGTGATATTTGTAACAGAAAAGTTAAATAATTATGAGTTTAATGTAATATTTTGTCTTATTAACTATTTTAACATATTTTATCTTTTTGTGAATTTTAATCAAAAAATATTCCAAAACCCACTGCCTATATATATATATATTATATGATTAGATTAATAGGAGATAGGATTTGTTGAAAAATTATTGATTAGTCTTGGGGCGTGTCACGATACAAACTCGCCCCTATAAGTTTAGTATCGTAACTGGCCAGTAATCTTAAGATTACAGAAGGCCTCTGAAATAGATTAGCAAAATAAGGGGCTAGCAAAAGCAAATATCAAAATACAAGGCCCATAAAGCTGTGTAGACTTATATGGGATAGAAAATTTAAACTTATATTTACATATATAGTCGCATCATTCTTACGTCATCCATAATAGATAAAACAAAAATGACTTAGCCCTATTACAAATAAACAAAACTTGTCCAAAAGACATAAGAAATTAAAAAAAAAAAAAATTCTTAAGACTTGTTCAAAGCTTGGTCACAAACATTGCCCACAGAAGTTGACTACAAAAGATTTCCAGAACCTCCTCGAGAGGTGCACAAATTGGCTGAAGAACGGAAACAGAAACAAATCCAAACTGGAAATCTCAAGCCTGGTCACGCGCATGATCACCTACATACATAATATAAATAATGAGTCAAAGCCTAGTGAATAACAACAGAGTAAATGTTTTATGAATACTGTTCATAACAGATTTAGAAATTAGAATTCATATCAGAAACAGATTCATTTACTTATTCAGATTTATAAATAGTCATATATGGTACATCCATTAGCGCTAATAGATCAAATTGGTCATATTCGTTTCAGACAAATGATTGTACACAATCGTAACAGATAAACCATATAGGTTTCACAGATAGTTCCATGATTGGAACCCACAGAGATCTATGGTACCAAGTAACAATAACAGATACTAAGAATGCCACGATTACATTTCAGAGAGTTTGACAATCATTCATTCTAATCAGAAAATAACTTTTCAGAAACAGAGTATACCATATGATCATAAAGTACTTAAGTACAAACATATATTTACATAGTTGTTACTCACAGATACCTCTAGAAGCAGAACCGACGGATCAAACAGACGGTAACACGTAACCTATACAAACACATAATTGATACACATTGAAACACAATTTCTAAATACACTTGTCCTATTACATTTCTTTCTAGACATGTTTCTAATTCATATCCTCGTTATTGTGACCTAAACCATGGCTTAAGAATGCCTAGGATGTAACGTGGATGCAATTATGCACTTTAAAACACTTAGCGAAATTTCAAAAAACGGGACAGTTTACTCGAGCGGTTTGCAAAGTATTGGGAGCTCGCATTTCGCACTCGAGCCAACTTCTTGGTCGCTCGAGCCAATATTGAAAATAAAGAGTGGTCACTCGAGCCAACTATCATTCTCTGCAAAACTTTTGAAAACTCGAAATATATGCTTGAGCGATGCGACCAAATTCAAGAATTTTCAAATTTTAACTTCAATACCAAAACTCAACTTCAAAGCATCAAAACTCATCATTTTGAGTCAAAACTTAAGAAAACTCTTAGAAACTCATATAACATCATGATCTGAAAATCATTTTACAAAATCAAGACCCAAAAACTTGTCAATTCTCTAAAACCAAGTTGAAACTTTATATATAATCATACGCATGTGATGATATGAATTCAAATCTTCCAATACATGGATTCATGGAGTGAAAGGATGAGACAGAGAGACAGAAAGAATGTGAGATCAAAGAAGAAAATGAAGAATTGTTCAAAAATTGATGGGAATTGGAGGAAATTGATGGAATTGTCCAAGCACTTGCCAGAACCCAAGAGATTGAAGAGTTTAGGTAAGAATTCAACTCTCATTTA
>CM069904.1:178121149-178210641 GCA_036172215.1 Camellia granthamiana | reverse complement strand
AAATGAGAGTTGAATTCTTACCTAAACTCTTCAATCTCTTGGGTTCTGGCAAGTGCTTGGACAATTCCATCAATTTCCTCCAATTCCCATCAATTTTTGAACAATTCTTCATTTTCTTCTTTGATCTCACATTCTTTCTGTCTCTCTGTCTCATCCTCTCTCTCTCTCTCTTTCTCTCTCTCTACGTTTTGCTCTCAAGAATGAGTAGAACCTTCATTTGCTAAGTTTATATCATGTATTTATACGTTGAATTAGTTTAAACTAATTAAGTGTGATTAGAGTTAAGCTAGTTCAATTTAATAATTAATTTATTCTAATTATCTTATTCCGAATTGAATTCTAATTAAATTTGCTAGAAGATTTTAAAAATTCTAAATAACACATTGACCCAGTCAATTTTATGTTCAAATGCTGATAAGGCCTTCAATTAATAGAACAAAGCAGAATTCTACATAGATATTCCTATGGCTAACAAATAGGAATGCAAAACACATACAAAATGCATAATTAACACATAATCTCATTCCTAAAACTTAATTAGCATTCTTAATTACGAATTAACGGCTAATTATTGATCAGGGTTGTTACAAGGGCAACATGTGGCCATGGCCCACACCAATCACAATTTATTATACTCTTCATGTTTTCAATCACCCAACACAAATTTGTGAGTTCCATCTTCTTCACCAATTATAACACTATTAGGGCACCACGTGACGGTGCTCCAGACCAACCAATAACTTCTCAGATTTGTTAATTAACTTAATTATTTATAATTTTTTATTTAGTAGTGACACAATGTTATGGTAGGCTAAAAACTCTAAAGAGAAAAACAAATAAAAAATAGTAGAAATCTCAAAATTTTTATTAGATTTTGTTTGAGATAAATTTTTTTAGATTGACTTTTTAATTATTTTAATATGGTTAAAAAAAATTAAATTTGAAATAAAATTTTGATCTTTTTTTATTTGGATGTGATAATTATAAGAGACAAAAGTGAAATTATTATGCCTTATTTTAAAAAGTAGGTCAAAAATTGACCTTTTGATTTTTTTTTAAAAGACGTGTAAAAAAGGTAGAGATATGACATGAGCTAAAAAAGTTAAAAAATTAAAAGTTGACTTTTAGCCGAGTTTTCAAAACAGGCGTATAATTTGAATATGACATTTTGGGTTCGTTTGGGATATGGGTTTTTTTTTTTTTTGGTTTTTTAACTATTTTAGCATGCTACTAAAAAGCCTTGTTTGATATTAGTTTTTTTGTTTTTTTGTTTTTTGTGAATAAAAAAAATGAAATGATTATGATTTGGATGTGCCTTTTTTAACCTGAAACTAAAAAGTCTATTTTATTTTTTTTGTGATTATTTTAGCCCCAACCCACCCCAACCTAATCCAACTTTCTAACCCACAAGTGTTGTGGGAGTTCCAATATCATAATCTTAATTTTCTATTTTTTTGATTTTAAAAAAAAAATCACAGCATTTATTAGTTTCTCCCAATCCACAATCCTTTTTGACTTCTTCCATATTTACTGTCGCACCTTTTTTGACTTCTTCCATATACTATGGTTAGTGATGGGATTGTTAAATTATTTTTATAAAAAAATCTTAAAAAAATACTTTGTATATTAAAAAAATATCTAAAACAAATAAAAAAATTTATTAAAAAATAACAGGTTGCAATTGCAAAAAAAAGAAAGAGAAAACAAATTATACTGTGCATTTCATTAATAATGCCCAAAAAATATGCAAAGTGTTTGTGTATAGGCTTGGTACGTGTCTACTCTCAAATTATCAAGTGAACATAGATGAAACCAAAGAACTCAATTTTAATGACTAACAAATATTAGAAACTTGACCATTTAAGTCTAATAACTATTAATTAATAGAATTCGATAGGGCTAGGCATGGAGTTATCCGAACCGCCTAATCCGGATCGATCTGCATACAATTGAGTGGTTTTTCAGACACAAAGCGGGGTGGATGCGGTTTGGAATATGGAATTATTGCGGGTTGCGGATGGGTTGCGGGTCTTACTCGCACTCGCAATAACTCGTCCGCACTTAGTCTCTTTTTTATTTTTTATTTATTTTTTATTTTTATGATGGAGTTTGCGAGTTTGCAAGTGTTTTTATTTTATTTTAATGGGTTTGAATTGGATGAAGTTTGACAATAATTTATTATTGCATTTTGGATGAATGTAAAAGTTAATGAAGAATTACTTTTAGGTAAGTTTAGGATTTTGAATAATTTTAATTTAATTGTATTATTGGGTAGTGAATGATTTTGATGATTTAGTTTAGTATTTTGAAAGATGTGCTTGTGTTAGTTTATAATTTTATTTAAAAGTTTAGGATTTTGAATGATTTGCTTGTGTTAGGAATTGATTTTGTTGTGTTTTTAATTTTATAAGTTTTAATTCATTAATTGTTAATGTTGAACATTTTAGAAAATGGGGAGAAAAAGGCCCAAAATACATATTTACGAAACGGGGAAAAAAATGTCTAAAAATAAATTTTAAAAGAAAAAAGTCCACTTCGCAACCCGCTTGCAACCATCTGAATATTTGCAAACCCTATCCGCACAAACTGCAACCCGTACTACAGGCGGTTGCGGGTTTAATTTTTCCCAAACTGCACATATGCGGGCGGATCAAAACTGCAAATCAAATCGTCCAAAATCGAATCGCGAGCATCTCTAGAATTCAGTAATTGAAATGTCTCAAACCACATCTTTTTGTCTTCTCAAATGTTCCATTTTTTTTGGTTCATTCATTCATTCTAATATTGATAGAGAATTGGACGTGCGGAAGAGTGAGAGACATTAAAGTTATATATTGAGTTATGTAATTTTTGTGATGAAAAATAAATGTTGTCTTCCCATTCTATAGCGACTTATCTGATTATACCTCTAAATAAAACGTCAGGTGTGCTTCTACATTATTATTGAACGTTGCTTTCATTTTTTTAGATACTTTGTCTCACAATTGTTTGTGTTTTGTCTTATGAAATTTATTATACCTGTGTTTGCTAAAACTATTAGATGGACCTAATGCAAGAAGTGTATACTATTTCAATGTCATTCTCGGTATTAGAAGTATAAAAAATATACACAAAAAGTATATGAATAGACAAGATTTCACAAAATTTGTTTGTGAGTCTTACTTATTGAAAATCTTATAATTCATTTATTTTTTGTATTATATTTTATATTTGGTTTCCGTATTTTTTTTTAAATATAGTTTTCTTTAAAAGTTTTATTTTTAAAAAATAAATAAATAAATCATTTTCTATTTCAAAAAAATTCATTTTTGTTTTTATTTTTCCTTAAAGTAGTTTTAATTTTAGGCAATTACTTACTCTCTTTTTTCCCCTCTATATATTGTAATTTTGTACATTTTAACTGTATAATATTTTCACTAATACACTTAGAGATGCACTATGAAAGAAGTATTATGCGAAAATCAAGCAAGACTTCTTGAAAATCTTATAATTTATTTATTTTTTGTATTATATTTTATATTTGGTTTCTGTACCCCTTTTTTTTAATATATATAATTTTCTTTGTTTACTTTGAAAGTTTATTTTTAAAAATAAATAAATAAATAAATCATTTTCTATTTCAAATAATTTTATTTATTTTTTCTTAAAGTAGTTTTAGTTTTGAATAATTACTTACTTTTTTTTCTTTCTATATATTGTAATTTTGTACATTTTAAGTATATAATGTTTTCACTAGTACACTCGGAGATACACTATATAAGAAGTATCATGCGAAAATCAAGTAAGAAGAAAAAAATAAAATAAAACAATACGATGAATGTGGAGTAAAGATTAAAGATCAAAACTTCCAAAGTAAGCAAGCAAGCAAAATAAGCAAATAGAATAGAATTTTTAACAATAGACATTTAAAAATTTGCAACAAAATTTTATAACTTTCATTTTTGTTAAGAAAATTTTATTTTGTACTAGCTAAATAAAATGCTTTTAAAATATATTTTTTAAAAAATTTGAAATTAAAACTATGATAAATTTATGTAAGCATAATTGCTAACCACATTTTTTTACTTATAATATTATATTGACTACATTTTTCAAGTTTATTTTTTGAAATATTTATATAGAAGTAAAATAAATATCGTTAGGAATAAATTTTTTCTTAATTTAATTATAAATTTTTACTATATATTGTTTTTAAATTTTGAATAAAATTAAATATAAAATAATTAATTAAAGATATGGTGCATTTATTATATTTATTTTTCTGCGTAAAAAAAATAAAAAAGCATTTAAAAATGGAAAAATTACTCATAAATCCCATTTTGATAAATGTTGCTCTAGTTAGTCCGGAGTATTTTTTCTTAAACTATTTAGTCCTTTTCATTTTTGGTATGATATATGTTTTTGATATATTGTGTGTAGAGTTTACATTTTTGCCCATATTGTGATTTTATTTTAATTTTGTCATGGTGTGTGTGTTTAAGGATGTTGTAACATTACTATTTTGTAGGAGGAGATTTCATGGACTCTTCTGAAAGTTGTTTCACCATTTTAGTGTTTGGTTTATAATATTATATTTTGGGTCATCACAAAACAAGATGACCACTGGAATATCACAAAAACAACATCAGCAACATCACAAAAACAACATTAGCAGCATCATCAACATTAGCAACATCATCATCACAAAACAACATCAGCAACAAATACAGTAGTTTATGATCACACCAACGTATTCTTCGATTAACCACAACTAATACCAAAAAGCTTTGATGTTTCACTTTCACTGTGAACGACGCCTTCGATAGACTGACGTAAGGTCACCGGTGTTCTGCCGACAACGTTAATCACAGGCCGAAATACCTCTACGCCCACGCTGTTTCGCAAATGCACCTTTGGTAGAAAGAGTTTTCAAATGTTAGAGTTTTGATTGGGTTCACTAATGTTATTTATGAAAATGAAATTGAATAAACGCGATTAACATTAACTAATACCAAATAGCTTTGATGTTTCACCCACACGGTGTATGACGCCTCCGATAGAGGAGACTGACGTAAGGTCGCCGGTGTTTCACCGACAACGTTAATTGCAGGTTGAAATACCCCTACACCCATATCGTTTCGCAGATACAACATTGGTAGAAAGGGTTTTCAAATGTTAGGGTTTTGATTGGGTTCACTAATGTTATTTATGGAAATGAAATTGAATAAACGCAACGTTGTCAAATCTCACATACAACTCAAACAAAAATGAAGATGAACACTAAAACATCCACTACAGATGCCGGTCCAACCTTTAACCTTTGGCGATGTTAGCAATGGAAGGAAAAGGGAAAAAAAGCCTATAGTCGCTTTTGGACAATTTGGTAACTCAACATCACCAAACCCCGAAATTACCCCTTCCAAACAACATCACCTCGCGTGCCTTGTGAGAGTTAACACGGAAATACCATTTAATTGGAACCTTTCAGTCTTTCAAATAAATTGCAGGCCATATGGTTCAACCTATACAAACTTGAGATTTATTGTTTTTCACCCTTTAAAAATCGCAATTATATAAGGGTGGAACACTATAGGAAACAGTGATGGCCTACTGAATTTGGGAGCAGGCCAGCGGTGGCTCTCTCATCACATCACAAGACCAAATACTAGTAGAAAAAGTTGCACACATTCTCTCTGTCTCCCGCCCGTTGAAGATGGTTTGAAGTTGTGCAACACTTGCCAGTGAGTGCCCTTGCCCACCGATTTAAAACCCTAGACAACTATCTATACTTAACTCACCCCCACTCCACCACATTCCATCGTCTCTGTCGCCTTGCCCCAGTTTTCTTCTTCTTCTTCTTCAGCTTCAGATCCAGATCTCGATCTCACCAGCGTTCCTCTCAATCAATATCCCCCACTCAATTGGGTATGAATCTTCTTCTTCTTCTTCTTCTTCTTCTGAAATTGATTTAAAAGTTGTAATTCATACTGACATGCACACGCTATTGATATCTATTTCCATCTGTCTTTCTGCAAATCTTTGGATTTCACAATGTTGATGTGATCGCATGAAATTGTACTGTGGACTTCGACTGCCATATATACTTCTTTATGTCATGTATGAATGAATTTTTATACCATTTTTACACCAACCAGCATCCCTGATTTTGATCATGAACTCAATCGACTGTGAGTTTTCTACTAGTCTTGTTTTGGTTTCAAGAAAGAGCCTATAATTGCATATTACAATTATATTTGGGATTTTTCCCTGCAGATTTATATCTGAACCAACGATCACAGTGCATGGATCTAATCTAATACAAGACTAACCTCACAATATTAGCAAGGATTATGTTTGAACCTCGAAATGATAGCAACAGGCAACTTGTGATGGACTCTGATCAAAGCATGATCAACCAGGAATTTGAATATACCAGCAAATTACCTGTTATCCGACATGTTCGAAAGGTTATATCTCAAGGATCTCCTGTGCAGAGAAGAGTTAGCCCACGACTAAAGTACATACCTGAAAGTAAAAGACCTTATTATCGCCCTTCTCGAAGGGATTTGTCAGAATGTTCAGGTGAACAAAAAAATCAGGAAAATGTCAATGCTAACCACTCTACAAATGATACTTCACCAAATGTGAGTAGAGAAAAGGATGTAGACAAAGATTGCGAAAGAGTGGTTGATCGTTCAGAAACAAAAGGCTTGCCAAATTGCACTTTTCAAAAGGTCAGGGACCAAGGTTCTGGGAGTGATGCCGCAGTTTTTAATGGAGTTGCGTGTTTTGCTGCTGGTGACAATGGGAATATTGATTCAAAAGTAGGGAATTCAAAATGGTTGGATGGTTGCAATTCTTCACTCAATGCTGATGATAAAAGTGCCCGTGCGCAGAGAAGATTTAGCCCACGACTAAAGAAAATACCTGAAAGTAAAAGACCTTATTATGGCACTTCTCGAAGGGATTCATCACAATGTTCAAATGACCAAAACAATCAGGAAAATGTCAATGCTAACTACAATACACAAGAAAGTTCATCAAATGTGAGTAGAGAAAAGGATACAGGCAAAAAACGTAAAAGTGAGGTTGATCATTCGGAAACAATAGGCTCGCCAAATTACAGTTTTGAAAAGGTCAGGGACCAAGGCTCTGGGAGTGATGCTGCAATTTTTGATCGAGTTACATGTTCTGTTGCTGGTAACAATGGGAATATTGATTCAAAAGTTGGGAATTCAAAATGGTTGGATGTTTGTAATTCTTCACTTGATGGTACTAGTGTCTATGCACAGAGAAGATTTAGCCCACGACTAAAGAACATACCTGAAAATAAAAGACCTTATTATGGACCTTTTGAAAAGGTCAGGGGCCAAGGTTCTGGGACTGATGCTGCAATGTTTAATGGAGTTACATGTTTTGTTGCTGGTAACAATGAGAATAGTGATTCAAAAGTAGGGAATTCAAAATGTTTTCATGTTTATAATCCTTCACCCAATGCCGATCGTGAAAGTGCCTACGCTCAACGAAGATTTAGCCCACGATTAAAGAACATACCTGAAAGCAAAAGACCCTATTATGGTGCTTCTCAAAGGGATTCGCCACAATTTTCAAATGACAAAAACAATCAGGAAAATGTCAATGCTAACCACTCTACACAAGATAATTCACTGAATGTGAGTAGAGATAGACATGTAGACAAAGAATATAAAAAAAGTGAGGTTGATTGTTCGGAAACAAAAGGCTTGCCAAATTGCATTTTTGAAAAGGTCAGTGACCAAGGTTTTGGGAGTGATGCAGCAATTATTGATGGATTTACGTGTTCTACGTGTTCTACTGCTGGTAACAATGGGAATATTGATTCAAAAGTAGGGAATTCAAAACGGTTGGATAATTGTAATTCTTCATCTAATGCTGATGGTAAAAGTGCCTATGTACAGAGAAGATTTAGCCCACGACTAAAGACCATACCTGAAAGTGAAAGACCTTATTACGGCACTTCTCAAAGGGCTTTGTCACAATGTTCCAACGACAAAAACAATCAGGAAAATGTCAATGCTAACCACTCTACACAAGAAAGTTCACCAAATGTGAGTAGAGATAGGGATATAGACAAAGAATGTAAAAGTGAGGTTGATAATTCGGAAACAAAAGGCTTGCCAAATTGCGGTTTTGAAAAGGTCTGGGACCAAGTTTCTGGGAGTGATGTAGCAATTTTTAATGGAGTATTGTGTTCTGCTGCTGGTAGCAATGGGCATATTCATTCAAAATTAGAGAATTCAAAATGGTCAGATGATTATAATTCTTCGCCCAATGCTGATGGTGGTAAAGGTGCCCATGCAAGGGTGAAACAGACATTGATAAATGACAATAGACATTACCTCCACTTTGTTCAGGTGATTTCATCTTTTACTACCTGTTTTTCTAAATAAATATCTCATCATTATCAGTTTGATGCGTCCAAAATTTCAGAAAGACTTGGACTAGATAAATAAATACCTCATCAAGATATTCTTTTTGTAGATAAATTGTAGAGTCAATTAGTAAAATGCATATTAGATGGATGGGATTTAGCATGAGATCATTATATTTCTATTTGATATTAATGTGTTAGAATTTTTCCAATTACAATTCTACCGAACTATATGAAGCCTTAGTTCCTGATTGTAGAAAATCATGTCTCTCTCTCTCTCTCTCTCTCTTTTTTTTTTTTTTTTCTTTTCACCACCTTACGCAGGAACCAAAACCAGACGGAATAGTAGGTATGAAGGAATTGCCGCCACACCCTTAGTGGCTTATATCTTGCTTTTATAACATTTCATTTCAGTTATATAACTCCTCCCTTGATAGTGTAAATATGATTGGTCATTGTGCACATGATGAATTCATCTCAAACTAATTTCTTATTTTATCTAAAAGAATGACTTAATTTGTTATTGTTTCTTTTTCTCTGTTTTGACTCCTGTTTCAACTCCTCAAGTGATCGGCATTTTCACACTCATGCTTTTGTATATGTTGTTTTTAACTGCTCCATGTTTCTTATCATTTAGCATACCTCACACCATGGAAGTGTCTATAAAGATTCTCCATTAAGTAGATTTGAAGTGCAATACTCTAGAAGCATGACCACTTTAGCTGTCGCTGCCATGACACCGACCTATGTGGGCATGTGCTGAGTCCACATCAGAAGTGTGTAAGGGAGATCTTAGATATATTATATACATAAGTGGAGACAATACATGCAAGTGATATCAAATGGTAGCCTTTTGGGGAAAGACCCAAGTGGTTATTTATGGTTTCAGACTGAGTTGTGCACATGATTATATTGCTTTATGCGTATTGTAACATGGGGTCATTCTATTTTGAGACCTTAAGCCAGTTGTTGTATGTGTCTGGATTTTACTCATGGCTCCTACTTGTGCAAAAGTGTGTTGAGTTCTACATCAGAAGTGTGCGAGAGTGGTCTTGGGTATAAACGTAGGGTAATGAATTTGATTGATGTTGTATCCTACCTATTAGGGAAGGACCAAGGTGGTTACTGCACCAATTTGATTTACAATCGATGCCCTTTTCAATCTCCCCTTCCTTGTGAACATCAATCTACATCAATTGTGCTTATGCTCGTTGAATTCTTGATATAGTTTAGGAGGGTTATATAGATCTTCTCATTTTTATGATTTGATTGCCTTTGTGGTAAAATCTACCATTTAGATTTATAACTAATTTTTGGAGTTTACGAGGACAGTATGGATAAGTTATCTTTTCTGATTTTACTAGGAAAAGGAGAAGAGATGCAAGAAAGGAGAGGTCAATGATCAAACAGTTGCTAAAGGTTTAAAACATAAGGTGAGGACCTTTGCAACACTATATTATTTTCTTAGGGGTGCTTATATTTGTTCTTGATCAATAGTTCAACAAACTGGGGATTTGATTTGTATACATTTGTTCATTTCATTCACTCTGTTTAATAACGGTAGAAACACTTCAGAAAACATTTTATTGCCTATGAAATCACTTGTGATATTGATAAAAGATTAGAGGAGGAAATTTTTTCTTATGCTAGACCTGATGAATGCCTATAGCCATTTATAAAGGGATTTTTGAATATTTGGTTATCTGTTTTGTTCTTTGCCACCTTTCCTCAAGCTGGACATTTTTTCTGTATTTGCATGGTGCTTAGGAACCCGAGAATTTAGACAATTTGCTGCTCTTTTTGCTCTTGCCCTGCTTCATGAAATTGGGCACTTGGATTGTGACACAAAACTAATATGAAATCAAATAAAAAATTATTAGAATTTATGGACATCAAGGTGCTGATTTCAATTCAACTGTGCTACAATCTAGACATAATTTGAGGGCTGATAAGCACTTATCAAGGGAACTTCAGATGTTTTGGAACTTCTGGAATTTTTGGTTGGAAGTATTGGTAATGCTAACGCTGTCTATCTAATGCAGCTAGCATTCTAGTTTAGAGTATTTCTCAAGTTCATGTCAATAATAGTAGTAGTGAAAAAATATATGAATTTACTTAATCTAACTGATCATATATCCCTTGACATATAGGAATGGTGAAAAGGATTGATGTAGTACCCCACTTGATTGGAACATTAGGTTTGGTTTGGTTTAATCACTTATGAACAAAAGATAGTAAGGCACTTGTTACGCTGATGGTTTTTCCCTTATTCATCTCTATAGCATTATGTAACGATGCTTACAGTCTTTATGGCAGAACTCTTTCAACAAACCTTTGAGGCAATTCTCTAGAATAACAGTTGATATCCTTGTTTCTTATGTTTATTGCATAACCATTCAAATCCTTAGACTTGTATTTTTCTTTTTGGTAAGGTTTCCTCATAATTTTTACTTTTCTAGCTAATGTAGGCTGGTTTCATTACTAAGTCTTCATGTAGTCCCTCAAAACTTCTTAGCTTAGGCATGATTGAGCACTGTGGTGTCTCCTCAGTTGTGTGAGCTTTTTGATAATCCATTTTACACTTGCAAAAAGCATTTTGCCTATAATGATATTTGAAGCTTAGGTATGCATCCTGGCTTCTTTTACAAAAATATCTTGATGCAGTCAATGTAGTTAAAAGTTGATGGCTAACATGATGTTACTAAGTAATCTATGAATTTGTACCTTTCCCAAGAGTAATCAGATATGAAAAGCAATAACATAGATAGAACATTGACAAGAAGCTCAAAGCCATAGCTGGTATTGGTTTCAAAATATTAAAATGCATGGACAATGTACCCAAAAAAATTTGACAATTTAACGGTATGCTTAAGCTACTATGCAAGAAGATTCTACTTTTATTACGTTACATTGTATATGATTCAAGGCCCTTGATTGAGTGGAATAGAAAAACAAGATTCATGTAGCCCAAGTAGTTGGAACAAGGCTTTGTTGACTTGACATTTCATTTCAACATGAATGGTCATTTGATTATGTCTATGTACTTCACCAATTGCTTTTTTATCATGACTTCTAACTTCGGTTTGATTGATTCCAAATTCTATGTTTTAAGGTTGTTCGATTTTGGCCTACAAAAGGTGCTTTTGGTTTTGTAGCTTACAAGTATCATTTAAGGCGGCTTGAACGACGACAGCCCAAGTTGACCAATCCTCAGGTTATCAACTATTTGCATTTCATAATTTTCATATTACATTATAACTGGTGTTTTAAGTTAGATTTGCAAAATTGTCTCTTTCATCTCTATATTTGTCGTATCATTTCTTACACTGTGCAACAGGTTTATTTTACTCAAGCTCGTGGATTGAAGGCCTCTTCTGAGTTACATGGGTATGATATCAATAGGCAGCAACATAACTCTCTGTTGTTCTCCTCTGATATTACAATATGAACTTATTGAATTGTTTTATTTTTAAGGCTGGTGTCTGAGGACATATCTGGAGGTCAAGAAGATGTACCGATTCCTGCTACCAATTTAATTGATGATGCACCTGTTGCTCCTACAGGCAAGTTCACCAGTTTGACCCATTAATTGGGGGCAGTTTATGCTGAGTTTGAAAACTGGTCTATAAACAAGGCTCGGTAGATCTCTCAGTTGGTTTTCCCTCTGTTATGAGCATCATAAGTAATTTGGATAATTTGGTATTAACCTTTCCAGGTACTAGTTACCATATAGTGCATGCAGAGGAGATTTAAGTTTAAAGAAAATTTTTAAGAAGAAACTCCATAGTCTACAATTAAACTAACTATGGTCATGAACTCAATAAAAACAAGCCTAATAGACTAAGAGAGATAAAATTCTCAAAATGATGCTACTACAAATGAATGAATTTTACCTTTTAAAAAATGTTGAGTGTGTCTATCTGGCTTGAAGTCTAAGTCTTCCACGATGATTCGTCACTACAGAATATGCTCAAGACTCAACTAAGCTAAAAATAGAAGTTATAGACTCAATAATAACCACGGGTTAGACATTTTTCTTCGCACTGTGAAGTACCAACCATCATAGCTTTAAACTGCCCTTTTGCCCTTTTTGTCACCGTTATAGTCCCTTTTTGATGAGTATTTTTCTCTCAAATTTCTGTTAACAATGATCCCCACAACATACTAAAGAAAAAGAGTGAAAGGAAAAGCATACAATGAAGGAGCTAATTACCTTTTCTTTTTCTCCATAAATTTTTAGGCAAACTGAAACATGCAAATACTATTTTTCGTGCTGTTCTATAATAAGTGGAAGTCTCATTAGTGCATATCTTTGTTATTAGAATTGCCTTGCACTGCCTGACTACTCTGGGCACTTATTTAGGATGCAACCTCCATTCACAAAATTGCAGGTTTTACATATTCCAAATCTATTCAAGTTGCAGAAAACATAAAACTCCCCCCAAATGCCTGTGGATGCAAGTGCAAAGGAAATTGTATGAATGCAAAAGCTTGTGCTTGTGCTAGACTTAATGGTACTGACTTTCCATATGTACTCCGAAATGGTGGCAGGTGAGATTTGAATTATCTACTCATGTCCGCAACATGCTTCTGAAGGAGCTTCTTGTATTGAAATTCAATATTTTTATATATATTAATTTGTTAAACTGGCAGTATAGTCCTTCGGTTCCTAATTTTGAGAATGCATATTTAGGTTTGTATTGGAATTTAAAGTTTACTGCATGGATGGCAGTTACTGCGATCCAATTCTTCCTATAACTGAATATGAACTAAGATATACATATATGATACATCCATGGAACTAGGGATTCTGCTGCCCATGACACACTTCTTGTCACATCCCCACCCCTAATCTGGGATTGAAAGACTTAACCGGCTGATAATCAAGGCCTCAAAACAAAACCAGATGTGATTAAAATTAATCTAAACAGAATTAATGCAACTGGGCAGAAGAAGGCCTCTAAATATACACAAAAAATAAGGAAAAAGTGTCCTGATGTCAAATACATCCCACATTGGAGCAATTGTCTAAATGCACGGCCTGTGGCACAGATAATACATACATAAAGGGTGGCCCTTGTTTCACTCTCTATTCTTTGGTATAATCAGAGAGAGAGAGAGAGAGAGAGAATGAGGTTGAGTGTTTTTGGTGGGGGAGCTTCTGAGCTGCGAATCGAACAGAAGCTTATCACCATTCAGGTGGATACTGAATCCAGAGGAGGTTTAGTGGAGATCATTGAGAGGAATCGACTTCGAAGTTACAATTTGAAGATAGATCTGGGGGGGTGTTTCTTGGGCCATTAAAGCCTTGCGACAGGTATGGAGCCAGCATCATGATCGATCTTTCTTCTCCAAATATACAAGCAGTTCAGCAGTTTTTTGGGTTCAGAAATACAGTAACAAGGGAGGTATTTTTGTTGAGGTGTCAAAATGGGAGGCTGGGGTGAAACGCAACAACATCATCATTCCAGCAGGGGTAGATGGTCAGGGATGGCAGGCAATGGCCAAGATGCTGGAACGAGTCATCCATGGAGGTAACAGGGTTTCGGATGTAGAAAGGAATGTAAGGTCTACAGATAAGGGGGGCCATAATATAAATAATCAATCTGTATTCAGTAGCCGTAGGGGAAATTTAGAAGGAAATAGGTTTACTCTTCAAAAAACAGGGGCAAACAGAGTTGTCTCTTATGTTGATGTGCTTAAGTCTCGATCAACTATTTCGGAGGGCAATGATTTCTGTTTGGAGATGCGCAAGGTGGTGGTCTGTACCAGAACTGACTTCTTTGACGACTGGGTTTAGATTGAACAGGAATTAAATAGGTCGTTTAAATCCTCAATTGTTTTGAGACCTTTTCAATTAAATAAGGCTTTGTTTTTTGCAAAGAGTTCTGAGGAAGCTGATTACTATGGTGAACAAGGACTGTGTTTTTTTCATAAAAGTATTGCTGTGAGATTGGATAGGTGGTCGGAGGAGGTATTTAGTAAGGATACAGTCATCGTTTCAAATGGAGGTTGGATATCTGTCTGTGATTTGCCTTTTGATTTCTGGAAGGACAGAGTTTTTGAGTGGATTGGGTCAAAATGTGGTGGGTTGATTGAGGTTGATCGCAGAACCAGGAATTTTGGAAATCTCTTCGAGGCTCGACTGAAGGTTAGAGGATATGGAAATGGCTTCCTACCTGCAAAACTCCATGTTCAGCTCGATGGGATCTCGGTGGTTGTGCGTTTGAAGGCTTTATCTAAGCTTGTCGGAAGAAGGGAGGTTCGTCGGCGATGGAGTTTTTCGGGTGAACCCAGCGCCGGAGAAGGGGAAGACGAGGAGCCTCAGGGGACAAGCTCGACACGTGGCTCGCAGAAGATGAGAAGGCAGTTGGGTGACATGATCGATGGGGATGAAGATAATGGAGGAATTTCAAAGGTCGATCGGGGAAGAGGGCCTGGGAAGAATAAGGTGAATGGGCTCCTTTTTAATTATAATGGGCCTGGTAAGGAAGTGGGCTCAACCCACGAAGTGTTAGTATCAGGTAACAGCCTCGTTGATGGGCCACAGATCTCAGTCCCAGATGCTTGCCATACTCATAAGGATAAGGGCCCAATTGATTTTGAAAATTTAACAATTGGGCTGCCTCTTGATAGGGGCCCAAATATTTTTAAAGGCCCTAAAGTCTCCTTTGCCAACCCGATTGAGGTTTCGGAGTCGGGTTTCAAACAGGTTACAGGGTTCGATGGAGAAGAGGGTCTTCGAAGTAGCTCTGCGATGAAGGAGGTCAGTCAATTTCCACCATGCGAAGGCTCAGCTCAAGTCGATCGTGCTATACAGCCCATTCGCCGAGAGATATATACAGAGGAGAAGCATTTGGGGCTGGCAGATATTGTCGATAGATCAGTGGGGGATTTACAGGGATTCAATGGGAGGACGGAGGCTGGAATTCAGGAATTGATGGAGGTGATAAGGAGCTCGGAAAAGCAGATTAATGAGGTGGAAGAGGGCCATTTCGAGATACACGAAGTATTGCAGAATTTGGAGGATTATGGATCATCTACAAGCTCGGAATCGAAGTCTGAAGGGGAAATTAGTGAGGGTGAGCAAGTAGATAGTGATTGGGATCTCAACCGTTTCTTTCATGTAGACTGTACCACTTTGGATGAGGATTTCGGTAAGGCTCCTGAAGCTTTGAATCAGGTCAGTCCTTCTGCTACCCAAGGTTCAACTGTTTCACCTGTCCAAGAGGGGTTACATGTTATTCCAGATTTTTCTTATTCTGGGGATGGGGTTTGGGGTGGGAAGTCTTTGCCTCTTCAGTCCAACTCCTTTTGTACTGTTCACGATGTCTCCTTTGTTGATACTGTTTTACAAGGGGTTACAGCTGATATCCCGAGGGCCACGGTGATGCAATCTACCTCAGTGTCTGAGTCCTTATGTGCAACTATATCTCAAGGTCAGATGAATGATAGTCAGTGTAGGATTTTCAGGAATCATTTTGACAAGGGGGGCCAGGGTTTTAGAGGAGAGAAGGAAGAAACAGAAAGATGGTTGAACGAGTTGAGCAAGTATGCAACCTGCCCAATTGAGGAGAGTGAGATTTCTCATTTTTTGCAACTTTTGCAGGTCATGGGGTTGTCATTAGTTAGAATTAAAGATATGTTTGGGTCGGGTAGGGTGAGTAATAGATCCACGAGGGGGTCAGCTGTTAGAAAGGAAGGTGATAGTAGTAAAAAGGGGGCTAGGGAATTAAAGAATCTAACAAGTTCAGTGAATTACGAGAGGAGAAGTGGGGCGGGTAGGGGAGATAAGGTTTCCTTATGAAGATTTTTAGCTGGAATGTGAGGTCTGGGCTCTCGGAAAAAGAGGGGTGTTATCAAGGATTTTCTTAGACATCATTAACCGGACATTGTTGTTTTACAGGAGACCAAAGTAGAAAAATGTGAGAGAAGGTTTATGCAAAGCCTTTGGGGGGTTAGACATAGGAGATGGGTGTGTTTGCCTGCAAGTGGTAGATCAGGGGGTGTTTTGATATTGTGGGATGAGAGAATTGTTTCTGAGTGTGAAACAATAGTGGGGGAGTTTTCGCTATCAATTAGGTTTAGGAACTTAGATAATTCGGAGTGGTGGTTGACAGGTGTTTATGGCCCTAACAGGCCTTCTAGGAGAAAGGACTTTTGGGAGGAGATCGCCGGATTATTTGGGTTGTGTTCACCAAATTGGTGTGTTGGGGGGGATTTTAATGTGGTTAGAACGGTTTCAGAAAAACTTAATGGGATTAGAACGACTAGGGGGATGAGAGATTTTGACTCGTTCATTCGAGGGTGTGAGTTGGTGGATCCTCCTTTGTGTAATACCAGATTTACTTGGTCTAATCTCCAGGAGAATTTGGTGTGCTGCCGATTGGATAGATTTTTATATTCTTTGGGGTGGGATGGGGTTTTTCCCAATTCAAGACAGGAATCGTTGCCTAGAGTAGTTTCAGATCATTGTCCTATTGTGCTCGAAAGTTGTCCATTAAAATGGGGTCCGACGCCTTTTAGATTTGAGAATATGTGGTTGGAGCATGCAGGTTTTAAGCGAAATTTTGAGGAATGGTGGTCCAATGCTAGTTGTCATGATTGGGAAGGTTTTAAATTTATGAGAAAGTTGAAGATGGTCAAGGAGAAGGTTAAAGTGTTGGAATAGGGAGGTGTTTGGGATTTTGGCATCTTCAAAAAAGGAGGTGATGAGTAGAATAGTAGAGTTAGATGATTTGGAGGCGCAGGGGGGTTTAGTTGAGGCATTGAGAAAGGAAAGATCCGAGTGTAGATTGAAACTGGAGGAGATGACTTTTAGGGAGCAAATTTATTGGGCTCAAAAAGCAAAGATTAAATGGTTAAAGGAAGGGGGACGTTAGTTCAAAATTTTTTCACAAGGTGGCAGACGGGAAAAGAAAAAAGAAGTTCATCAAGAGATTAGAATTAAGTCCAGGGGTTGTGGAGGACAGGGAGAATCAAATTGTCAGTGGCATTTATGAGTTTTATTCCCAACTTTATTCGAAGGAAGAGATGAGTAGACCGGGGATTGAAGGACTAGAATGGGGAACCATTGATCCGGAAATTGCAATATGGCTTGAAAGGCCTTTTGATGAAACAGAAATTCGAGAGGCGGTTTTTGATTGTGAGAGAGATAAAGCTCCAGGTCCGGATGGTTTTTCTATGGCTGTCTTTCAAGATTGTTGGGAGGTGGTGAAAGGGGATTTGTTGAGAGTGTTTTTGGAATTTTATGAGTCGGGAATTGTTAATTTGAGCTCGAATGCCACATTCATCTGTTTAATTCCTAAGAGAGTCAATGCTGTTAGAATTGGAGATTTTAGGCCTATTAGTTTGGTAACGTCATTGTATAAGATTTTGGGAAAGGTTTTATCAAAAAGACTAAGGATGTCTTTAGGGGATACGGTGTCTAGGGTGCAAGGGGCTTTTGTGAAAGGTAGACAAATTTTAGATGTTGCCTTAGTGGCAAATGAAGTAGTGGAGGAATATAGAAGTTCAGGGAGGGAAGGGCTTATTTTTAAGATTGATTTTGAGAAGGCATATGACAATGTGGATTGGCAATTTTTAGATTTTGTTATGGATAAGAAAGGATACGGAGGGAGGTGGAGATCTTGGATTAGGGGTTGTTTATCGACCTGCAATATGTCAGTTATAGTTAATAGGAAACCAGGGGAGTGTTTTAGGGCTTCGCGAGGGCTTCGACAAGGGGATCCTCTTTCTCCCTTCCTTTTTATTTTGGTGGCGGATGTTTTGGGCAGGATGGTTGATAGAGCTAAAGAAACAGGTCTTGTCGAGGGGTTGGAGGTGGGGACGGATAGAGTTAGTGTGACCCATTTACAATATGCGGATGATACTATCTTTTTTTCTACGGGGGATGAAAACCACATACTCAACCTGTATTCGATCTTGAGAATTTTTGGGCTCATTTCGGGACTCAAGGTTAATTTGGGAAAAAGTAGTGTGGTGGGCATTAATATGCCGCAAGAGCAACTTCAGAACAGGCGTCTCTTTTAGGGTGTGGTATAGAGTCCTTTTCGATTAAGTATTTGGGTCTTCCTTTGGGGGGTAATCCTAGGAGTGAGGCTTTTTGGACTCCAGTAATGGAAAAGATTGGCAAAAGATTGGAAGGCTGGAGCAAGGCTTTACTATCTCGAGGGGGAAGGTACACTTTGGTTAAGACTGTTTTGAGCAGAATTCCTATCTATTATTTATCTTTGTTCAAGATTCCGGTTAAGGTGGCGAGGTCAATAGAAAAGTTGATGCGGGATTTTCTTTGGGAAGGTAAGGATGAGGGGAAAAAGGATCATTTGGTGAATTGGGAGGTGGTGTCGTTACCTAAGGAGAAAGGGGGTTTGGCTATCGGTAACATTGTAGCTAGGAACTTGGCCCTTCTTGGCAAGTGGTTATGGAGATTTCCACTGGAGATTGATTCATTATGGCATTCGGTTATTAGAAGCAAATATGGGATTCAGGACAATGGTAGGGATTCACGAGTGGTTTTAAGGGGTAGTTGCCGTGCTCCTTGGAAGTCAATTTCTCAAATTTTTACATGTTGGTCTCGACATCTTTCTGTGAGGGTGGGTAATGGGGAAGTTGTTCGGTTTTGGGAGGATGTTTGGATGGGTCAATCTTCTTTTGCTGTGGATTTTCCGCATCTTTATCGAGTGGCTCGTTCTCATAATTCTTCAATTGCTTCCATGGCTTGCTCTCTCTTAGCTCCAATTGCTTGGAATTTTGATTTTTCTAAAAATCTTAATGATAGGGAGACTTCACAGTTGGTTTCTTTATTATCTAGAGTTGATCACTTTTCTTTATCTCCTCTTTTGGAGGATGTGAGGGTTTGGGCACTTCATCCGTCTGGCATATTTTCTTGTAAATCCTTTTTTGATTACATCATTGATAATCCTCAAATTCCTCAATTCCCTTTTTGTAAAAAAGTTTGGAAGGCTTGTGCTCCCTTAAAGGTAAAGGTGTTCATGTGGGCCTTGGTTCATGGGGGAATTTTGACCAATGATACATTGCAGAAACGGAGACCAAATCGCCTTTTAAATCCTCAGTGGTGTATTCTGTGTTGTAAGAGCGGGGAATCCGTGGATCACTTATTCTTGCATTGTCCAATAGCTTTGAATCTATGGCATAGATTGTTTCGTGTTGGAAACGATATGTGGGTGGCCCCAAAAAGGAGTGTGCATATGCTCTTAATTGATTTTCATACATTTGGTGGATCGAAGAGAGCCAAAATTTTATGGACTTGTGTGGTCTTTGCAACTTTTTGGGTGCTCTGGTGGGAGCGAAATCAGAGGTTGTTTGAGGATAAGTTTCGGGAGGTGGATTGTTTATGGGATCATGTTTGTCACTTATCTTCTTTTTGGGCGTCGGGGAACTCTTTATTTAAAGGAGTTCTACTCTTTTTGTTAGCTAGAGATTGGTTGGCGGTGTGTGCTTTGTAAGCTTTTGATTGTTGTTAGTTGGTTAGGAACTTTTTCATGTTGTCTTTTCAATGTTTTGTATTCAGAGGATGCCTCATCCTCTTCTCCCTTTTTCAGTTTTATTAATAAAGCTTTTGTTGTTGATAAAAAAAAAAAAAATAGAGTCTTAGGACTTAACCTTCATTTGGCCAAAATTTATAAGAACCTGGCAATTACTATCACCAACATAGCTATATACAATCATACTAGAACAAGATTAAAAGAGAAACTAGGTAGATGCTGGCATGTTCCAAGCACTACAAGGACAAAAGCATGTAAAATGCAATGGGGTTCCAAGATAAGCCACATCACTTGAAAATATGATTATTAACAATAGGTGTGAGCTGAAGCCCAGTGAATAGCATTATATTGAGACAAAGCAATAAATAAGTACCATGGATATCTAAATGTAATAAAACATAACTTGTAATAGCTGTAAATCAATTTCCATATGGAATTCATAACGGAGACTTTCCAACAAAAGTAACCATGTTTGTAAACAAACCAAGTTTCATGCTATTGTGCCCATCACTTCGGAACAAGGTCCGTGTTGATCCAGATTCCCATCGGAGGTCACAAAGTGGCAAACGGAGGCCGTGAAACATGGAAAACAAAGGAGACCTCTCAAAACAAAGGCTACTAACATGCTTATTGCCCCCTTGTAGCTGGGACTAACCATGGATGGCGTACAAAACGTTTGTAAAGCATAACCTTATACACACAGAGATATCCACTGGTTTTCACATTCATAAACAAGATTTGGTACATAGTTTAAATTATATTATTGAAAGTTCTGAAATGTTTGAAAGGATTTACATTGTATGAAAACCAGTATTTAAAGATGTACAAGGTATAAGACCACTCACCTTGCTCCCCAACTAAGTCTCTACAAATTATCTTCTAGAGGTCCTACATAATCTAAATTGATTTGTCTATCTTTTGAAGCAGATAAGCGGTTATCTATGCCATTATCTAAATTGATTGCAATTGCAGAATTTTTGTATTGGTGCTGCATCTGTCACTTCTTTTCTCTCAGTTTTAAATCTATGACTCGCTTTTCTTTAATTGAAAGTTGTACTTCTTGTTTTACTTGGTTCAGACTGATTGAGGCAAAGGATGTTGTGTTTGAATGTGGACCAAACTGTGGCTGTGGACTTGGTTGCATTAACCGTATATCTCAGCAAGGAATAAAGTATCAACTTGAGGTCATGTCTCCATAATTATTTCTGATTCATCATGAATATTATGTAATACACAATTAATGCCCTATCCTTGCTTTGAACAGGTTTTCCGAACACCAGAAAAAGGGTGGGCCGTCAGGTCTAGAGACTTTATTCCTTCAGGTGCACCAGTGTGTGAATATATTGGAGTGCTCAGGAGAACAGATGAACTGGATAATGTTGCTGAGAATGATTATATATTTGAAATTGATTGTTTGCATACAATGAAGGAGATTGGGGGAAGAGAGGTAATTGCAGCTATTCAGGAAATTACATTTAACCTTTTGATTTTAATGATTTTTGCCTCAGTTTCTCTATAATTTGACCACCCTATTGTTTTAATCAACTTGAGTTACTAAATCTGTTTTCTGGTGCTAAAGCAACTTCACTGTGGGTTGTAATCTGGATGTATGCAAAATGAAATTCACTGCAACTATATGGGTTTCAATGTTTCTTCTTTAGCACACTACACTATCATTGCATACCGACTTCGTAAACAGGAGCACCATTATGGTCTCTATGACACTAGGATCCTTATTTTTAAGTATTTCTCAACTTTTTGAATGCCGTAGAATTATCAAGTCTTAAACTTGGTTTCTTATATGATTTTCATTGGTGACTCATCCACTTTTTCCTAATAAAATTTTCCTTCTGTGCTATATTTTGTTTTTACATATAATGGGTATAGCACAAGTGATGTTCTCTCTTTTTCGAATTATTGAAAGTTTCATATTTATCTTTTTGTTGATGTCGGTGGATGCGGATGTGTTGGCTTTTGTAGATTTTGTGGATGATTTGATTTCTTAGTTTGTGGCCTTTTGAGGGCTTTAGTTTTGTATTCTTTGCATCTCCTTGATGCTTTTTGTGGGTACTTGTATCAAGCTCAATACGTGGCAAGCCCTACAGGTGCCACACCACCAAAACCCCACCCACGTGGCAGACCAATAAGGCACCACGTCGGGCATGTCGTATGTTTATACATGGCGAGCCCTATGGGCGCCATGTGCCAAGGCAACCAAAACTATATGCTTAGCCTAAGCGGGAGCATATATACAAGCCCAAATATATCTAGATATGAAGAGCCCTGCAACAGGCAGCGCCATGGCCCCGCAGGGTCCATGGTCCTTCATACCTCGCTCTAAGGCCAAACAACAATACAATCAGTCCTCGGCTCACTTGGACTTGGATTGACAAACATTAAGATAAGCCCACGGCCCATCCTCCTACTTGGTCGCCTGGAAGCGAGCCCTTGGCTCTCCTAAACACTAAGGTGGGCCCTAGCCCATACGCCCGCGGCCTATCCTCCTACTTGGTCGCCTGGAAGCGAGCCCTTGGCTCTCTTAAACACTAAGGTGGGCCCTGGCCCATTTGTCTACTTGGATGCTTGGGTTGGGAGCAGGACCCAAGCACTACTGCTCGGGATCATCAGAGGATACTGGACTGGCGGTTGAGGTCATGGGATCGTCGAGATGGTTGTCTTCTTGCTAAGACAACTCCATCTCGACCAGGCTTGGGGAAGAGGCAACAATGACCTTACGTTCATGTCATCCGATGCATATACGAAACGTTACTTTCCGCCTGCCATGAAACGTTGCTCTCCGCCTGCCGTCAAGCCACAGATGACAGAAGGGCTTATATCACTTCTGGCAGAGTTGAGGAGAACGAGCCACCTGTCCAACAGTTTGCTTGGGCTCCAATACTCCTGCGGCCTATATAACGTATCCTATATGCAGTGAGACACAACAACATGACAACAACAATACAACCAAGTCTCATGCTTAAACACCCTCTTTCACTTTACATTAGTGTTCAAGGTCTATCACTGCCAACCTCTCCCTCTCCAAGCTTGCCTTGATCTCCTCCTCTCCACCTCCGGTGATCCCAAGTCATTGAAGTGCCCGCCATCTTCCTGGACTACCTCTAACCACACCTCTCACCCACATTATACTCTGCTGGGGAAGAGTGGTGCTCGCTTCACATGGCACCCAAAAAGAACACTGGAATTGGAGTAGCGACATCTCAAGGTGGCAGTAGGGAGACCTTAGCGGAGACCTCAGAACACAACTTCGGCGGCTTTCCGGAAGAACAATCCTCCCAACCGGTTATAGCAGATCAGCTACGTGTATTGACTGAGAACGTCACCTCTCTTCAACAGAACCAACAACTCTTAATGGATGCCCTACTAGCCTTATAAAGGGCACCTACACCTCCATCATCGTCTAACCCTCTTTCCACATCACAAAATAGCGCTCCGCCATTAGCCCAGAATGGCTCGGAAGCCAACCTCACTACGCAAAACAACTTGCGAACCCAGGCGGGAGGACAAACAGTCGCCCCGCTCCCTCCGACAGCTCCCAACCAAATACCCCCACCGCAAGTTGGATCCATCAGCGGAGCTCCCGCCGTAGTGACTTCGACTAGCTCTCTTGCTCTCTCGGTGGATCAGAACCCTTCCCAGCCATTAACATTGGAAGTAGTAAAAGAGCACATACACAATCTACTTCAGACAAACAAAGCTCACATCCTTGCCTCCCCAGAATTGGACCTCCGTCCCCCTTACCCTATTCACATCGCAAGTCTTCCATATCCGGCGGGATATACAGTACCCAAGTTTGTTCGCTTTGACGGATGAAAAGGGAACGCCAGGGAGCATGTTTCACGCTTTCTTGACGCCCTTGGAGCTCACCGAGAGGACCGAAACCTTCGTATGAGGGAATTATCCAAACCCTTCACAGATCGAGCATTCTCGTGGTATGCTAACCTCGCTGTTGGCTCTATTTCTTCATGGGAAGACTTGGTAAAAAAGTTTTACATCAAGTTCTTCTACATTGAAGAAAGGTTAACCACCCTTCATCTTATGAGGGAAACACAGCGACTTGGGGAGGACATCCTTGTTTACGTCTGCCGTTTCAGGGAAAAAACAGTAGACATTCAAGACCCGATGGAAGAACATCAACTGGTGTCATTGTGCATTGAAGGAATGCTCACGACTTATAAACTCCAGTTGGTCAACCACCACTTCCCTGACTTTTCCGCTTTATGTGTTGCGGCCCGAAACATAAGTGAAACAGTAAGATCAGGGGCACGAATGACAGCACTAAAACCCCACTCATGGCGACCAACGGCACCTCAACCTTCTTCATGGAGGCCTAACCGACGCAACCACGCTGTATATGCAGCCAAAGGCTCCTCTGGGGGAAGAGAAAACCCGCAGGCAAAAAAGAGAAAGTTCGATCAAATTCCCTCGCCATTACCTATCTCAGTGAACGAGGCACAGGCACTTCTCAACGCTTGGGTAGAAGATGGAAAAGTTCACCTCCCCGAGCCAAGGCAACTTGTTACCAAAAAGGATCAAGCGCGAGCAGACTATTGCATATACCATCGTTCCGTTAAACATCCTACTACGGAATGTTGGGTACTCAGATCTCTAGTTCGAAAAATGATATCTGACGACGTTTTGGAGCTACCTCGCGATGTCTTGAAAGATCCTCTCCCGCGCCATAAGGATAATGGCAAGACGGTCATGATGCTTTCGCATTATGACGAGATAGAAGAGCCAATGGTGTGCAAGTGATAGCGCTTAAGAAATCGACAAAGTTCAAGTGGTTCTTCGACCAATTCAGCCTGTCTGAAGCAACACGCTTTGAAGCCACCAAGGCCTTTTTAAGACTTGCGGAGTAGAATGGTGAAACGTGCATGAGCGTAAGCGGATCAGTAAGGAAAGTATTTCGGGATAACTCCTTGGCAATAACCTTTACCGAGGCCGACAAACAAGTACCGTTTCCACATAACCGTCCCCTCTACGTCCCAGTATTCATCAATGGGATGGAGTTTCAAAGAGGATTCGTGGATGGAGGAGCTTCACTCAATGTGATGCCTTATTCTACTTTCCAGGCAGCCGGGATCCCACAAAAGCACTTAGTCAGACAACCCATCTCCATCACCGGTTTTGGAAGCCAAAAAATTTAAAACCATAGGTCATGTCTAGTTAGACTTAGCAGTGGGACCAATTCGCCCTACTACTAAGTTCCATGTTATGGAAGCAGAGACGACCTATCAGGCTCTCCTAGGGAGAACTTGGCTTCACAGATATGCTGCGATCCCGTCCACCTACCATCAATGTGTCAAAGCAATCCACAACAATGAAGTAGTAGCCATAGCTGGCTCTTAAAAGCCTTTTCGAGTAGATGAAGCTCACATGGCGGATGCAGTATTTTATAATCATGTCGATGAAGATGAATCTCCCCTGCCACTTCGAGGAACTCCAATACCTGACCGGGCTAACCTCTCTGAAGAAGATTCATCACCACCTCGCAGAAAGACATTCACCAAATAAAAGCCCTCTTTCTCTCGCTAAGGCACTATTTTGAGTTAGGCCTTTCCTTTGCAATTCACCTCTCCCTCGCCTTCTATCCATTAAAAAAAAAAAAAAATAAAAAAAAATAAAAAATTGAAAGTCATCTTCCCCTCGCTAAGGCACTATTTTGAGTTAGGCCTTTCCCTCGCAATTCACCTCTCCCTCGCCTTCCAGGTATGTTTCTACCCCTCACCTACATTTATGTTTCTATCCATTGCCTATGTCTCTATCCCTTTCCATCGAAAAAAAATAAATAAATAAATAAAAAAATTGTGTTAGGCCTCTTCCCCTCGCTAGGCCTCTATTCCTCGCATGAAGAACACCTTCGTTCCAATTCCCCTTTCCCTCGCTTTCCACATATGTTTCTATCCCTCGCAAAATTTCTAACTATCTCCACCGAAGCTTTAAAAAAAAAAAAAAAAAAAAAAAAATAGAGTTAGGCCTCTTCCCCTCGCTAGGCCTCTATCCCTCGTAGCTCTCCCTACCCCTTGCACTCATCTTCATTTCTCTCGCACAACATAATCCATCCCTCGCATAACACCTTCCCCTCGCATAACCAAACCCATTTGCTTCATTATTTTATTTTCAAAAAAAAAAAAAAATTGTGTTAGGCCTCTTCCCCTCGCTAGGCCTCTATCCCTCGCATGAAGAACACCTTCGTTCCAATTCCCCTTTCCCTCACTTTCCACATATGTTTCTATCCCTCGCAAAATTTCTAACTATCTCCACCGAAGCTTAAAAAAAAAAAAAAATAGAGTTAGGCCTCTTCCCCTCGCTTGGCCTCTATCCCTCGCAGCTCACCCTACCCCTCGCACTCATCTTCATTTCCCTCGCACCCCCCCCTCCACCCCTCGCATATTTTGAATAGCCCCTTTCCCTCGCATAACAAAACCCATATTTTGAGATAACCCCTTTCCCTCGCATATTTTGAATAGCCCCTTTCCCTCACATAACAAAACCCATATTTTGGGATAGCCCCTTTCCCTTCATTATTTTATTTTCAAAAAAAAAAAAAAAAAAAAAAAAAAAAAAAACACCATATTTTAAGATAGTCCCTTTCCCTCGCATACCAAAATTCACATACCTCTTTCCCTCGCTAAAACAAAACCCATATTTTGAATAGCCCCTTTCCTCGCATAACAAAACCCATATTTTGAGATAACCCCTTTCCCTCGCATAATAAAACAAAACCCATATTTTGAATAGCCCTTTTCCCTCGCATAACAAAACCCATATTTTGGGATAGCCCCTTTCCCTCGCACCACCAAATCCCTCCCGTGCAAATCCCCCCATCCCTCGCGTTAATCTTTACTTCCCCTCGCACCGATCCTCCCTCGCTTCATCTTTCTTTCACGAAATTCTTTTTTGTAAAAAATAAAAATAAAAATAAAAATAATAATAATAATAATAATAATAATAATAATAATAATAATAATAATTTTCTTGAGCCTTCCTCGCCTCATTTTCTTATACTTCCCGAATTTGTTTCATGGGCTTCATCTTTCATAGCTCTCCTTTATTTACAATCCTCTATTACCTCATCAATTTAAAAATAAAATAAAATTGAATAGCCCCTTCATTATGTTATTTATTTATCCTACTTTTATACTTCTCCAAATTCTTTTGTGGGCTTCCCTCGGTTCGACTTTTCTGTTTACCACCTTTAAATAACAAAAAATAAAACCTCATAGCTCGCAATACAATCCTAAAATTTTGCCAAATAGCTCTCCCATATTTATTCTAACAGTTTATTTTTATTTTCTAAGCATACACTTCTCTAATATTCGTTATTAATAACTTTCTAACCTTTTCACTTTTTACCTAATTAACATTTTATTATAAACCTCTCCAATTCTTCAAAACACAACCCTTTTTTTATTGATCTGCCTCTTGCTCAAAAATAAAAAATAAAAAATAAAAATAAAAAATAAAAAAATATTTTATTTTCTTTTCATTTCGTGGCTCACCTCTTTTAAGGCTATCCAGCATTTTTTTTTTTATCACAACCCATGCCTTATATATATATCTCTCTCTATATATATCAATATATAAAATTCAACTAACACACATACCTTTCAAGCCCACGGCAGCGCCAATCTCGACGAGCTCCGCGAGTGCTCGCGGCTCTTTTTCTTCCCCTTCCTGGTTCGTTGCTCCTCTCAGGATCCAGCCATAGCAATAACTCTTAGAAACCCAACTTTACCGAATCAAACAGATCGAAACCTATATACATACTAAGGTTGTACCTTCCCAAGAAATATCCTTAAACCAATCAAAAATTCTCTTTGCATGTTACAAATATTAAAAGCACACTGCAACAACCTTAGACTCTTCAAAAAATCGCTCAAGCTATCGCACGCTACCAAGCAGCTCCAAATCAGCATCTATTAGTAGTCTGCTCTAAACCTATAAATCCAATTGATGAGTTGTCTTCTCCATAGATCGCTCTTTCCCAACAAAAAGCTGCAAAAGTCAATAAATTCACCCCCTATTTCCCGTCTTTATAAGAGAGCACATACGGGACAACAACACACAAAAAAACACAGGCAAATTCATATCTAATTGCTAACATTCTCCTTTCAACCCATTCTCTCTAAATGGCTTCCGGAGGCCAGGGGCATCGAGATAACACCATTTGGCGGCCGGTGAACAAGGCTCCAAACCCAAGAGGTCCAAGCTATAGAGCTCCAAGCTCCAGCTCTAGAGCTTCAAGCTCCACTCCTACTCACCGCCACCGCCTTGTATGTGAGTTCTTTCGAAAGATGCTCTCCATGCCTCCATGGCAATTCCAAGATCAGCTATTCGAATCCCCTTGGATCCAACACCCAATATCTGCTCATACAGTCGTAGAAGTGCCTGAAGAATTCCAGGGTAAAATAAGAGGATGGTACAAAGCACTAACCATTCCAGAACTTTACACAATACCGCTGTCCCATACTTGGTTTTTGCTAAACCAAGAAATCAACCTCACTCTCCAGGGATCCACCTGCCAGGCAAATTAGGTGTTAGTCCCACATTTCAAGAGGATCCGCATCAACATCCTCTCGCAAAGACCGACAGAGAGAGATCTAGACCACCACATCTCCATCATGTCAGCACCATTGAAAAACCCAAATGAAGATTTGGGACTTGGGTGGGACATAGAGAGCTTTGCAGATCTCAACATGGGAGAAGGGAGTGCTTCCCGCAATGCTCAGCCAAACATCTCCTACAACATTCCGCTTAACATCCTCTTCTTCAACACTGAGGGCGTCGCTCGCCTTAATTTCCTCCAACACTACATGCACCTACATTCTAGTGGACGCTTCCACCTCGTCATCATCACAAACACAAAAAAGGAGGGAAGCGAGGCCCAGTTCATGAGCCAAATCATGGGCTTTCCTAACACCAAGACCATTGCCCACCCTCCTAGCGGCATGGAAAGGATGAGGGGTAGAATCTGGTGCCTATGGAACGAAGCCGAAATCTCCTGTGAAGTAGTGGAAATTCCGCAGAATCAAGCCATCGCCCAACAAGCCCACATCTTTATCCGGCCGGCTCGCACCTGATGAAATTTAAAATGTAAACTCTCCATGAGCAATCCAAATGCCCCCATTGTATCAAAAGCCTAATCTTAGACGACTCTATCTGAATACTTGTCTGCATGAGTTAATATTTTTCGAAACTCATTAACATAATCATGTACAAATACTCTTATTAGCTATAAGAGCATCTGTACAGGGGGGCATTATTGTGGGTACTTGTATCAAGCTCAATACGTGGCAAGCCCTATAGGTGCCACACCACCAAAACCCCACCCACGTGGCAGACCAATAAGGCACCACGTCGGGCATGTCGTATGTTTATACATGGTGAGCCCTATGGGCTCCATGTGCCAAGGCAACCAAAACTATATGCTTAGCCTAAGCGGGAGCATATATACAAGCCCAAATATATCTAGATATGAAGAGCCCTGCAACAGGCAGCGCCATGGCCCCGCAGGGTCCATGGTCCTTCATACCTCGCTCCAAGGCCAAACAACAATACAATCAGCCCTCGGCTCACTTGGACTTGGATTGACAAACATTGAGATAAGCCCGCGGCCCATCCTCCTACTTGGTCGCCTGGAAGCGAGCCCTTGGCTCTCCTAAACACTAAGGTGGGCCCTAGCCCATATGCCCGCGGCCCATCCTCCTACTTGGTCGCCTGGAAGCGAGCCCTTGGCTCTCTTAAACACTAAGGTGGGCCCTGGCCCATTTGTCTACTTGGATGCCTGGGTTGGGAGCAGGACCCAAGCACTACTGCTCGGGATCATCAGAGGATACTGGACTGGCGGTTGAGGTCATGGGATTGTCGAGATGGTTGTCTTCTTGCTAAGACAACTCCATCCCGACCAGGCTTGGGGAAGAGGCAACAATGACCTTACGTTCATGTCATCCGATGCATATACGAAACGTTACTTTCCGCTTGCCATGAAATGTTGCTCTCCGCCTGCCGTCAAGCCACAGATGACAGAAGGGCTTATATCACTTCTGGCAGAGTTGAGGAGAACGAGCCACCTGTCCAACAGTTTGCTTGGGCTTTAATACTCCTGCGGCCTATATAACGTATCGTATATGCAGTGAGACACAACAACACGACAACAACAATACAACCAAGTCTCATGCTTAAACACCCTCTTTCACTTTACATTAGTGTTCAAGGTCTATCACTGCCAACCTCTCCCTCTCCAAGCTTGCCTTGATCTCCTCCTCTCCACCTCCGGTGATCCCAAGCCATTGAAGTGCCCGCCATCTTCCTGGACTACCTCTAACCACACCTCTCACCCACACTTTTTAATAATATCTGATTTTATTTATCAAAAAAAATATTTATCTTTTTGACCATGTACTTCATGATAGAAATTGCATTGCTTCAATTTAATCTTGCTGCTCTCTTAAATTCTATTATAGCTTAATTATACTCCTAGAATTTTTTTATCATTGCTATTTCTTTTTGCTAATTCAACTATAGGAGTTTTTATATTAATTATTATTCAAAGTTGATTAGTTATCTAATGCTTTATTAGGTTTGATGTTCAGTCTCTGGTTCCACAGCATTTTCCTCTTTGCATAGCATCAGACCTTTCAATTACATTTCGTTAATGCATTTCCTTGACCAATTTCTTCTCTTTTCAGAGGCGGTTAGGAGATGCATCTGGGCCGATCAGTAACCACTTGGAGAAAATAGATGACAGGGCATTAGACAGTACACCTGAATTTTGCATAGATGCGGGCTCTGTGGGTAATGTTGCTAGATTTATCAATCACAGTTGCGAGCCTAACCTCTTTGTTCAGTGTGTTTTAAGCATGCATCATGATGTCAGACTTGCTCGGGTGGTGTTGTTTGCTGCAGAAAAAATAGCTCCTTTTCAGGTGACGTGCTGTCTTACATATTTCTTTTCCTCATGTTGAGCATTACTTTATTTTTGAGCTTGCATTGAAAATAGGAGGAGCCAGATTGCTTGTTTCATACCCATTTGAAATTTCATATTTCAATATATTTGTCCTATTTCACTTTGTTATCGGCAGCTATAATCAATCTGCCACTTATGACAAGATGAAATAATGACGAGTTTATGTGCTAAATGGCAAAATGATCTTTGCAACCTGATACATATTCATGAAGGTTTCTTCAGGCTTGGGATAAACTAATTTATTTGAACCTTTAATGCTTTCCTTCCAAATGTAAAACAAATCTTGATAATAGTCTGTCACTGGCTATAAATATTAGGTTTTTGAGTGTTGAATCTGTTACAGAAGATCAAAACATTGAAAATATATTGCAACTGTTCTTATTGTTCTCTCTCTCTCTCTCTAAACAAAGTAGTAAATTACTACGTGAAGGATTTGATGATATTTACGAAGTAAATTCTGAAACTCTTACTTCATTGTTAACGAGCAAACAAAGTGAAATTTTCAAATAAATTATCTCAATTAAGCTGTTGTGTGAAGTGGACTATTGGTACTTGGCGAAAATCCTTTCTTTATGTATTAATGCTCAAATGATGAGAGTGTATTTAACACCAACCATAGCTTGTACTTCTCTTATTGGATTAGCTTTTATATTTCAAAAAACATTGAGATAACATATTGTCATTCTATGTTACACTCAGGAACTTACATATGACTATGGATATGCTCTTGATAGCGTTATTGGTCCTGATGGAAAAATAAAAGAGCTTCTATGCCGTTGTGGGATGGCAGATTGTCGTAAACGTTTGTACTAGTGAAGTTTCAGCTTCTTGGTACCATTTTTCTAGCTAGCTTTTTGTGGAAAAGACAACCACATGGATAGTTTTGCCATTTCTCATTTTCTCGAGGCAAAATAGTTGGTCAAGTATATATGAAATATTTGTACTCTTGAGGTGAAATAGCTCTTTGCTTATTGTTTTATTGATTTTTTGTATTTTGGAAGGAGGGCGGGGTTGGTTTGTTAGATTGAAAAGGTGCTTGTTTATGTTTCAAAAAATATTTAGTGAGTGACATTTATCATTGGTGGATGTCGCATTGTTGTAATGAATGTTAATATACGGTACTTATTTTGGATTTCTATTATATATTGACAAACTATTGCCTCTGTTTTTGTGATCTACTCAATTTTCTTTCCTTTTATTATTTTTGGTTCATTTTTTTGGGAGCATACAATAAGTTATGTAATGTAATAGAGCATGGCCATTTTATTTCTGTAATCTAAAAGAATTATGCAGAATGAACAAAAATAAAAAGAGAAGCTTTTGTACACCGGCCGAGATTGTTTGGTTTTGTTGATGGTAAAAGGTTTTTTTTGAACGGATAGGTTTTTTGAACGAATTGATGTTAAAAGGTTGAAAATGTCATTTGCTGGAGTAGAGCAAAAGGTCAAGGATCAAAGCAATGGATCACTTTGATCTAGTCTTAAGAAGAAATTACTTGTCCATGTCTGCCACTGAAGGTCCTATAGTTGATCATGGACCCCAAAGATTAAGTGGGTGATTGAAGAAAAAGTAAAACAGGATTATGCGTTTTACATGAAAATTAAGAAACCTTAATCTCCCGGTAAAAAATAGAATATAAAAAAAGAAAAAAGGGAAACCCAATCAGAGTTCAAGGCACAGGCTATGGGCTATTATCCTTTGACAAAGATAGCCTTGATTCAAATAAATTATTACTTTAGTTATAATGCCCTACGACTAGTATTACTTCTTTCGTTCCAAAATAATAATTCAATTTGAGAAATTTAACCTTTTTTCGATAATATAATTATTATACTTAAAAAAAAATTAATTTTTCAAAATTACTCTTTAATAGTATATTTTTTGAGGAATATCAATTGTTATAATTGTACTTTTTGTATTAATGAATTTAAAAAAAAAAAGCAAAATAGGAAATTCATATTATTTTAGTCCTTGATTTTTGAAAATGGACTAAAACTTTGAGATAATAAAAAATGAAATAAGGAACTAATATTTTGGAACGGATGAAGTATTGTTATTGCCACTAATTAACTTTTGTCAAACCTAAAAGACGTGACTTCATTCACACAATTGGAGTGATTTATATAGGCAACAACAGTGTAGAATTTGCAAATTGTAATGAATGAAAACATTTTTTTATTTTTGTGTTTGTTTTTGAGAATATAATCTATATATAATCGTAGCTAATTGCACCCCTCTATCTTTACCTAACAACACACATGCCAACAACAGTTTTTAGTTTTTAGTTTTTAGTTTTTTTGGGACAATCACATTTATAAGTAGATTAGTGCCCTTTACTATTCAATAATGTTAGTCATCACGGAAAACTTTTATAAAAATTCATTTTTGGATTAGTTTATAATATTTTATTATATGTTATGTAATTACTCTTGGATTAGTTTCATGATATTTATTTCATAATATATAATATTATTCTTTACTATTTAATGTAATTAAAAAGAAAAAAGAAAAAAAAATAAGAAGGGAGAATTGGGACAATGATAATTAGTGTGTCAAGTAAAGGGGCATGAAAGAAAGGGTACAGAACAGAACTATATATGGACGGAAACAGACAACCCATATGTATATCCATTGAAGGACCATGACCCTCCAACTACAAATATATATATATATATATATATTGCAGTGAAGGGTGGGAAGCGGCAATTACAAAAACTGATTCAATGAGATTTTGTCATATCTGGAATTGCGTTTAGGGCTTCAAAAACTTGTCCATGCACATCACCATTAGACAAGTAGTGTATGTTGCTGCAACCAATTAGTTGTTTCCGTTGGCTTAGGGGTTGTTTGGTTTAGTGTAGTCTATGGAGTTGCTTATAAAAAAAAATTATTTGAAAAATTCTGCTAGAGAGTTTGGTCTAACTTTAGTTTGCAGCTTATGAAACAAAAATAATTTAAGTACGTTTAAAAACATTGATTATTCAAAAGCAAATAGAGAAATACTTTTATCATCTACTTTTAGTTATCAATTTTGAACTTTGTAAAAATATTAGCTCTTCTTATTATTGTTGTAATGGGTTCATATCTCAAGGGAGAGACACTGGTTAAATATTTTATTTACGATTCTTTTTGGGATTATAGTGTTGTTCCGATAAATTACTCTTTTTGGGTGTAAATTTTTTTTTTTTTTTTTTTTTTTTAAGTTTAAAGTTCAAAATTATTTTTAACACAAGTCATGAGTTCAACACTCCTTGAAGAAAAGTTGAATTAGGAGACAAGTACTTAATACTTTGGCAGTGTTTGGGAAGTTTGTTTTTTGGTTTTTAGTTTTTTTCACTAAAAGACAAATTGGTTATAAAACCAAAAAAAAAAAAAAAATCCAAACAATTTATCACATCAAATTCCATAATCATTTCACTTTTTCTCTCACAAACATCATATCCAACCACAAAAAAATCTAATTATCTTCCCAAATAAAAAAAAAAAAATTTCCAATAATATCCTACAACTAAAAAAACCTACAAAAAAAATTCACTTTCCAAACACCCACAAAAAAAATATCACATCAAACTCCATAATCATTTCATTTTTTCTCTCACAAACATCACATCCAACCACAAAAAAATCCAATTATCTCCCCAAACACAAAAAAAAATTTCTGGATTTTTTTTGTAAGTTTTTTTAGTTATATGAGATTATTGGAGAAATTTTTTTTTGTGTTTGAGAAGATAGTTGAGTTTTTTTGTGGTTGGATGTGATGTTTGTGAGAGAAAAAGTGAAATAATTATGGAATTTGATGTGATATTTTGTTTGGATTTGTTTTTTTTTAGTTTTGTAACCAATTTGTCTTTTAGTGAAAAAAAATAAAAAAAAAACCAAAAAACAAACTTCCTAAACACTGCCTTTGTAAGGACAAGAAAACTTACTCTTATTAGTGCTAGTCTAACAACTAACAATTAACTTTCGCCGACCAAATTTTTTTATTTTTTATTTTTATAACTTATCAATTAACAATACTCTATTTTTCCAAAAAAGAAAAGTCATGCAGCTACAATAAAATGCATCAAATAAAATTTGAGTCTATATATACTAGAAAATTAGTGGGAGCAAAACTTCATACACCCTCATAAAAAAAAAAAGAAAAAAAAGAGGAGGGTTCATGTTACTATTTGATTTTAGTTGATACCAAAATTTTTAGGGCAAATTACCAACACCTTCTCGAAATTTAACTAAAATACGGATTTCTCCTGAGATTTGAGAAATTACATCATGTCCGTTGAGGTTTATATTTGCATAACAAATTATACAAATATAAACCTCAGAAGACAATTTGTAATTTTTCAAATCTCAAGGAGAAATTCGTATTTCAGTCAAATCTCGATGAGCGTTGGTAATTTGCCCAAATTTTTAAGTTATAATAAGGGTTTATTTAGTACACTTTTTATGAGTTGAAAATTCTGTATAAATTAAAAGTATCTTTCAGATTGCTTCTCAATAGTTAATTTACTTAATTTATTTCTACTTCATAAGTATTAAATAAAAATTACATCAAATATTTTAACACATTTTTTAAAATTTAAAAAGAAAAAGTAAAAAAAATAACTGAGTAAGCTGCCCCCAAACAAATTGTGTTGGGGATGTGAAATTAATAGGCCCAAAAAAGTAAGGAATGGGGTGAGGATGGATGGATGGATGGATGTCCTATTTTCCATGAGCTGAGGAACTTGGGAAAAGCCTCCAACATGGATGGCCACGAAACCCATTACACTTAGGCCAAGTTTGGCATCTTTAAAAAAATTCAAAAAGTTAAAAAGTCACTATCCTATTTAAGTCACATCATCTTATTTAAGTCATATCACCTCTCTAACACATCACTTCAAACCCAACCCAAATCCAACCCATATTTCATAAAAAGTCAAAAAGTGCACTTATTTAGTCTTCCCAAACTTGACCTAATTAACAAAACCCATTATAATAGCCACCACACACACATATATATATATATATAAGTCAGTCATAACCCAATCATTTCCACCACTAAAAAAAATGGTTTGTTTTACCCACCAACCATTTACGAGGTTAAAAAAGGTTTGCCCCATCACTCACAGAACCTCATTATTTAAAATAAAATAAAATAAAATATATTAAAAATCAAATTATATAGTTGTTAGATCATAAAACAAATAAAAACATTAACATGTTTTTAACTACAACATCCCGTATTATATATATATCTATTCAGATAACAAAATGCACCTATAAGTCTTGTGTCTCAATAATTATAATAATGTTTTTAGCATTACTATTGAGTAATTAGGAAAGTAACTTTGTTTAAAGTTGATTATTATAAATTAGTATTAAGGCCAAGTTTGGCAACCCAAAAATAATCCATTTTTTTATTTTTTTATCTTTTTTTCATCACATCACCTCTTTATTTTTCTGCACATCTTTTTGTAAAAAGATAAAAAATACACTTATTTAGGTCATCCCAAACAACTGTACCATCTAAGCAAAAAAAAAAAAATTAAATGGATAATTGGAAACATCACTAAAGCTTTGTTTGGGTTAAACTATATAAGTGCACTTTTTTGTATAAGAATATTTATTTGAGTCATATCAATCAATATCCTCTCCCTATTTTTCTATATATTTTTTTCTTAAAAAATTTAAAAAATATACTTATTTAAAACATTTCAAACCAAGCCTAACTAATTTAACTGCCACTAGTGGTGGGAATTAGATTGGATTGGAGTATGGGCGTGCAAGGAAAGGAAGAGCACTGATATAGAATAAAAAATGAGAAAATTAGCGAAACATTTCTCACTAACTTTGTGTAATAGGAGAGGTTCAGGATATTTTTTTTTATGGAAAATGCTAGGTTTCATGAAGAATTTTCATGAAAACCATCATGAAAACTATCTGCACCGTTGGATCATGAGACACATACCTGATCTAACGGTGCAGATGGTTTTCATGAAAATTTTCATGAAACCTAGCATGACCCTTTTTTTATTAGTTAAGGTCTTTCAACATTTTCACTGAGAAAATTTGATTAAGAGAAATTTCAGCTGACTCAGAAAAATTTTGATCTCGATTCAAAGAAATTTCTCTGATTTCACAGAGAACTTTTAAAATTTATCTGGTATGATCACAAAGAAAATTAAAGGTAGCTTTTGGTAGAGTTTTCTAAATATGATTTGAGAATAGAGTTGTATTTTGAATTTGTGAGTTTTGGAATTATGATTTGAGTGTGAAAAATTTGTTTGGTGAATGAGTTTTGAAAATAGTTTCAAAAAGAGTTTTAAATTGAGTAAGAAATTTTTGATGTGACATATGATATTTGATATAACAAATTACAACTCATAACCAAACATATAACTCAAAAATCTATTAAAAGCCCATAAAAAATTTAAAAAATTTTGAAAATATTATTTTATTAAACATATATAAAAAAAGTGCCAATTGCAAAAAAATAAAAAAAAATAAAAAAATTGCCATATTCCGGTTGATCGGCCGAATGACCGGTTAAGCCAAATTTCAAAATATATATTTTCTTTGAAAATCTCTCATGACACAGAATTTTTTGCAAAGTTTTCTGTTTGTTGTGAAAATATAATTTGAAAACCCTATCCAAACATGATATTAGAATGTGTGGGTAGAATTATAGTTTGAAAACCCTTCCAAACACAACCAAAATTTCTTTGAGTTGCACAAAATTTCTCTGAATCAAATTTTCTTTGTAAAAATATTAAGAGACTTTAACTACTATGAAAATATTGTATATATTTTATTTTATAAAATCTTTAATATGATGAATCTTAAAAAAAAATTTCCCATAAAAAATTGCCTTTATTTATTTATGGATTTAAATTGATTCGGCTACTAATTATCGATAAGATTTAGCCTCCGTTTGCTTCCACGTAATATTATACATAATAAGTATTTTTCTTATAAATTGATTTCATATAAAAAAAAATATATATATTTTTACTTTTTGGCATGTGGTTGACATTTGAAATAAAAATAAAAATATTTTATTATCAAAAAGAAAAATTTTAATTCAATAAAGTGTTATTTATGACTTTTTAGTGGGCTAAAATACTTATTTAAAAAAACTAAATGTGTTGAATAGATAATAAATGAAAATTAACTTTGTAAAAATTGAATTACTGAATTTCTAAAGATACGTCATTTTTGAGGAAATAATGCAATAATATTTTTCTTAAAAAATATTTTGCTTACTTTTTGTTCAACTAAATCATAAAAAATGCGTAAAATATTTTTGACAAAAACATTTTATATGAAAACAAACGGAGCCTTAGATACAAGATTGAAACTAAAAGTTTTACTATACTAAATTTGTAATTATAATGTAAAATTAATTATTTGAAATGTTTCATACTAATGATCATAGTTATACAAAAATGATAACGGAAATATTAGAGATTTTAAATATTCTAATAAAATTTTCACCAAATACTTATATGAGGGTGGGAATAATATAATTTTTTTTTATCCCTAACATTAGCCATATGGCATCCACCTTGACTTGGGGGACACAATGTACTTGGTTCGGCATTCTTGCTAGTCTATATAATCACAAAAGACAAAAAAAAAAGTTACAAAATTACAAAAAGACAAAAAAGTTGCAGAAGTACCAAACTACCTTATATATAAATAGAAAGTAAAAAAAGTATAACGTGAAAAAGTCAAAAAAGCTAAACAAGAATACCAAACAACTAAAAAAGTCTTAGGCTAAAAAAGTCAAAAAAATCAACTAAAAAAGTTATTGCCAAACGACCCCTAAATAAATAAAATAAAATAAAAAGGGGAAGAAAAAGAAGCAGAATGTGACTACCTACTAACTTTGCTCTCATTTGAGGCTTATGCTGTTATTACACTCTTTAATTGAATTTGAGGGCAATTGATTTGATTTAATTAAAAGGGAGGGGGCGGGGGGGGATGGTGGGTACCCTTATAGATTCTATTGTGAGATATTACTTGTAGAGGAGAGCAATGGTTGGTGCTCTCATCAATTCAGTGCTCCAAACAATTCAAAAAAGAAAAGAGGAAAAAAAGAGGTGGTCCATTTTTTGAGAGGGACCATTATAAGCATTATTAAGTGAAAAGATTGGGGGTTAGTGATTCAAATTATATTTCAAAGGTAGAAGATATAAAGCGAAGTGGATTAGAATTTTTTTTTTTTTTTTTTGATTTGTGGGTAGGGTGGGGTGTCCTAATCAACTAAATATCAAACGTCAATACCATGACTAAAGTTTTTCAATAGTCAATGAGATCCAAATACTTATTTGCGTTTAGAGTTATTAAAAGAAGAAAATCATCTCACAATATTTATTGGTATAAAATTGTGAAAATTTGGAAACTTTTGAAGATTTGATTCTATTTTAATTATTATTATTATTATTATTATTTAAAAAAAAAAAATTAAAGATGTGATAATTAATTAGGATGTGATATTTTGATCGAAGATTTAAATACAAACTTAGGTACATTAAATTATCAATTTCTTTTAACAATCAAAAAAAAATTATTATTGATTTCTTTTAGTAACAAACAGTGGGGGGCCAAGTTGATGTGAGATCAATACTGGCATATCTTATTAATAAAAAAAAAAGGATCTCGGGTGATTATGGTAAAATTAAACAAATAAATACATTATAAACGCAAAAATTGAGTTACTTACATGTATAGATAATAAAAAAAATGATATATTAAAGAAGACGGCGAAGAAAGTGAGGTGGTGTAATGAGCGTGGCAAACGGCGGAGAAGTAGTAGTGGGGCAGGCGGCGGAGGGGGGCGGAGGAGAAGAGGGGAACAGGGCGGCGAGGCTGCCTCGATGGAGTAGGCAAGAGATTCTGGTGTTAATTCAAGGGAAGAGAGTGGCGGAGAGCAGGGTTAGGAGGGGAAGGGCGGCGGGGGGTTTAGGGCAAGGGCAGGGGCAGGTGCAGGTGGAGTCAAAGTGGGCGTCGGTGTCGTCGTACTGCAAGAGGCACGGGGTGAACAGGGGACCTGTTCAGTGCAGGAAGAGGTGGAGCAATTTGGCAGGAGACTACAAGAAGATCAAAGAATGGGAATCGCAGATAACAAGGGAAGACACGACGGAGTCCTTCTGGGTGATGAGGAACGATTTGAGGAGAGAGAGGAAGTTGCCTGGATTCTTTGACAGAGAGGTCTACGATATTCTCGACAATGGGACCTCACCCTCTTCTTCTGTTACTCCCACGCCTCTGCTTTTCCCTCTTGCTCCACCATCTCAGCCTCAGGACGAGGACGATCATCTTAATAATAATAATACTAAGCAGGACGACGAGGCTGTGTTTGATAGTGGCCGGGATAGCTTGTTTTCGGATTTTGCGCAGTCGGCTCAAGAGGAGGCTGCTGGCAGCCCCGAAAAGGAGTTTACCAAGACTCTACCTGCTCCTGTTCCAATTCCAATTCCAATTCCAATTCCAATTCCAATTTCAGGTAATTTGGATTGGCGAATTGATATCCGATTATCCAATTTGGCTGAGTTTACAGTGGGTTTTGATTTGAATTTGACGAGCTTAAACCCTTTTTATTATTATTATTATTATTATTATTATTATTATGTTTTCTCTTCTTCATTTGCTTTCTGTGAATGTTCCCTGTGGTGTGGTGTGGTGTGGTGGGTCGGTCTCTGTTTTTGATGGGCTTAACCATACAGGCGTTGACTTATTATTATTATTATTACTGTTTTCTTTCTTTCTTTTATCTGTTGTTTAATGTTTTTGTTGTTGTTCCTATTAGTATTACAACCTTAATCCTGGGATTGTTCTGATTCATTTTTTATATCTTCATTTACAGAGAAACAATACCAACCATTTTCTCAAGGTAATGTTATTCCAACTAAATTGTAGACACTTTATATGCAAATGTCAAGCTTTTATATTTGCTTCCTCCTCTGTTTATTATTTAAAAAACCAAATTCTTGGTATAGTTTATGTTAGATATGGTGCTTGCTTTGGGGTGATTTGGGACAACACTTTTTAATTGGCTCACAATTCCAAGTATATATTTGTTGCTGCTTCGATTGTGTTAATGAACTTGTACATTAAGAAAACAGAAAAACCATCTTAGTGGTCATGTATTGCAAACACTCACTGCATTAGCAGTAATTTAGAGGTGTCAAAAATACAATTCAAGTCCATGGTTGTCGTGACCGCTTTTTCTTGATTGATTTTGTAATAATGCAAAACGGGATGAGTCAATACTGCCTTATTAGAGTGACTATTTCTCATTTTTGGTGGTTCTAATCTGACATGGGGTTCCCTTTCTAGTAACATTTCTGCATCAGGCTATAGAATTGTAGCAAGTGGAAGCTTTTTGTTCAACTAAGATTGATATACTTTTTGGTTGACAGTACTCTCAAACTAGTTTCTTAAGAATGATCCTGTAGTGACCAAAAGTGTTGTTTAACTCCTTCACTGGTTCATCCCTTGTTCAAATTTGTCAATTTGGGGTATTTTCCATGTGTATAAAGGAAATTCGGTCAAAGCCTGGCTGATAGTATTTGAATGTACTTCCTATGTGCATCTCGCTCAATGTTGGACCGCAATTGTCCAAATGGAGTCTGACTGGGGTATATTTGACATGGAGTCCTTTTCGGTCATAGGATTTGTCACAACTTATTGTACCACAGGTAGGAATTATAGCAGTTGGATAATGGTTTGCAAATTATTTTGGTCCGATCAGGTCAATTTTCAGTATCTATATATCCAAATGCAGGACCCCACTTCCTTATCTTCATGAATTTGGTCATTTGGGTAATCTGTATGGCCCTGGCAAAGGTATAGCCATCTTATTTATTCGTTCTGTCAAAGTCAGGTTCTTTGTCTAGTTTAACACATTAATTTTCAGCCCTAGTCAAGCACAGATCTTAACTAGTGCTAAATTGTTTTGGTTATTGATAGTTTCTATTTGAAATTATCAAAATGTTTAAAAGAAAAAATAAAGGAATAGAAAATATTAGTGCACACGATCACTGTATCTTTTCTTTTTCTTTATGTCTCCTCTATGGGAAGAGGGGATGATAAGTGGCGTGGTATACCTGATCTTTTACTCAACAAAATATGCAAGCTGACAAAACTCCATGTGTATACTCTTTGCAACTAAATAGAATGAAATGAAATAATGGTAAGCCGAGGGCGCACTAAAATTATAATTTGGAGTTTCATCAAAATATAATACCTTATTTTCTGTGCCAGAATAATGTACTTTATAGTTTATATAATGTGGAGTTGTGGTTTTGTTGCGCGCTGGGCTAAGCTTTTGTTCCACAGGTGCAACCCATGGGACACAACAAACCTCAAACCCCGAGGTGGGAGCTACTACTTCTCATGAAGGACGTAAGCGGAGACGATTTGGTGCGGATGGAGATGAGGAAACAAACACTTTGCAGTGTCAGTTGATTGAAGTTTTAGAAAAGAACGGGAAAATGTTGTGTGCACAACTCGAAGCTCAGAACACCAATTTTCAATTGGATAGGGAGCAGCGAAAAGATCACACAGGTAGTTTAGTTACTGTTCTTAATAAGCTGGCAGATGCTTTGGGAAGAATCGCTGATAAGTTATAGGAAAAAGATGAAGAAGAGCCATCAAAACAAAGTGTATATAGCAACAAAAATTATATCAGAGCTCAATAGCTTGTAGGGAGGCTGAAGGATTTAGTCATTATATAATTTATGTCAGGATCACATTCAGATGACTTTTCACATAATTTTTTTGTCCTCTTTAGTTTAATCTACTTTTCTACCACCAACCCCCCCCCCCCCCCTCTCCTTTCTTTTGTGGCTTATTGTCATTATAGGGTGGTTGTAAAGAGAGAATAAATCATGGAAATTTGAGAGTTACAAGCTTTTATGTTTTTTCTTTTTTCATGTCATGCAATTCAAGTTGATGTCAAGGTGCTACTGTATAGATTATTGATATTATAGAGCAATTTTATTCGAGCTACGAATGTGTTGTTTTGAGCAATTTTATTGAAGCGGGGAGAGGTAAAAAAAATGTGTTATTTGAGCTACGAATCACTTGAAGGGCTCAAAAGTCTTAATACTTTAATATTAGTTAAGGGTACAAGATGATGTCAAATCAGAGAATACCGTCTTAATTGCGAGAGGAATAAGACTCTCATGCAAGAGTTTTGGCAGACACATGATTAATGGCTGCGTAGATAGATCGGAAAACATTTCAATGCAGAATAAATCAAATTACAATTCTCTGTTTAATTTTGCTCTAAACCAACTAATAACAACCGCAAGGGTGAAAAAAAGACCACATTTCAATGGCTTGACTTAATGGTACTTACTTTCCGTATGTACTCCGAAATGGTGGCAGGTGAGATTCGAATTATCTACTCATGTCCGCAACATGCTTCTGAAGGAGCTTCTTGTATTGAAATTCAATATTTTTGTATGTATTAATTTGTTAAACTGGCAGTATAGTTCTTCAGTTCCTAATTTTGAGGGGGGCAAATCATTTTCCTTTTGAGAATGCATATTTATCATTTGGGGAGTGGCTATTTTAGCCAAAAAGTCAAAAAGTTACTAAAAATTGTCACATCATTTCTCTACTTTTCTGCACATCTTTTCGTAAAAAGTCAAAAAGTTATTAAAATAGCCTGTTCCCAAACGAGTTTAAAGTTTACCGCATGGATGGGAGTTACTGCGATCCAATTCTTCCTATAACTGAATATGAACTAAGATATACATATATGATACATCCACGGAACTAGGGATTCTGCTGCCCATGACACACTTCTTGTCACATCCCCACCTCTAATCTGGGATTGAAAGACATATCCGGCTGATAATCAAGGGCTCAAAACAAAACCAGCAGTGATTAAAATTAATCTAAGCAGAATTAATGCAACTGGGCAGAAGAATGCCTCTAAATATACACAAAAAATAAGGAAAAAGTGTCCAGATGTCAAATACATCCCACATTGGAGCAATTGTCTAAATACAAGGCCTGTGGCACAGATAATAAATACATAAAGAGTCTTAGGACTTAACCTTCATTTGGCCAAAATTTATAAGAACCTGGCAATTACTATCACCAACATAGCCATATACAACCATACTAGAACAAGATTCAAAAAGAAACTAGGTAGATGCTGGCATGTTCCAAGCACTACAAGGACAAAAGCATGTAAAATGCAAAGGGGTTCCAAGATAAGCCACATCACTTGAAAATGATTATTAACAATAGGCGTGAACTGAAGTCCAGTGAATAGCATTATATTGAGACAAAGCAATAAATAAGTACCATGGATATCTAAATGTAATAAAACATAACTTGTAATAGCTGTAAATCAATTTCCATATGGAATTCATAACAGAGGCTTTCCAATGAAAGCAACCATGTTCGTAAACAAACCAAGTTTCATGTTATTGTGCCCATCACTTTGGAACAAGAAGGTCCATGTTGATCCGGATTCCCATCAGAGGTCACAAAGTGGCAAACGGAGGCCGTGAAACATGGAAAACGAAGGAGACCTCTCAAAACAAAGGCTACTAACATGCTTATTGCCCCCTTGTAGCTGGGACTAACCATGGATGGTGTACAAAACATTTGCAAAGCATAACCTTATACACACACAGAGATATCCACTGGTTTTCACATTCATAAACAAGATTTGGTACATAGTTCAAATCATATTATTGAAAGTTCTGAAATGTTTGAAAGGATTTACACTCTATGAAAACCAGTATTTAAAGATGTACAAGGTATAAGACCACTCACCTTGCTCCCCAACTAGGTCTCTACAAATTATCTTCTAGAGGTCCTACATAATCTAAATTGATTAGGGTGTCTATCTTTTGAAGCAGATAAGCAGTTATCTATGCCATTATCTAAATTGATTGCAATTGCAGAATTTTTGTATTGGTGCTGCATCTGTCACTTCTTTTCTCTCAGTTTTAAATCGATGACTCACATTTCTTTAATTGAAAGTTGTACTTCTTGCTTTACTTGTTTCAGACTGATTGAGGCAAAGGATGTTGTGTTTGAATGTGGACCAAACTGTGGCTGTGGACTTGGTTGCATTAACCGTATAGCTCAGCAAGGAATGAAGTATCAACTGATTCATCATGAATATTATGTAATACAGAATTAATGCCCTATCCTTGCTTTGAACAAGTTTTCCGAACACCAGAACAAGGGTGGGCCGTCAGGTCTAGGGACTTTATTCCTTCAGGTGCACCAGTGTGTGGATATATTGGAGTGCTCAGGAGAACAGACGAACTGGATAATGTTGCTGAGAATGATTATATATTTGAAATTGATTGTTTTGCATACAATGAAGGAGATTGGGGGTAGAGAGGTACTTATATTTAACTTTTGATTTTAATGATATTTGCCTCAGTTTCACTATAATTTGACCACCCTATTGTTTTAATGAACTTGAGTTACTAAATCTGTTTTCTGGTGCTAAAGCAACTTCACTGTGGGTTGTAATCTGGATGTATGCAAAATAAAATTCACTGCAACTTTATGGGTTCAATGTTTCTTTCTTTAGCACACTACACTATCATTGCATACCGACTTCATAACTTTAACAAGAGCAGCATTATGTTCTCTATGACACTAGGATCCCTTATTTAAAGTATTTCTCAACTTTCTGAATGCCGTAGAATTATCAAGTCTTAAACTTGGTTTCTTATATGATTTTCATTGGTGACTCATCCACATTTTCCCAATAAAATTTTCCTTCTGTGCTGTTTTTTGTTTTGACATATAATGGGTATATAGCACAAGTGATGTTCTTTCTCTTTTTCGAATTATTGAAAGTTTCATATTTATCTTTTTGCCGATGTCGGTGGATCCGGATGTGTTGGCTTTTGTAGATTTTGTGGATGTGAGTAATGCTAGAGATCATGAAAATGATTATGAAAGATTCTTCACTTTTGGATTACACTTACAATAAAACATCACACTCTAATCAAAGGATGAGAAATCTTCATGATGCATTTCATGATTCCTAATATTATTCGTTTTGTATTCTTTGCATCAACTTGATGCTTTTTAATAATATCTGATTTTATTTATCAAAAAAAATATTTATCTTTTTGACCATGTACTTCATGATAGAAATTGCATTGCTTCAATTTAACCTTGCTGCTCTCTTAAATTCTATTATAGCTTAATTATACTCCTGGAACTTTTTATCATTGCTACTTCTTTTTGCTAATTTAACTATAGGAGTTTTTATATTAATTATTATTCAAAGTTGATTACTTATCTAATGCTTTATTAGGTTTGATGTTCAGTCTCTCTGGTTCCACAGCATTTTCCACTTTGCATAGCATCAGACCTTTCAATTACACTTCGTTAATGCATTTCCCTGACCAATTTCTTCTCTTTTCAGAGGAGATTAGGAGATGCATCTGGGCTAATCAGTAACCACTTGGAGAAAATAGATGACAGGGCATTAGACAGTACACCTGAATTTTGCATAGATGCGGGCTCTGTGGGTAATGTTGCTAGGTTTATCAATCACAGTTGCGAGCCTAGCCTCTTTGTTCAGTGTGTTTCAAGCGTGCATCATGATGTCAGACTTGCTCGGGTGGTGCTGTTTGCTGCAGAAAAAATAGCTCCTTTTCAGGTGATGTGCCGTCTTACATATTTCTTTTCCTCATGTTGAGCATTACTTTATTTTTGAGCTTGCATTGCAAATAGGAGGAGCTAGATTGCTTGTTTCATACCCATTTGAAATTTCATATTTCAATATATTTGTCCTATTTCACTTTGTTATTGGCAGCTATAATCAATCTGTCACTTATGAGAAGATGAAATAATGATGAGTTTATGTGCTAAATGGCAAAATGATCTTTGCAACCTGATACATATTGATGAAGGTTTCTTCAGGCTTGGGATAAGCTAATTCATTTGGACCTGTAATGCTTTCCTTCCGAATGTAAAACAAATCTTGATAATAGTCTGTTAGACTGGCTATAAATATTAGGTTTTTGAGTGTTGAATCTGTTACAGAAGATCAAAACATTGAAAACATATTGCATTTGTTCTTATTGTTCTCTCTCTCTCTCTCTCTAAACAAAGTAGCAATTACTACTTGAAGGATTTGATGATATTTACGAAGTAAATTCTGAAACTCTTCATTGTTAATGAGCAAACAAGGTGAAATTTTCACATACATTATCTCAATTAAGCTGTTGTGTGAAGTGGACTATTGTTACTTGGCGAAAATCCTTTCTTTATGTATTAATGCTCAAATGATGAGAGTGTATTTAACACCAACCATAGCTTGTACTTCTCTTATTGGATTAGCTTTTATATTTCAAAAAACATTTTGTGATAACATATTGTCATTCTATGTAACACTCAGGAACTTACATATGACTATGGATACACTCTTGATGGCGTTATTGGTCCTGATGGAAAAATAAAAGAGCTTCCATGCCATTGTGGGACGGCAGATTGTTGTAAACGTTTATACTAGTGAAGTTTCAGCTTCTTGGTGCCAGTTTTCTAGCTAGCTTTTTGTGGAATAGACAAACACATGGATAGTTTTGCCATTTCTCATTTTCCCGAGGCAAAATAGTTGGTCAAGTATATATGAAATATTTGTACTCTTGAGGTGAAATAGCTCTTTGCTTATTGTTTTATTGATTTTTTGTTTTTTGGAAGGAGGGCGGGGTTGGTTTGTTAGATTGAAAAGGTACTTGTTTATGTTTCAAAAAAAATTTAGCGAGTGACATTTATCATTGGTGGATGTCGCATTGTTGTAATGAATGTTAATATATGGTACTTATTTTGGATTTCTATTATATATTGACAAACTATTGCCTCTGTTTTTGTGATCTACTTAATTTTCTTTCCTTTTTTTTTTTTTTTTGGTTCATTTTTTTGGGGGACATACAATAAGTTATGTAATGTGATAGAGCATGACCATTTCATTTCTGTAATCTAAAAGAATTATGCAGAATGAACAAAAATAAAAAGAGAAGCTTTTGTACACCGGCTGAGATTGTTTGGTTTTGTTGACATTGAAAGGTTTTTTTGAACGAATTGACGTGAAAAGGTTGAAAATGCCATTTGCTGGAGTAGAGCAAAAGGTCAAGGATCAAAGCAATGGATCACTTTGATCTAGTCTTGAGAAGAAATTACAAGTCCATGTCTGCCACTGAAGGTCCTATAGTTGATCATGGACCCCAAAGATTAAGTAAGTGATTAAAGAAAAAGTATAGCAGGATTATGCGTTTTCCATGAAGATCGAGAGCATCTCCAACCCAACACTCTTAATTAGAGGGTGAAAATATTTTTTTTAATTCAAAAAGTGAATATAAAGTATCTCACTATTCACTCAAACTCTAACAATAACTCATCATTTTTTTCTCTAACGATTTCTCTCGAAAATATTTTCATCAAAAAGTAAATAAATTTTTTTCATTAACAAATATTTAATTTTGAAATTTTTGTAAAATATATTTAATATTATACTCATTTTAAAGGTATGATTTCACCCTTTTTAATGATGCCAATTTTATAAAAATTAAATTTACATATTAAAAGTTATTTGTAATATAATAAAAAATATAGAATGAATAGTATTTTAGAGGGGGATCTTCTTTTTTTCATTCTTTCTTCAAATATGGAGGATCAACTCATCCTCCTTCCAAATAGAGATGAATTTAGAGGATAAGTTGGAGGAGTAAATCCTTCAAATATGAAGTTATAGAGGGTGGGTTGGAGATGCTCTTGTTCATTATGTCTCCTCTATGGGAAAAGGGGATGATAAGTGGCGTGGTATGCGTATACCTGATCTTTTACTCAACAAAAATATGCAAGTTGACAAAACTCCATGTATATACTCTTTGCAACTAAATAGAATGAAATAAAATATTGGTAAGCCAAGGGCGCACTAAAATTATAATTTGGAGTTTCATCAAAATATAATACCTTATTTTCTGTGCCAGGTTTATAGTTTATATAATGTGGAGTTGTGGTTTTGTTGCGCGCTGGGCTAAGCTTTTGTGCCACAGGTGCAACCCCATGGGACACAACAAACCTCAAACCCCGAGGTGGGAGCTACTACTTCTAATGAAGGACGTAAGCGGAGACAATTTGGTACGAATGGAGATGAGGAAACAAACACTTTGCAGTGTCAGTTGATTGAAGTTTTAGAAAAGAACGGGAAAATGTTGTATGCACAACTCGAAGCTCAGAACGCCAATTTTCAATTGGATAGGGAGCAGCGAAAAGATCACACAGGTAGTTTAGTTACTGTTCTTAATAAGCTGGCGGATGCTTTGGGAAGAATCGCTGATAAGTTATAGGAAAAAGATGAAGAAGAGCCATTAAAAAAAGGTGTATATAGCAACAAAAATTATATCAAAGCTCAATAGCTTGTAGGGAGGCTGAAGGATTATTATATAATTTATGTCAGGATCACATTCAGATGACTTTTCACATAATTTTTTTGGGTAAATTATATTGACACTCTCTGATATTTATGTTTATTACAATTTCCTCTTTTACTTTTTGAAAATTACATCTCTCTCTGAAATTTAAAATTTCATTACAGATTGCTCCCTCAGTTAATAGATTTTGCTCATGTCAGCAATTTAATTTTTTTAAATACCAATTTTGTCTTTATTGGATAAATTACATTGACACCCTTCACATTTTAGAAATTACAATTCCCTTCCCAAGGTTTAAAGTAGCATTAGTTAGTATTAGTTGAAAAAAAAATTCGTTGAAAAAAAAAAAATTATTTGAAAAAAAATTTTGAGGGTCAAATTTTTAAATTTTTGTTTAAAAATCAACATAAACTCATTTTTTGAATTTATATTTTTTTCTCAAATTTACAAACTGAGATAACCATTTATAAACCAAAAAAATTATTAAACAAGTTTTTATAACAGTTTTTAAAATTTTTGTAAATATAAATTGAAAACTGAAAACGAAATGGTTATTAAACAGGCCTCAGATGGTAAAAATGTCGTAAAATTAACAAATAATTAAATAAGTTACCAACGTAAGAAATGATTTATCAAAAGATTTTTAAGCAATGTATGGTTTGATTTTTAGAATTTTTTTTTAAAAATTAAAAATTAATTTGGTTAAGAAATAAAAAAAAAAATTATTATTATTTTTATATAATTTTTATCTTTCGAGTGGTTAGAAATAATTTTTTACAAATTAAATATATTTATTCATATTTATTTTTATTAAATTAGTTTTTTTTTTTTTTTTAAAATGTCAAGGAAGATCCGTATTAAATTAAAACCTTAGGAGGTGTTAATGTAATTTACCCTTTAAAGTATATATAAAGGTTAAGGGTAAATATATAATTTTAACTTAAAGGTTAACACTGTCAAATAATTACACTGACAAGTGGGGTCAGTGTAATTTTCCAAATGTGAGGGAAAAATTATAATAAACATAAATCTCAAGGGATGTCAGTATAATTTACCCTAATTTTTTTTGTCCCCTTTTAGTTTAATCTTCCTTTTTTTTTTCTCCCCCATTTTTGTGGCTTATTGCCATTATAAGGTGGTAGTAAAGAGAGAATAAATCATGGAAATTTGAGAGTTACCAGCTTCTATGTTTTTTCTTTTTTCATGTCATGCAATTCAAGTTGATGTCAAGGTTCTATTGTACAGATAATGTTATAAAGCAATTTTATTCGAGCTACGAATGTGTTGTTTTGAGCAATTTTATTGAAGCGGATAGAGGTAAAAAAAAGTGTTATTTGAGTTACGAATCACTTGAAGGGCTCAAAAGTCTTAATACTTTGATATTGGTTAATGGTACAAGATGATGTCAAATCAGAGAATACCGTCTTAATTGTGAGAGGAATAAGACTCTCATAGAAGAGTTTTGGCAGACACATGATTAATGGCTGCGTAGATAGATTGGAAAACCATTTTAATGCAGAATAAACCAAATTACAATTCTTTGTTTAATTTTGCACTAAACCAACTAATAACAACCATTAGGGTGAAAATATGATCTAAATTCAACCATAAGAACGAGATTGGAGAGGTCAAACCTTATTAGTAAGGCAGTATAAAATATAATTCAATCTACTAAATCACACAAATCTATATTAATCCGCCCTCTAACTGCGGATTAGTTTGTTCTGTAGTTTGAAATTTATAATCCACTTTTGAAACTATTCCGCACCGTTATACATATATGAAAAATATCATACAAATTAATGCCATATATTATATGTGAATGTATGACAATTGTTTTAAATTATTTTTCAATCAATTAATAAATTGAAACCACTCAAACCGTAATTGATTATTAACCAATCTGCCATTTTATAATTTTATAGAAAATCACACTGTACACACGCCCATGATTGTTAATATAGGTCTTGTGTGTACATTAATTTTGGCTCAAACATTAATGTACAGAAATGGCAAGTTGTTAAAAGATTCATATATGTGTAATTATTGGCAAGTTAGGTGTAGTTTTGATAGTTTACAATGTTAATATGTATAACAATCTAATCATATTTAATATATATACATACATATTGTTTGATTATTAGGTAAGTTAATCTTCTGCTCTACAAAGGTCATGAAAGAGAGAGCCCCAGAAGTGGGGATGCTGTTGTGCGGGTTGTGTAGCAGCAGTTGCTATGCGGCAAAATGGGTCCATTTTGATAATCTGAGCAATTCACATTTAGAATACATCAAGTAGAACATACCTACAAAAAATCAAGTTAATGAGATATCGTTTACCCATTCATCCACTCACATTTATATCTACAAAAATAAATAATAATTGTGATTTAAAGTATTAAAATGAATACAAATATGAGTGGATGAATAGATAAACGATATCAGATTAACTTGATTTTTTGCAGGCATGTTCTACTTCATGTATTTTAAAAGATACCTATTATTTTGTGTTCTGGGTTTGAGAAGTTGTGAAGAGACAGAGAGAGAGAAGCCATTAATTTAGGTCTTACATGTACATTAATTTTGGTTCAAATATTAATGTACGAAAATGGCAAGTTGTATCTGTGTAATTATTGGCATTTTGATTTAGTTTTCAAATTTTTTTGATTAGTTGATTTAGTTCCCAATGTTAATATGTATATCAATCTAATCATATTTAATATACATACATACATATTTTTTCATTATTAAGCAAGTTGATCTTCTGCTCTACAGAGGTGGTGAAAGAGAGAACCTCTCATACCTATTCTTTTGTGTTCTGGATTTGAGCAGCTGTGGAGAGAGAGAGAGAGGCGCCATTGAAGCTATGATATATCTTTTCCATTATTGAACTTCTCTCTCTTTTTATTATTATTATTATTGTTACCCAAAAAGCAACCTAAGAGGGGGGATAAATTAGATTTCTACAAATTGAAATTAATAATACCCCAATAAAATTAACTAATAGTACAACAAATTATTAACAAGCACAATGATGAACTTAGCAGTAAATAATCAAGCAAAATAATAATGAAGTATAAATAACATAGAAGGTAATCAAATGATTAACGCATGAATATTAGATAGCTATAGCAGTAGTAGGAAAGTAAAGAGATTAGGGAAGATGAGACAAACAGATTTATAGTGGTTCGGTTTCAACCAAGCCTACATCCATTCCTCAAGCTTCATTTGAGATTTTTCACTATCTTCTAGTTTCACAGGGGTGCGAACAACCTCTTTACAAATGGAGCAATCTTCCACGGATTTTACACAGACTTCACAAGCCCAAACCGTTATAAATCTTAGGTGATTCACAATCACTCTCAAGATTTCAAGAACACAGTGTTTGCAACACTTTTACAAGATGAAATGGTATTTTTGCTTTTAAAGAAAGTTTACAATAAATATCTCTCAAAGATAAGATATATAAAATGAAGTTTTGATTTTTCTGTAAATCTCACACAGGAAAGATGGGCTTAAAGTTATAAGGCTCAGTGTATAATTTCTGAGAATAGATGTGAGTGATTATAGATCAAAGAATATTTCCAAGTTTTTTGTGTAACTTGTTTACATTAGAGACTTTGATATATATAATGAAAATTATAGCGGTTTATAGCCGTTTATAACCGTTGTATTCATTTGAATTTATAGCCGTTTTATAGCTGTTGTAATCATTTGAATTTATAGCCGTTTATAGCCGTTGTACTTCCACCATTACCAATTTGAATATCTTCCACTTCATCATTACAAATTTTAATATCTTCTACTTGAACCTTTTGAACCTTTTGGCCTTTTGAACCTTTATAACCGTTTATAGTTGTTGTACTTCCATCATTACTAATTTGAATATCTTCCACTTGAACCTTTTGAACCTTTTGGCCTGCTGTTGTGCTAGGTTGTTTGAACATTTGTTTTGGGCTGTTTGAACTCCTGATTTAATTAAATATTAAATACATTCTAACAACATTTAGGATAAAGGTTTGGGTGAAAAATAATGGGACAAAATAAATTTTGATTCTATTTTTCTCTTTCAAATAAATCATCAAAATAAATTTTGATTCTATTTTTCTTTTTCAATAAATCATCAAAATAAATTTTGATTCTATTTTTCTCTTCCAAATAAATTAAAAACATAATTAAATAAATTATCAAAATAAATAAATCTAACAATTATTATTATTTTTTATAATTATGTTTCTTGGTAACCATTTCGTTTTCAGTTTTAGGTTTATATTTATAAAAATTTAAAAAATTATTATAAAAACTTGTTTGATAATTTTTTTTTGGTTTATAAATGGTTGTCTCAGTTTATAAATTTGAGGAAAAAATGTAAACTCAAAAAATGAGTTTACGTTGATTTTTAAATAGAAATTTAAAAATTTGACTAAAATTTTTTTTTTTTCAATTAATTTTTTTTTCAAATAATTTATTGTTTCAAATATTTTTTTAATTTTTTTTCCAATTATAATGTGTATGATCCCATTGTCGTAAATAATAAAAAAATATAAATATTTTAGGCCTGAACACACTTATTTTTTAGTTTAGGTTTTTAAAATTTTTCAAACATTTTTTTCAAACCAAACACGTTTGTAGTTTATGTTTTTTAAAAAATAAATGAAAAGCAGTTTATAAATTTTTTTCTAAACATCAATAAAAAATGTAAACGTTACCAAACGCTACGTTAGTAAAGGAACCTCTTGATGGCTTTCCATTACTTGATGTTGCCTTTATTATATACTAGCAGCCGGGCACACGCGATGCGTGTGCAAATCATTTGAAATTATGATATGAAATTCACATGTTTCGAAATTCATATTTTTCTCTAATAGAGAAGTACCAGAAATTATTTATTTTGAAAATCAAAAATCGTGAAGCAACCTGTAAAAAAATAAATAAATAAAAAAAATACATATGTATTTGGGAAAATAATGTATGATCTAGTTGGAGTATTTTTATTTATTTTTGTTTAAAATGTGGTTAAGCATAAAAACATTAATTCAAGCCTCGTAATCACTTACAATCAAAACAAATTTGAACAACACTGAATGTTTTCTTAAAAAAACAAAAGCAAAAAAAAATTAAGAAAATAAACAAATAAATTTAAAAAAAGAAGAAAAACAAACAAAAAAAGATTAAATTTTTCTTTAAGAACATTGAATCGTTTTTTTAAAAAAAACTCACACACCAAAAAAATAAAGAAAATAAACAAACATATTTTATCCAAAAAAAAAACAAAATTTATACACAATAAACAAACAAAAACTTAAAAAAGGGAATAACGAAAAAAATGAATATAAAAATACAAAAGCACACAAAATAGAAAAATATAAACCCAAAACTCTTAGAATATAATAATCAAAGAGACTTGATATACGCAAACAAAATAAAATAATAATAGTGAAATCTATTAACATTAAAAAAAATAATAAAACCAAAAAACAAACCAAAAGAAAGAATTGTTTTTTTTTAGAACACGGAATTCTTTCTTAAAAAAAAAATGCACAGCCAAAAAAAAAAAGAAAAAGAAAAAAAGAAAAAAGAAAACAAACAATTTTTTAAAAAACTACAAATTCAAAATTTTTAGATTACTTATTTTCAAAAAGATTTGATATACATAAAAGAAAATAAACAAACAACTTTTTAACAAATTACAAACCTAAGACTCTTATATTGTCAAAGAGATTTTAATATAAAAAATAAAATTAAAAAAAACACGAAACAGACCTGAAAAAACTAATTTTAAAAGAATAAATAAATTTTAAAAAATACAGAATTATTTCTTATATTCTATTTTTTTTTCTTCCCAAAGAACTTGATAACATAATGGAACTTTTCAATGAAGAAAATAAAAAGTATAATTAATAAATATTACACTTGTGGGGACATAATTTTTGAATGACAACACGTGGCCGAGGTGACACCGAAGTGTTAGCCAAGGTGCCGCGTGTTCTGGTCATGACGCCGAGATCATCTCGGCTAGGCCGAGGTTATCTGCAAGGATACCGGATTCCGAGATAAGTGGATAAGGAACAAAAATCCTAGAATGAGAGAAGACTTTAGTTTGGGTAAAGATAAAACTCTTAGAGAGTTTATCCTAATCCTACTGGGAATCCAAGATTAACAATAATCCTGAGTCCATTGAAGTTAGGCTGCTATTGGGACTAGGATTGTGTTGGCTATAAAATGGAGACACCCCCATGGGTCTAAGGTATGCTTTTTATGCTCTGAATAGTGAGTTAAGCACTTTTGATTATCTTTGAGAGATATACTGACTTGATCGTCGGAGTGCCCCCGGGTGGACGAACCACCGCGGAATTCTTATCTTTCTATGACAGGTTGTTTGGGCTTAATCTATTCTGCTGGTGTTCTACAGCTGAGTACTAGTTTGGCAGTGTGGTCGGAAATTGACACACACAATTTGGCGCCGTCTGTGGGAAAGAAAAGAGAAGAGAAATGGTTCGTCGAAGCAAAGCCGAGATAACACTGGACACGAGAAGATAAGAGCTTAGCCCAAGTGAGCAGATCCCAAATTCCAGATCTCGAATTCCAGATCCCAAAAGACAAGATCTCGGCTTAGATGATTTAGTCCGAGAAGAGAAGAGCTTGGCCTAAGTTAAAGAATTTTTTCCACAAAGGAGTATGTAGAAGCCATGCAGGGGGCAGATCCCCTGCCCATAGAGAAATATCGTAGGGATTCTTTTGGCCTTACATGCAAAAGGAAGCTGAAGCCTATGTAAAAAAACATGAAAATGCTTTGAAATCCACCTGCAACGTGCGATAGAACAAAGGGCTGAAGAATGATGCTTGGGAGTTGGAATTTCACAAGCCAATGTCATGTTTAACACTTGTTGAAACTTGAGAAAAGTTTACAAGTTGCAGTTAAACCGAGATGATGTTTAACACTTGTTGAAACTTGAGAAAAGTTTACAAGTTGAAGTTAAACCGAGATGGCGTTTAACACTTGTTAAAACTTAACACCTGTTGAAACTTGAGAAAAGTTTACAAGTTGAAGTTAAACCGAGATGATGTTTAACACTTGTTGAAACTTGAGAAAAGTTTACAAGTTGAAGTTAAACCGAGGTCATGTTTAACACTTGTTGAAATTTTAAGAAAAATTTACAAGTTGAAGTAAACCGAGGTCATGTTTAACACTTGTTGAAATTTTAAGAAAAATTTACAAGTTGAAGTAAACCGAGGTCATGTTTAACACTTGTTGAAATTTTAAAAATTTACAAACTGAAGTTAAACCGGGGTCATGATTAAAGGAAGGAATGATATAGGTTCCATCACCTCAGGATGCTGAGGTAATAGAACCTAGGGGGCAGTTGTGGGGACATAATTTTTGAATGACAACACGTGGCCGAGGTGTCATCGAAGTGCCAGCCAAGGTGCCACGTGTCCTGATCATGACGCCGAGATCATCTCGGCTAGGCCGAGGTTATCTGCGAAGAAACCGGAATCCGAGATAAGCGGATAAGGGACAAGAGTCCTAGAATGGAAGAAGACTTCAGTTTGGGTAAAGATAAGACTCTTAGAGAGTTTATCCTAATGCTACTGTGGGTCCAAGATTAGCAGTAATCCTAAGTCCATTAGAGCTAGGCTCCTATTGGGACTAGGATTGTGTTGGCTATAAAAAGGAGGCATCCCCATGGGTCTAAGGTATGCTTTTTATGCTCTGAATAGTGAGTTAAGCACTTTTGATTATCTTTGAGAGATATACTGACTTGATCATCGGAGTGCTCCCGGGTGGACGAACCACCGCCGGAATCTTCTCTTTCTGTTGCAGGTCAGTCAAGTGCCATATATTCTGCTAGTACTCTCCAGTTGAGTACTTAGTTCGCAGTGTGATCAGAAATTCACTCACACAACACTTATAGTATATGATAAGATTGCAATGTTCTTGAATAGAAAAATGATATCTTACTGTGAATAGAGACAAATGAAGATAGTGAAAGTGAATTAAAACCGAACAATAAAGCACACAAAATAGAAAAATACAAACACTACTATAAAAACATCACAGTTTGCTTAATGAAAGTATCTCACTTTTATTGGAAGTGTGATAAAAAAAATTAGATTAATGTTTTAATTACACTTGATTTGATTAAGCGTGGTGACCGGGTGTCCTATTCGTTTCTTTTTCCCTTGTTTAATCTTGGAATTGTCTTGTTGGGGTGTCGGTTTAACTTAAGACTTGTCAATCATTGGTTTTTATTGTGTTTGGGAGTTTTCTGCAAGGTTTTGTTCATGTTTATTCCGGTACAGAATTTCTCTTGTTTCGGAGGGTGCACGATCGAGTCTGGAGTGTCGGGTGTCGAACAGGAAAAGTTCAGGGCTGGAGGACCAGGGCCGCACATGGGGGATAGGGCCGCACATGCGAGGAAGTGTGAGCTTTGGAAGGTTGCACACTGCATTATGTGCAGGTGCGGAAGGTGCCGCACGTGCGGGGATCAAAGCTGCACGTGCGGGAGGCACGCTCCGCACGTGTGGGGGCAAGTGCCGCACGTGCGGACGGGCTTGAGTCCGTGAAGATCTGTTTTTCTTCTCTTTTTGGGTTGTGTGTATAACTTTTCTTATAGCTCTTTCTCACTAAAAATACACTACTCTCCCTCCTCTCTACATTTCATACACCAAAACCCTTCAAACTCTTGATCTTCTTGGATTCATTGCATCTTTAACCCAAGTTCTTTCATTAAGGTTGAAAAGCTCCTCTAGAGCTACATTGTGTACGGTGGAGATTGGGTTTTGGCACCATCAATTTCTAGGGCAATTTCTAGGGTTTCATCTCATTTCTCCTTCAAAACTTGAGGTAGGGAATTACTTAGAGTTATATATATGTTTTTGCAAGTTTTTGGTTGATTTTGAGAGTTCTCCTTTGTTTATTTTGAAAATGGATTTTTGGCTCAAGAAATTGATGGCCATGTAAGAAGAAATCCATCTTTAGTTCTTTTTAAAGATTTTCTTGAAGTGTTGAACCACATGGGTTGAGATTGATGTATTTAGTGAGGTTTTGTAAAGAGATGAGGAAATATTGAGGTTTTTGTGAAAAACCTAGAAATTGGGGGTTTTGGAAAAATGTGGGGATTGATGGATTTTTCTTGAATTAAATGAAAGAATGAGTGAGAATTTTATATTGTTGTTGCAAATATGATAACTTCTTGATATATAGGGGGTTTTGGAGACCATACTTGAAATTGTTGTTAAATGCATATACACATGTAGTAATGAATTAGCACATTGTTAAGTTCCATGAATTATGAGAATTGTGATTTGGAAAGGTTGCTACGAGTTGTTAGATTTAATTAAGCATGTGGCATTTTGTAAATTAATGTTGAAGGGAGGAAATATGAGAATTTTGGTTAACTTTGTGTTGTTGTTGAGATACTTAAAGATGGGAATTGTTATGAAGCATTGTCAATTATTGCATTACATCCTCTTTCAATCAATAATTATACATTTTGAATTGAGTTTGAAACGTTTACATTGAGAAAAGAATATTTTGAAATGGGAATTATCGAAATGTTTTGAGGTAAATACGTTGGTAAGTCTGGATAGGAGGTGTAGATGAAATGGATTAAGTTGGCCTGAGTGTCCGGGGTGAAAGACCAAAAACACGCACGGAAGAGGTACCACTTCCCTTCCGGTTAGCAACCGGTAAAGTGGGGTTTTTGGTAGTGCTAGTTAAGCCTATCTGCAGACACCAACCTAGGGATTACCTGAGTCGTATTTACCGCTCCGTTGAATAAAATTGAAAATTTCGGAATTGTTGAGATTTCAAACTATTGTAGAACATGGTATTTTTTTTTAAGGCATGTAAATGAAATCCTCTTTTAATGGGCATTGCATGGCATTTGCATTTAATATTGAAAATCTTGCATAAATGTATATACTTTGTTAAGGATTCTCTATTGGGCTTTATGCCCACCCCTATGGGATTTTGGTGTAGGAAAATGTGTGGTGATCCTGCCGAGTTGAGGGCGTGGACACATTTTGTGAAGAGTAAATGACTCTCTTCTTGTTGTGATTTATTTTGCTAGCCAAGGGCTATAAATGTATGGGTTTGTGAAACCATTTTTGTGTAACCGGGCTTAAGCCTTGGAAATTGTAAGCCCATGAGGGCATTTTATTATTTTTGGGATTTGATATTCTACATGCTATAGATTCATGTATTTTTATACCATTGAATGTATAATTCGCATGTGGGACTTTTGTACAAACCTTATTGATTAATGGTATAAAGGTTGGAGTTTGCTATTATTCCTTAATGGATGTTGGTTAATGTACCTAATTTGTGTTGGGTTATTTTAAGGCGTTACATTAAGTGTGATAATATTTATTTTTTATGTCACTTTTCAATTTAATGTGATTATATATATATATTTTTGTAATCACACCTTCTAATTAATATGTGAGTAAAGATCACATAAGAAGAATTAAAAATATCTCACTTTTATTAAAAATGTGATTAAAAAAATTAAAACAATTTTTTAATCACACTGAATTTAATAAATGAGATAATATTTTTTTTAATCACACATTTTAAATAAGTGTGATTGTATATATTTATACTGTAACGCCCCCCAAAATAATACAATAAAGATAACTCATATGCGGAATAAATATAAGAAACAACATACTTTTATATATCAGAGTTCACTGTTTAACAACCAGTTAAATGTTATGTAGGCTTACATTTTTCCAAGTCATTGCTTGGTTATACAAATTGAGTCTCGCTCATTACATCTTAAGCCCTTGGTTTTACAAATAACAAACATGCACACATAAAGCATAATTAAGAAGCTCTTACTTCCTAAAATTCCATCCACGCTATTGCCTTGGAGGAAGCATCTCACCTGTACCTGAAAATGATATTCCCATATAGGGTGAGCCAATAGCCAAATAGAAATAATCTAACACAATTTATGAGGTTTAACAAAGGTATAAATACCACATACATAAACAATACCGATCCTGAAACATCCACAAGACCTGCATATCCATATGCCACTAAGATCAACCTTATTTCATTTTCCTTTAATTTCATTTCCAGTTCATATATGCTACTCAATTTATGAGTTAAATTCGTTATCTTTCAACAATCAAAATGAGACTATAACTCAAAGATTTTCCAATTATGCAAAACTCACATAAATACTTCAAACCTGCCATTTTACGGATATTTCGTCCGAAGGAATCGGCACCCATTTATATATAAAATTTCGGGTCTTTCACCCAGGACACTTCGGCCAACTTGCTTAAATGGAGTCTATCCCATTTCTCCTCCCAAACAAATATACATATGCAATGTATTTATAAACATAATCATATATGGAGTACATCCCCTTTCTCCTCCCAATAAACATACATATACAATGTATCTATAACATGGTCATATTCAATGACACCAACAATGGATTAGCATTAAATCGCCTAATCTTCATGTAATTTCTACAACAATCATAGCTATCCTCCACCGATAGCCCAATGCAATTATTTCTAAAGAGATGTTCAATATCAAAATAAATAGTTTATTCAAAACTTCCATAGGTGAGATAATACATATCCAATATCACCATTTATAATCACAACCTTCTAATTTCACGTTTTCAATGTTAATCCCAATTATTTATGCAAAATAATAATTTAATGAAAATTAGGGCAGAATCCCCCTTTCACCAAATATTAACTATTTTGGCACAACATGATCTTATATTCAAGCCTCATACTCGTTTACCTCATAATCATCAAAACCCCTCTTTTCATTTCACACCCAAATCCTAGATTTGTCCAAACCACAACCAAGTCTCATCATCTATACACAATAGCAAATAACTAAGCTAAAAACCATATTAGAGTGTAAAAAAATCCCTACATCAAGTTTAAAGAAGAAATGAGTTGAAATCCCAAAATCAACGATGCTTAAACTCGATCTCCACCGTACACAATGTAGCCCTCGCCTAGATAACCAACTTTGATGAAGGACTTGGATCTAAATCTCAATGGATTTGGAGAAATCAAAGATCTTGTGAGGTTTTTGGTAGGAAATGTAGAGAGAAGGGAGAGGAAATGTTTTTAGAGAGAGATATATATATATAAAAAGTGACATTCAATCAGCCTAAAGAGAGAAGAAAAAGAAAAAATTCCGGATCTACCTAACTTCCCGCACCTCCAGCCGCACCTGCCTTTTTAGCAGTGTGCTTCAGCCCCCTGCCCTATTTTTCGCACATGTGGCCTCATTCCCCGCACGTGCAGCCCTCTCCCGCACTCCAGACCGACCGAGCGGACAAGCAACTTCGAATGTGTTTTGCATTTTTGTTTTGAGGGGCGCTGCTCCCTCGACCCCCGCAAAGGGGCGCTGCCCCCTTGACCCCCGACTGGCCCAGTCGAAGTGGCAAAACGTAAAAGAAAGATTGAAACCGGGATCGCTACAACCTTCCCCCCTTAAAGAATTTCGTTCTTGAAATTTCAAATCAAACTACTTAACAAGGGTTTCCAGCGATCAAACCACGCTGCTTCCTTTTCAAATCACAATATTAGTTCCCAATCAAATCTCACCATTACATTACGGTGACCTCATTATCAACAACCTCACAACTATTCATAAACATGAAATTTCCTAGAAAGAAATGACAACCCACAATAACTTCATGCTTAAAATAACAATATACATAACAACATGTATTTAACAATCCCAATGCGTTTCCCTCAAACACTAGGAAATATTACAACGAAAAACAATTTTAAACATTTTCAAACAAATCCGGATATTTAGAGCTGACTTCCGCCTCCTGTTCCCACGTCGCTTCCTTAACCCCATGGTTTCTCCACAACACCTTTACCAACGATATAGTTTTACCTCGTAGCATTTGCTCCCGGGTATCTAATATTTGAACCGGTCGTTCTTTGTAAGAGGCATCCTCATCTACTTCCAAGTCAACCCAATCAAGTACATGAGAAGGGTCGGGTGTAACGCCCCAAAAAATTTGAACTTCAGGGAATATATTATCAATTAAATATAGGGTTTATCTAAGGTTAGGAGTCTAGGAAACGACACTAATGAGTCCTATGGCCAATGACCGAGTAAGATCCCAGATCACCGGAGGAGTCAAGTTAGCCTCCCTTCTAAGTCCAGCTTTCTTAGGTAGCACACCACCCTTTTGACAGATCTTAAAAGGTATTGACGCGAGATCTCATAAGCAACGCAAAGATAGGCATAGGATTACAAAGTAAATAATTATTATAGTGTCTCAAAATTTTTTTTAAACTTACAAAACGAGTTCCATTACTAATACAACAATTGGACTAATGAGCGAAATGGTTCCTAAAATTTCTCTAAGGAAAACTTAAGTCTTCAGATGTCTTTGACTCCTTGTTGGCTTCGTACGTTTCTTCGATACCTGGTATGAAACGCCATGAGCTTTGAATGCCCAGTAAATGCACACACACCCCATCCCTTTTTCCCAGTTCAATACACAATCACAAATATAACAAGCAAGTAATGAAGCATGATAATTATTCAATAATAAAGGATTACAAGGTTAGATGTTAGAAATCTAGAAATCCCCCAAAGAGACTTCGTCCACCCAACCACAAGAATCGGACGCAGATTATTCGGTATGCCCCCTCTTTTGCTGCTTTGTTATAGAACTAACCTCGGATGCCTACCAACGGTTATTTACCGCGTAGCGCCAACCGCAGGGCCTCAAAAGAGACGGTAATAATGGGCCTTACCCAAATCCCTCCTCACACCAAATACCTAGGGTCCAAATACAACCGCTCTGTTCAAGGGTTCCGAAAACCACTTGCGTAAGACTTTAACTTCCAAATAGGGAACACATCCCTGTCAACTAATCAATATCTTAGTTATCTTGTCCAAAAATTCGCAACCCATTACCACCCATTAAGTTTCCGATTTGAGTTAGATAATTTAAGTCAGAGTTAGGACATGCTCTTGAAACAACATTTATTGCACAAGTTTGAACAACTAGATAGCACAAATAAAAGGAAACAAGGTTACAACACATGAGATTCACATATGAAAATAGGCACAAGTAGTTCTGAGCATATTCAAGTAGTTATGGGAATAAGTTCGCACATGAATATGATTTCCAGATTTGCATAAGTGTGAGCACCATCGAAGGATTAAAATAAAATACATAACCCTATGACATGTGAAATATCATATCGGGACATGATCATAAATTAATAAGCATATTTATGAACACAATAGCATGACATACCAATGCCAAACAAAAATTTCAGATTTAGTACCCGTTAAGGATTAAAATCGAAAAGGTTGTTAGAGATTTTTACAGAACTCGGCCTTCCTATGGTTCGTAGAGAATTTAATCTAGTTTTCAAAACATGTTTTGGAAATATAATCAGCGTGTTTAGTTTGAGTTTTTTGGATTAAGTTTTTTGAAAACTGAGTTTTTTGGTTTTCGTATTCTTTTGTTTTTAGTGAATATTTTTTAAATTTTAAACATTTTTTTTTACTTTTTTAGATGCACCTTAGTTAGATGTATTAAAAAGTAAAAAAATTTGTGAAAAAATATTTTAAAAAATTAATAAATACATATAAATACAAAAAATGTACTGAATTCTTGTATTTTATATTTTTGGTATTTAGTGAATTTTTAAAAGATTTTTTTTACATTTTTTTTTTTACTTTTTAGGTATATTTATGTTAGGTGTGTCTAAAAAGTAAAAAAATTACTTAAAATATTAAAAAAATTCGGTAAAAATAAAAAAAAATAAAAAATAAGAAAGTAGAATTTTCTGAAAAGTGTTTTTTGAAAAATGAAAACAAGCAAGCCGAATAACTTTTCTAGATTTTTAGTTATTTAAGAAATGTTCCAGCGCTGTCCAAATTCGTCGACCGTTACGAAAATTTGATTTTCTTACAAATCGCTCACTGTTTTTCAATGAAACCAATTTTAGTTAAAATATGACTCCTTAAGGAAGATTTTGACATAAAATAGAGGTCCAGAATAATTTTCTACATTTCTCTAGAAATTTTGAAAGTTGGCTGTGAAAACAGATTCTTAAGGCACAATACTCAAAAGAAGAAGATTTGTGAGAAAAGAGATCCACTAGGGAAAATTTTCATTTCTTTTGTGATGAAAACATGCTAACTAACATATATTAAACTCAAAAATTTTGCTTGAAGGTGTGCCTTTGGAAAGTTTGAGAGATTGGTATGAAAAAATTAGTTTTGTACCGAAATAAGGGAAAATACAAGAGAGGTAGAATCATGGCTCAACTCTTATCATTTTTAACACAAGTAGCTCATCAATAACACATCTGAAAACAATGTTTAGAACCCTTAAGAACATGTATTTGAAAAAGGAAAATGAAAGAGAAGGTTGTGTCGTGGCTTACTTGCTAGGCTTGAACAAGAGTGCTCTCCTCTTCCTTCCTCTCCCTCTCAAGACTTCTCTCTTGCTCTCCTTTCTCTCCTCTAGGCCGAAAGTGTGTGGGTGGGTGTTGTTTGTGTATGCCATGCTAGGGGGTGGTGGTATTTATAGGCAATTTTGGTGTAAAAAGACATAAAGGCCCACTAGTTGGAATTGGATGGAAAAGTTTGGATTTACTTGGAGTCTAATGGGATAGGGAGTGATTAGGGAACTTAATCATGGGATTAGACAACATCTAGTTGGTCTCTAGTTGGAGTGAAACTAGTGTTGGGAACAAAACCCTAGATTTAGGGGTACTAGGTGTTAGGGTTTCTAGAATATCATAATTACAATTTCTTGAAAATAGGCCCCTCTCAATCTCCTAGGGTGGCCGGCCATGGGGAAGGGAGATGGGGCATTTTTTTATTCAATATAGGTACTATGGACACACTTCCCAATGTATATATATATATAGATCTCAAATTGATTGATGGTACCTATAGTATAAAAGTACATGTACTAGTTTTTTGGGGAATTCTTGAATTTAATTAAAGAAGTGAGGGCTTGGAATTAAACTCATGTATTGGAACCTTATTTATGTAGAATTAAATTTAAATTAGGCTAAGGAACCTAATTCAGCTAGGATATTCCTGTTTCGAAAAAAAAGCTAACCGACAAGATTCGAAATAATTCAAGAAACTGGGGGGCTTTAAGGAAATAATTCAAACATAAGGTTTTTAAAGAGGATACATTTTTTAGGGGCTTCACATTAAATGTAATGGAATGAGGAGGATTAGAACCTTAATCATGTATTTAATTATGATCTAGTTAGGTCTAGGACTAATGTAAATACCTTCTAGTTAGAAGTACACACATATATAGCAAATCTTTATAGGTACCAAAGTCATTATTGCTCTAAGATTTCAAGGGATTTGTTTGTACTAAAGCACAATGATTATAGCCTAGGAGGTATGATGTCTAGCCATGTGATGGTGAATTGATGGACTTGTTTTATATATATATATATATTGTACAAATCTTGGAAATTGTAAAATATAATGTTAAAAAAAGATTTTAGGGTACAAGTGTATATATAAATATATAATAGCACTTGTTTGGGGTTAATTTGTGATTTAATAAAAATGTGAGGGCTTGGGCTCAATTAAAGTATCTATTTCAAGTGTAGAGTAAATAAATTAGTGTTAGGAAAAATAATTCGGTTTGTATTATCTTGCTTTGAATTTAAAGGTAAATAACTGAACGAAGACTGTGAAAACTGGGAGTTAAGGTTTAGAGCGATTAATCTAAAATTTGAGAGTTAAATAATTAATATTAGAGTGTTAGAAATGATTTCTAAGCTTCCAGGGTTGATTAGGGTTTGTATAGGTTCGTCTGTGATGCGTTTTCGGTTCTAGGGTTTAATTTGCGAATAATCGACGAACTAAGAGCTTTATTATAATAACTCAAAATTTAGGGACCTAATGAACCTTGGAGATAATTTACCACTTTTACCAAATCTCATCAAACCCCTCATTGGTGAGATTTTTAGAAACACATGGTCACCAACTTCAAAAGATAAAGGTCGTCTCCTCTTATTGGTATAACTCTTTTGTCGATTTTGGGCCGTAGCTAACCTCTTCCGAGTGAGAACCACTTTCTCGGTTGTCTCTCTAACAATTTTCGGACCTAGTAACGGTGCGTCACCCACTTCAGCCCAACAAACCGGTGATCTACAAGGCCGACCATACAAGGCCTCAAATGGTGCCATCCCAATACTAGCTTGATAACTATTGTTATAGGTGAACTCAACCAACGGTAAGTGCTTCTCCCAAGGCCCCTTAAAATCAAGGACACAAGCTCTAAGCATGTCCTCCAAAATCTGAATGGTACGTTTCGACTGTTCATCGGTTTGAGGATGATAAGCGGTGCTAAGAGTCAACTTAGTTCCCAACGCCTCTTGAAGACTTTGCCATAACCGGGCAGTAAAACGAGGATCCCTATCTAACACAATAGTCACAGGGACTCCATGAAGTCGAACTATCTCTCTAATGTACAACTCTGCCAAGCGTTCAACCGAGTCACTGGTGCACATTGGAATGAAATGGGTAGACTTAGTAAACCTATCAATAATCACCCAAACGGCGTCATTGCCTCGTTGTGTTTTAGGAAGCCCAACTACAAAATCCATGGTAACACGCTCCCATTTCCACTCGGCTATTGGTAAAAGTTGTAACAAACCCGCTGGTCTCTGATGCTCGGCCTTCACTTGTTGACAAGTAAGGCACTTTGATACAAACACAACTACATCTTTTTTCATACCTCTCCACCAAAACTGACGACTAAGATCATGATACATCTTTGTGCCTCCCGGATGCACAGCAAGGCGCGAATGATGAAACTCTCGGAGTACTTCCTCTCGGTAAGACTCCGGTACAAACAAACGGTCACGGTATCTCACACTTTGGTCAGGATACACAGTCAAACCTCTTTCTACCTTCCCATTGGAAATCTTCTCTCGGAATGACTCTACCTCAAGGTCACCATTTTGCACTTCCAACACTCGGTTCACAAGTGTAGGTTGTGCAACTACTGAAAACAAAGTTGTAGACTCAAGAGACTCGCCCAGATGCAAGTTAAACTCATTAAGAGTACCCAACATTTCCCATTCTCGGATGGCAATAGAAGCTACACTGCTAACTGGCTTTCTACTCAAAGCATCAGCCACAACATTGGCCTTCCCGGGATGATAATGCAACTTAAAATCATAATCCTCTATGAATTCCATCCACCTCCTCTGTCTCAAATTCAAGTCTTTCTGTGTAAACAGATATTTCAGACTCTTGTGGTTAGAGAACACTTCAAATTTCTCACCATACAGATAGTGCCTCCAGATCTTCAAGGCAAATATCACTGCTGCTAACTCTAAGTCATAGGTAGGATAATTTCTCTCATGTGTTTTCAACTACCGTGAACCATAGGTTACTACTGTACCCTCTTGCATCAATACACAACCTAGACTTTCTCGTGAAGCATCGCAATAAACTGAATAACCCAAACCCCTCTCCGGTATAATCAATACTGGAGCAGTGGTGAGTCTAATCTTAAGCTCTTGGAACGACTTCTCACAAGTCTCACTCCACACAAATTTGATTTATTTCCTCGTCAACTTAGTCAAAGGTGAAGCTAGTCTAGAAATCTTTCACAAACCGACGGTAATACCCGGCCAATCCCAAGAAACTAGGAATCTCGAAAGCATTCTTAGGTTGTGTCCAATCTTGCACTGCCTTTATCTGGGATGAATCTACAGTCACCCTTTCTCTTGATACTACATGCCCTAGGAATTTAACCTTTTCCAGCCAAAAGTCACATTTCCCAAACTTAGCATACAGCTTATGGGCTCTAAGTAACTCAAGGACTACTCGTAAATGTTCCTCGTGCTCTTCCTCAGAAGGTAAATAAATCAAAATGTCATCCACAAAGACAACCACAAAACGATCTAAGAATTCACAGAAGATCCGATTCATTAAATCCATAAACACAGCTGGAGCATTAGTTAGCCCAAAAGGCATTACAAGAAACTCATAATGGCCATACCGCCAGGGCGCTGTCCTTGGACCCGCGAAGGGGCGCTGCCTCCTCGACCCCCGACTGGCCCAATCGAAGTGGCAAAACATAAAAGAAGGATCGAAACCGGGATCGCTACATAGACAGTGTAAACCGTAACCTAACCACCCTAACCTTATATATGTTATACAGAGTCTAAACCCTAACCTAACACTCATTCTCACTCTCTCTCACTCTCCTCTCTTTTATCTCTTCCACCTCTTAGGTCGTCGCCTTTGGTGGCGCCACCGGCAACCACCACTACCGCCGTATAGCAATCCCAGTTTCTCCCTGTCATTTACTGTGTTTCGGACTCGGGTTTAGTGGTTGTATGTTGTTGTATGTATCTTGTTTCCATCATTTATTCTTTGTATTTGAGTTTTGGGATGTGTTGGGCGAGTTTGGAACAGGTTGGTTGTGAGTTGGAACAAAAGGTTGCTGCCTAGGATTTGGCTTCTTCACTTGAGCGAGGCTTTTTGCGCTCGAGTGAGCCTTGGGTATTTGCTTCTTCGCTTGAGCGAAGGTTCTTGTGCTTGAGCGAGCTTTGTGTGGTGTGTCTCTTCGTTCGAGCGAGCACTCTTGCACTCGAGCGTGCGTCTGTGTCTCTGAAAGACCTGAAGGTTGGTATTCTTCGCTCGAGCGAGCTTGGTATTATTTGTTCCTTCGCTTGAGCGAGCACTCTTGCGCTCGAGCATGAGTCTGTGTGAGTGGCAGACCTGAAGCTTCGCATTGTTCGCTCGAGTGATGCTTCTTGCGCTCGAGCAAGGTCTTTGTTGTGTCTGGTCGGTCGAGCGACAAGTCCTTCGCTCGAGCAAGCCTCGCATATATCAGTTCGCAGCAGTGTGATTCAAGAACACTTTTTGATTTCTTTTTCATTCCAAACCCTAATCCGGCAGCCTCTCTCTCTAAAATACCCCTTCTCTCTACAAATACACTTGATCTAGAGTGTCTCTACCTTACTTCCTTTGTAAAAAAGGTAGAGCATCGCGTGGGCTATCCTTTGATTCAAAAAAGTGTGGATTTTGAGCATCTTGGGCTTTCTCTCTTCATCTCCTTTGAGCTTCTCCATTTGAGGTAGGGATAATCTACTCCTTAATATGAGTTTTGACATAAATGTTAGTCATTTTGTATAAATGGTGGGATTTGGGAATTTTGGGTAAAGTTAAGGTTTGAGTTTGAATGTTTAAAAGAGGGGTTTTCTTATTTGGGCTTCATATGTGTACGTGAAATCTTAACAATGGGTTAATTGTGTAAAGAGGGTGAAATTTGGCCTTAGGGGCAATATTTGAGAAATGGGGGAAAATGCCCTAATTTGAAATGAATAACTATTTTGTACAAATAGTGAAATAAATGTGGAAATATGAAATTGGTTTGAGAATCATGAAATTAGAGGAAATTATGATTTGATGGTGTAGTTGGATCAATGAATCACTCACCTATGGAAAATATGATAATTTATCTGTTTGATAAATTTAATTATCTGTTTAGAAATATCTGTTTTGAGCTATTGGTGGAGGATAGCCATGATTGTTGTAGAAACTACATGATGATTAGGTGAATTGAAACTAATTAATCGGGATATGTCATTGAATATGACGGTTGGATATTAACATTGAATATGTGATTTAATTGGTCATTGTATATGACGACGTGTTAAATACATTGCATATGTATATTGTTTGTGAGGAGATAGGGGATGTACTTGTGGACGCGCCCTCGAGGGCCTCATGCCACAGTTCGGACTCAAAGTGTCACGGTTCTTAATCTGATCTTACAATGTGCGATGTGAGATTGATAAATCACCAAAGAGTCCAAATCCGGCAAATCGTTTTGGAAAATTGATTTTTGTAAAGAAGTGCCAAACATGGATTGCTTTGCCAGATACAAAGTCCCCACCTAAATATTTTATTTTGGGGGAATTTAGGAAACCCTGACTCGTTGCCTAAGGCCACGTGTCCGTCATCACCAAAGTTGCCTTAGCTTGGGAACTTGGGTACAATTGGGGAAGGTCATCTATGAGCACCCCCGCTCGCCTGATCCAAAGATCGGCCTATAGTAAGCATGATATCGACTTTCTGAAAATACATGCGTTCTTATTCCGCTTAGTTAGCTAGAGTTACTAGGTGATGCGCACAATACACAAGTATAGATTAGATCGCCTAATTTGGAACAAAGTATTGCATATCCGTTTGTTTGAAAACGGTTTGAAGTTTGCTACTCGCAAGTAGGCTAAAACACGGATTTCGATGAATTATTCCAATTCAAGCAATCCAACCTTCACTTACAGGCATTCAGGTAGTTATATCACATAAGCAATTAGTCTTATGGTAAGCATGCTGTCATGTTAACACTTACATACATGCAAGATGCTAAAGCATAAACACTCACAGTGTATTCCGAGCCAAAACAAGAAACTAGTTAGAAATCATGCATGATCCTAGTTCATGTTAAGATGGCTAATGCAACACACGCAAAATGCAACTAGAATAGGCTTGGCTAGTCTAAGAATGGCATGTGAAATGCGACAACTCGATTACACGTATTCAAGTTGGAATTGAAATACTATGCAATTAGTATGATGCGCCGAGCCCAGTGCGTGCAATACGAATGAATGTATGCAAACATGCTGACATAAGTATGCTAATTGAAACATGACCTAAAACTAACCATTAAAATCAAGTAAGTAAAAGGGAGAAAGACGTAGGGTTAGAAGACATTCACGCATGCACGCACACTTATTACAAAATTCGCCCTTTCGACGGAGGGTCCGAATAAATAATACAAACCAAATGATTAATCAACTATCCTAGCTAATTAATTATTACAAAACCCTTAATTAATTAACAAATTAATTACAAAACAGTCTAAGTATGAAACTAAAGAGGTCGCCGTAGCCCCGCCTCAGAATGATTGGATAATGCATGCTCGATTCGCCTTACTCGGAAACCCGTTGCCATGCCACATGTTGCCTCTATTTGCACTGTTTTGCACCTCTGAAAACTATTCCAGCTTCTATGGCACTTCTGAACCACCTTGGGGACATTCTGAGAGTCCACCGACCAAGATATAAGGCCACCGGCCATGGGAAAATTGTCATCGGCTAGAAGTAGGGATCTTGGCCAGATATTGTTAGCCGGCCGGCACTGAATGTGGCCGACCGGCCATCCCTTCCTGCAAAATTCTGTTTTTGCTGTAGCAGAGGACAGACAGTGCATGGCAAGGAATTTACAAGACAATGCATGCATGACCACCCTCCTTATTATGCTATGAACTTAAGGGAGTATGGCTCTCGACCCTCGGGCCACCAATCACGCATTTCAATGCATGATGGCCAAAGGTGTCGAATGTGCAAATTAATATGGAATGAATGCAACAAAAAACATGAATGCCTAGAACTCTATCATGCTTAGATCAAGAGCGTCGACGACTAAGGATTGAGTGACATTTCGTCACTTCTAGTATGAACGTTCCTCGCTCCTCATGTTTGGTTTGACACCCCAAACCAAACACAATGTAATGCAAACAAGCATGCCAAATGCAATGCAACATGGGGACATTATGCAATGCAACAAGACTAATGGCATGCAAACAAACCCAATGCAATATGAGTATGCAAGCAAGCTTGCAAACAAAGCAAGCATGTAACAAGTATATATTAATGTCATGCGACGCAGCTAACTAAACATCATACAATATACTCAATATGCAAACACGGCGCAATACGAACATGCAAATACCATGAAAGCAAATATGCTTAATGGGCTTAAAGCAAAAGGACAGACCTCAGCCATGCCCTAATTAGTGGCCAAAACACCCAAATCAAGGGACCAAAAGGGGAGGCATGCACACACATACATTGGTCCATAAGCTACACCACAATGAACAATCTTCAAACATGAGCAAGATGGGATAAACATGAGAATATGACGATGCAATAAGCTCTGAAATCATGTCAATAATGATGCCAAAACATGCACATAGGATAAGCATAGCATGCTAATGGACTTAAAGCTCAAAGCTAGCCAAGGTACTTAAACTATGGCCATATCAACCAAGCCCCAAAGGGCCAAGGCAACCCAAAACAGTCCCAAGACAAGCCAAAACAAGGCTAGAACATGCATGGGATGTGGTCAAATCATGCTAGAAAGGTGAGCACAAAACAAGACGCATACAAGGCCAAAAAGGGGGAATTGCACTACACCCATTACAACCAAACATGGCGTGACTCAATCAAGGAAAATCAGAGCTATAATATGCCAAAACAAACCCCAAAACCCAATGAGATGGTGTCCCAAAGACTTAATCATGGAGACATGCACAATGACCCAAACATGGAGCATAAGACACTAACTCTTCAAAGCATTGAAAGGATGGCAAACGCAAGCATACAAGCATGAAACATGGACTGAAATATCATGACAAGTGGTACCAAATCACTGAAATGGCCCAAACAAAACATGCTAATGACTCACACACCCAAAGCTAACAAGCTAGAATGCATGGTGGCTATACAAAGCATGGCAAGCATGACCAAGACAACCCCAAACAGAGCTTAAGCATGGTGAAACAAGGCTACAAACTTCTCAAAGTTAAGTTAAAACATACAAGCATGATGGTCGAAATGCAAGATGCATATTATGCAAACATGTAAGATTACTCTACAAGTATGTGAAGCATGCAAGATGCCATCAAACCAACATGGAATAGAGTTAAGGTAGGTCCTAAAAACCACCAAAAAGTGCTGAAATAGAACCAAGACATGCTAAGTAAACATGCCACTCTTATAAGCCAACAACACAAGCAAATGAGACACAAAGGGAGGGGGGTGTCCCTCCCCTATGCAAGACCTCAAAACCAAGACCAAAACAAAAAGGTTCCAAAGCCCAAAGAGAAAGGCACAAAAAGAGGCCAAACAAGACCTAAAAGGGGGTATACAACCCCCAACACAAAAATGACCTTAATGAAACATCTCAAGCATGAAAATACATAACTTTTTTCAGTAGGACACTAAGCTTAAAATAGCATGCAAGTATGTGTAAAAGCTTAAGCCAAAATGGGGTATCAAAAGTAAGTGGACTCACCCTTGAAGAACACTTCAAGAACACTAACTCCAGCACCCTTCTTGGATCAAAACCAACTCAAAAACTCTGAAATCAACCTTCTAGTGCCTCAGCAACCAAGGATAGTGTAATGCTAGGTGTTTATGTGCAATAGTAAGAACAAAACACACTTTTGAGCTCAAACACACACACAAATCTAGAGAGAGGGAGATATAGAGAGAGAGGTATATCTAACTTCTATATCAGTTTTGCTGAACCCCTGGAAAGGGAGGGGAGGCCCTCCTTTTATAGAAAAACAACTTCTAAGCTTCTTAGAGAAGCTAAGTGTAAGGATGAAATCCCTCCATACACGTGTATGGAGGGCAGAATCTGTGCTCACCAGCTAGCATAGCGGGCATGCACAATGCCTGAAAAAGGCAAAGAAAAGGCCTTGGCCAGAAAAAGTGGCCAATCGACCAAATAAATTGCCGGCCGACTAACTAAATTGCTGATCGGCCAACATTATTAGCCGATAGAAATAAAACAAGGCCGGTGGCCTCAGGCCATGGCCGTTGGGTTGAGAAAATGGCCAACAAGCCACCCTCTTCCCTTAGAAGCAAAAACACATGTGTTTGGTCCACAAACAAGCACAAAACAGACAAGTTGAGAGATCTTGAGGTAAGGCGCGCGCTGAGACCTCCGGGAACTCAAAACGAACACGAACATAGTTGATCATCGAGTGTTCAAACGATGAGGTCCAAGTCTTAAGGACAGTCAAAAATGGTGTGTCTACAGTGCTCCATTGTTTGGGAGAAGATAGGGGATGGACTCCATTGAGAATTAAGTTGGCCGGAGTGTCCAGGGTGAAAGTCTCGAAATCATATATGTATTTGGGTGCCGGCTCCCTCGGACGTAGTTTTGTAAAATGGCAAGGAAATGAAGTGTTGAATGATGTTTCGTTATTGAAGTGTTGTTATATGAGTTGTAGTCTCATTCTTAAACTGTTTGGATAATATTGAGCCATATCAATGAACTGATTGAATCGAATATGATGTAAGTGTTGATTGGTTATGGAAATGGTATAAGTTGGTTTATAAGTGTTAACCATTTATCGAATGCTAATATTTTAGTTACTTCTCATATTTGGTTTAGCATATCTCTACTGGGCTTTGGCTCACCCTACTTGGGACACCATTTTTCAGGTACAAGTGAGATGCCGCCTCCAAGATCTTAGCTTGGGAGGTTTAGGAGTTGAAGGGTCCATTTGATGATTTATTTTTGGATGTTAAATGTAAACTCAAGCCGAGGGCTTTATTTGTAATAGAGTTAGAACTCTTCTTTTGTTGTATCCAAGTGATAGCTTGGAAAGATGTAAGCCCGTAGGGCATTTATTTTGTTATTAGAAGTTAGAGTTACATGCTATAGTTTCAGGTTAAACATCAATGAAAATGTAATGCATGTGATATCTGTTGTAAAGAAGACTCTGATGAATGAAAATATAATATTTCTCCTACGTTTATGGATTATATGAATGGTTGTCTTATACTGTATTTTGAGGGCGTTACACGCTGCCCCTACCCCCTCTTCCCTCCCCGCCCTCTCTCTCTTCTCCTATTCTCTTCACTAATCTTCATCGGTCATCTATTTCGTCTTCTCCACTCTCGTCGTCAGTTCCAAAACCCTAACTCAACTTTCGATCTTCTCCAATCCCTTCATAAGCCATATGTTCGAATCCCGACCCTACACTCTCCTCAGCTGTTTCAGAACCTTTGTCTACAAAGGACTACCGCCGGACTCATCAGAATGGCGATCTCAAACGGGCTGATTGCGATGAGAAAGATTAGGTGGCGAGGCACGTTAATGCATCGAAAACGAAATCGAAAGATGGATAGTTCATCTTTGCCCTAATTTTTCTCTCCAATTCTGTTCAATCGACCCCTCAATCTTCTCTGATCAGAACTCTGCACCAAATTTGCCGATTTAGTCCAGCTCTAGGATCAGCCTTGAGGTACACCCCAATCTCCTCTCATTCTCTGCCTCTGTTTTTCACTTTCTTTCTTTTGTTCACTTTTCTCTCAATGAATTCAACATTTAGATTTCTTTTTTTGTTTATATTTTATATTTTTTTCCCCTCAAAAACCAAAAGATTGGATCAATATACACCTCTCTTATCTCAAATCTAGGTTTAATTTTTTCATTCTTGTTGATTTCAAATTCTACTGAAGATTTTTTGTTCTTTAATGTTCATTAGTTAACTGTGTCTGTGAAGCCCCAAACTGATATTGAAGGCCTCAACATTGCTGATGATGTCTCTCAGGTGAGTCAATCAATTCTTTTTTGTTGAAATTCACAAGAGTTGTCAAGTGGGTACTTGTTATTTCTTAGAGTTTTGATTTTGAACTAGCAAGTTTTTCAAATTGATGATGTGTTAATTTAAATTCAGTAGAGCTTCCTTAAAACTCTAAGAAGAATGAGAATAAAGTTTGAATATAAAATAAGATGATGAAAATTTTTGGAAGAACAATAAGAAGAACGAGTATAAGGTTTGGGGGCTTTTCAGAATAAGGTTTTCTGTTTAGATTGGATATTAGCACAATGGAGAATCTTCGATTTAATCTATAGCCATGGGTTCAAGGAAAATGTCCTTTCCAAACAACATGCTATTCCTGTACCAATATGAATATATTCCTTTACTTTTAAGACTTCTCAAAATCATCAATTTGAATTCTCGACAATAGAGGCAGGAGAATGGGCAGGGCTAAAGCGTTGAGCTCAAGCTTAGTTGGTTAGGAGCTTGATATTTAGGGGTGAAAGGTTTATTTTTGCTCTCTTTGCAAACGTAGCCTTCACATTGTTTTTAGTTTAAATAAATGAGAAACCATTAAGAGAAAATAAGAGCATGAGGTTAATACAACTGCCCAAACTTAGCTAAATTTAGCTGTGAAATTTTAGGTGGAGACATTTTAATTTCAGTTCACAAAATTTTGATAATGGAAACACATCCAAAGTAACTGGTAAAGCTTTGGGTGGCATTTCTTTTATTTGTATGTTGGTTTTTGAGTTATGAGATTTCAAATTCTTTGAGTGTTCACATTGGCTTGTTAATTGTCCAGAAATTAAGAAGTTTGTTTGTGATTTTAGAATTTATTGTGGTAAAGAAAGATCTATCCTGTGCGTGGGCAATGTCCCTTGCTTTGTTCAACAATTTTTAAGGATAAATAATCTTTAATATACTATTGTTCTGCCTCACACTATCCTTGTGAGAGGCTAAAAGACAAAAAAAAAAAGAAAAGGGAGTGTGAATTATTTTACTACATAATATGGAACTCTTGTTGTGAACTGAATTGCCTAAATCATTTTGCTTGTCTTTTTCTTCTTTATGTAATTGACATGATAAGATGATGACTAATCAATTATTGTACAATCTGTAGCATAACCAAGGACCCATCATCTAGATTCTTCAGTGTGTCCAAGTTGAGGTTATATTGGAGTTGGGTGCTGTCATAATCGATTCTAGACCAAGTATAAGGAAGCGTATATTACAAGGCAAATGCTTTTAAAACTGAATTGGACTGGCTGGGTCGATCGGTGGACCTATTGACCGGTCTAGGTTTTGATATGGATAAATCCTAACCCGTTTTAATTTGAAAACTGGCTTCTTTTTATTCAACTAGCAAAACCTATAGTTAAACTGGCTAACCACATGAATTGGTGTCGGTTTAAGTAAACTGACCGAACCTAAGAGTTTCCAATGTACTTGGTTCAGGCGTTGCAAAAATCACCATTATGGGTCTCGAACACAACACCTCATTTATGATTACTTGTTCACTTTACCACTAAACCACCATGGTTAACATATATTATTTATTATATCCATTGCATTTTCTTTCAAACACAAGTATAATTAACTTTTTAAAAAACAATATATCAATATTGTAACGCCCCAAGAAAAATACACAATTGAAGTACATCAACCATCGCTCTTTATGATAACAGAAGTGATTCTCCAACATTTGAATACATGATCATAAGGTGTTTACAAAATAGTTCCATATGCGGATATACATTCAATGACTTCGGTACATGAATCTATAGCATGTAAAACATCTAGTCAAATAAATAAATGCCCTCAAGGGGCTACAAAGTCCAAGGCTTAAGCCCGGTTATACAAAATGGTTGCTCGAACCTATACAAGTATAGCCCTTGGCTTGCAAAAAAATTTCAATCACAATAAAACAAGAGCCTTGTGCTCTCAACACATATATCCACGCACTTAGTTTGGCGGAATCACCATATCTTTTCCTGTACCAAAATCCCATAGGGTGAGCATAAAGTCCAGTAGGAAATTCTTAACAATGTATATATATTTTGTACAAGTCTCATGAAATAAAATGCACATGCCATGCTATGCCTTTAAAAGAAAGTTGCATCTTTATTTTCTTTGAAATCTTCATGCACAATGAGATATTGAAATTTCAACAATTCAATAATTTTACATCAAGTTCACGGGGCAGTAAATACGACTTAGGTAATCCCTAGGTTGGTGTTTGCAAGTAGACATAACTAGCACTACCAAAACCCCACTTTACCGGTAGTTAACCAGAAGGCACGTGGTATCTCCTCCGCATATGTTTTTGGTCTTTCACCTTGGACACCTAGGCCAACTTAATCAATTTCATCTACATCCCCTATCTGGACTTACCTACGTTTTTACCCCAAGCAATTTAATGAAATCTTATTTCACAAACCTTCTTTTCTCAATGCGAAAGTTTCCAAATCTCAATTCAAAATTTGTAACAACCAAATGAATGGATATGCCAATGCAACAATTATCAATCCCATGTAACGTTCTTCCCTTTTTAATTCTCCCATACAATATTTCCATTGTGATCATAATTCCCATTTCTCTTTTTAATGTCATTTCATATGATAGTCATATATTCATTTAAATCCTCCCATGAGTAGCAACTATCTCACACTTTATGCATTCTCAACAATTTAGTCATTTCATGACTATATCAACATTTTGAACAACAACAACTTCCAAAATCAACAATTCTCATATTTCATAAAATTTATCATTTATTATATAAAAATGAGAAATTTTCTAATCATTCATTCATTTTGGCACATAATGAGTAGCAAAAATCCATAGATTCTCAACCCCTTTCAAAAACCCCAAAGTTCTAGGTTTTTCACAAAAAATAGACACCCCCTCATTTTTGGAAAGCATCTCACCCAAAACATCTTCATTCATACAATGTAGTTCAAAACACTCTAGAAATTGTTTAGAAGAGATAAGGGGTGAACCCCCCTTTCAAAACCACTATCAACCTTGGGCCAAAGACCAATTTTTCAATACCATCAAGGAAATTCCAAAATCAACACAATCTTGCAAATATATATATATATAAAACTCTAAGAAAATCCCTACCTCAAGTTCTTGGAGGAAAAAGAGATGAAAGTCCCAAATCCAATGGTGTCTAAACCCAATCTCCACCGTACACAACGAAGCCCTCGCTTAGCCCTCCAAACTTAGTAAAGGATGTTGGACCAAAACTCTAATGGATGACAAGAAATCAAGAGTTTATGGAGAGGTTTTTAGAGAGAAGGGCGAGGAAATGATATTTTTAGAGAGAGAGAGTAGCGTAAAAAGTGAGATATACTCAGCCCAAAAAGAGAGAAAAAGATAGATTTTCGGACACAGCAGACTCCCGCACGTGTGACACTCTCATCCACACGTGCGGCTCTCACCTCCGCACGTACGACACTCTTCCCTGCACCTCCTGCCACTCATGCATATAAAGCAGAATGCACCATGACAACCCCCTTCTTCTCCGCACGTGCGGCCCAAGCCCCCGCACATACGGTTCAGCCTCCCAGCCAGAAAATTATTCCAGCTCAACCTGGGACACCTTGAATTCAACCCCGCACCTACCGAAACATGAGAAACTTGACACGGGAATAAATAAGAACAAGGATTGTGAGAAAGGCTTCCAAATGCAACAAACCCTAAACAGTTAACAAGACTCCAAGTTAAACCTGACACTCTAACAAGAGTAAACCCGACAAAACTCAAAGAGGATGAGGCGAATTACGTACCTGGTCATCACAAATATAAAAGAAAAAAAATGAATGTATCTTTATAATTATGTTATTATTTAAGAAATTTTTAATATATTTGTAAGGTAATTGTGATGCACGGTTCAATTTTGGTGGAACCCGAAGGTGTGAAACCAGGGACCCTTGACCAGGTCCCTTTTTTGGTTTAACCAACGGTTTGGGTTTCAGAATATTTTTTAGGGTCACTCTAAGGGATTGGCTGTGGATGAACTAGGGATCACTTATTAAAAACTAAAATTTATTTTGACTAACCCAAATCTGTAAATATATTATAATTATCAAAGGGTCATTCCTGTCACATGGTCAACTTATCTCAAGCAAATAGTGCCTTTTTTCTTTGTGGATTGAAGTTCATTTTTCCTATTTACATGCAAATATTGAGCTGTCTTACTTTCAGCATTTCTTGCTTCTGTTAAAGTTACAAAAACAGTATTTTCTTTTTGTCATTTATTCTAGTAGGAGATCGGGTGAAGTTGTATATTGCATATTTCTCTGTTTGAACTGTTGTCTGATGTTTTTTCATTGCCTTGAGCGTTAGTAATAAATTGATTTATCCTGATATTTAATGTCTTCTCTTGACTATTTGAACTATGTAGTTTTGTTTTGTTTTGTTTTATTTTCTTGGACAGAGAACTTTGTCCTCTTTAGAGTTGCCTAGGGTTGTTGCTGTTGCAACTAAGCCATTTTCACCTATCTCAGATAGTGGGCCCCCCTCATATGAAAATCAAGAATTCAGCACAATGGTAGGCAGAGCAAAAGTTTCAGGATCCTGCTCAAGATATTTCAATTCAACTATTGGAGAAATTCTCTCTTGTGAGCACATTTGCTCGGGAAACAACTTCACAACTTTTCCAAGATAGTAATAGTGATGTTTTTGGTGCTAATGTATAGCGATCCCGGGTTTTACCCCTTGTTGTACAGTGGTCCGGACTAGAGTCCGTGGACATTAGCAGTTGTTATCCTCTTGTTTACATCCTTTCACACTTTGTTTTGAGTTATAGGATGTGTTGGGCAGGTTTGTTACAGGTTGGTTGCGTTTGGGAGCCAAGTGTTGCTGCCCAGAATTTTGGACCTTCGCTCGAGCGAGAAGTTTGTCGCTCGCGCGAGCTCTTTGTTTTGGTCCTTCGCTCGAGCCAGGGTTTGGTCGCTCGAGCGAGAGTGTGTTTTTGTGTCTGGTGGGTCGAGCCAGAGTGACTTCGCTCGAGCGATCGATTGCGTCTAGTTCTGGACCTGAGAGTTGCATTTCTTGGCTCGAGCGAGCTTTTCTTTGCTCGAGCGAGCGTTCCGTCGCTCGAGCGTGCGTCTGGTTGCAGACCTGTAGGTTCGAGTTGTTGGCTCGAGCGAGACTTTCTTGGCTCGAGCGAGGTTTTCTGTGTCTGGTCGCTCGAGCGACCAAGTCTTCACTCGAGCGAGCCTGTTTTATATCAGCAGACAACAGCGATTTTAAACATAACATTTTCATCACTTTTTATTTTAAAACCCTAGATCTGAGACCCTCTCTCTCTAGACTTGCCTTCTCTCTAAATTTTCATCTCTTTCCAGTGTGAATCTACCCTAGGTTCTTTGTTAAAAAGGTAGAGGGTGTTGAGAGCTTTGATTTAATCTGAAAATTTGGCGATTTGGAGCATTTTGGTTTTTGGTCTTCATCTCCGTTGGAGCTCAAACTTTGAGGTAGGGATACCCTACTCCTCCTTATGGACTTTGTCTTTCAATTTTAGCTTTTTGATATGTTGGGTGTTGTTGTGTAATTTTACAAAAGTTTGGGTGTTGTTGTGTAATTTTACAAAAGATGGGGTTTTGTTTATAATAAACCTATATGCAAGATTGGCATAGAAAAGTGAGATAGATGATGGATTATGGATGAAAATGGAACCTTAGGGTTGTTTTGTTAATTATGGGAAATTGCCCTAATTGGTTTAATAAATTAATTTGAATAATTAATTTGAGAAATGAGGAATTGAATTGGAAATGTTGGGATTTAGAATGTATGGGATTAAAGGGTGTAGTTGGATTAGTTATCACTCACCAAGTTGAAATGTTGATTTTATATCCATTGATGTATTTATTTCCTGTTTAGAAATAACTGCTTTGGGCTATCGGTGGAGGATAGTCTTGATTGTTGTAGACAATGCATGATGATTAGGCAAACGAAAACTAATCAATGGAATGTGTCATGGAGCTTGACGGTTGATAGAATACATTAACTTTATGTATTAGTTGATGGTATATAGAACCTATGTGTTTATATGCATTGTGTGTAGAGGAGGAGATGGGGGATGTACTCCGCGGTTTAGGGGAAGATGGGGGATGGACCTCTAAACCGGATTGTATTGGGAGGAGATAGGGGATGAACTCCGTAGATACAGCTCATATGCTTATCTTTGAAAAGTGTAGACATAGCTTATATGCTTGTCTAGAGAAGTGCATATATAGCTCATATGCTTATCTTTGGTTGTATGATATAGTTCTTATACTTATCTGTGGAGATGTTGATATAGCTTATATGCTTATCTGTTGATGTATTGATTTAGCTGGTATGCTTATCTACTGAAAATGGAAAAAGAAAAGTAATATAGACTTGTAAGTCATATAACTGTAATGTGATATAAGTGGATGTATCAGTGTTGGCCATCTATCAACTGCTAATCTTTTAGTCATTGTTCATAGCTGGTTTAGTGTATTTCTACTGGGCTGTGGCTCACCCTATATGGGAACATCATTTTCAGGTACAGGTAGCATGCCACCTCCAAGGACATAGCTTGGGAGGTTAGAGGCTCTCAGATTTTTTGGATGTCTTTTTCCTTTTGATGTATTACATGTAAATTCAAGCCTAGGGCTTAATGTGTTTGAGTTAGTACTCATTTCTCGTAACCAAGTGTTGGCTTGGAAAGTTGTAAGCCCATGGGGCGTTTACTTTTGTTGTCAACATGTAATACTTTTTGTAAGGAAATACGCTGATGAATAGAAGGGTGTTGATCTTTTGTATATCAATGCATGTTAATATTGATGAGTTTTATGTTATTATTTTGAGGGCGTTACAACTTGGTATCAGAGCGTACCGGGTTCGAATACTTTGGGTACGTGGGAAGTGATTAGGATCACAATGGGTTTGTCTCGCTTGATAGAGACTTAGGTGTAGAGTCATATGCTATGTGTTTAAATTGATAACATGCTTATGTGACTAAGTGGGTATGAGATTTAATTTCTAGGATGTTGATTGGATCCTTGGGTTTCTGTGAGTCTTGTTGGAAAAGCACTTGATCAATGCTGTTTCTAACCGGAACTCTAGTAACGCCTCAGGATTATCATTATCCGGAAACGAAATTTGTAAGTGCTTATGTGTTTATGTGCTTTCGTGGAGTGAATTACAGTTGTCCATGCATTAGGACGTGAGTGTTTAGTTTCGGCACATTTATGAATGTGCTAATGTTCTTCGTTTCCTTTATTAGGATGTTAGGACGAGGAAGAGGTGGTAGGCGTGGTAGGCCTAGGAGGCAGGAAGTGCCTATACCGGATGAGATTCCGACAGTACAGGAAGGAGTTGGTCAGGCCAATGTGGCCGAGCCAGTGGGTCAGCAAGCTATGAGTGCTTTGGCCCGAGAGATAGCAGGAGCTTTGGGTATTCTCAGAGCAGGGAATCAGGTTGCTGAGGCAGGGCCTTCTTTCTTGAAGAGGGAGTTCTTCTGGTCTAACCCGGACGAGTTTGTTGGGGATCCAAAGGAGCCACTTAAGGCAGATGAGTGGTTGGAACAAATGAGTAAGACGTTCGAGATGCTTGGCATTGAGGACGGAGCACTGAAAGTGACCTTGGCATCCTTCCAGCTGAAAGGAGATGCGGGTCAATGGTGGAAGTACGAGAAGGTTCGTGTTGGTGGTGCGTGGGAGGCTTTTGTAGATGCCTTCCAGGAGAGGTTTTTATCTTCAGCTGCTAGGGAGAAGCTGAGGGATTAGTTTTGCCGGCTTAATCAGCAGGGTTTGTCTGTGGCTGAGTTTGAGGCTACATTTACTAGCTTGTCCAGGTTTGCATCTGAACTTGTGGCGTCCGAGGAACGCCGTTGCTATGAGTTTGAGCGGAAGTTGAGGCGTGGCCTTAAGTTGAGGGTTGGTAGATCCTTCATTCGGGAGTATAGACACCTGGTGGATGCTGCAGCTCATATGGAGCTCTTGATGCAGGAGGAGGAAGAGGAGAAGAATAGAGGTTCCAAGAGGAGCCAAGATGGCCAGGGTGATAGCAGGAGACAGAGGGGTTATAACCCTCAGCAGTCTCAGGGTGGTTTGGCTAGATCGACCTTTCCAGTGCTGAGTGCAGGCTCGGGGAGAGGCAATCAGGGAGAGTTCACCTGTTACAAGTGTGGTCAGTTAGGCCACAAGGCTTCGGTTTGCCCGCAGAGGGGTGGAGGTCAGCGAGCTGCTTATTCTTCAGCTAGACCTCTGGGTCAGAGTTTGGGCAAGGGCCAGCCCTTGTCTTGTTATCAGTGTGGACAGTCTGGGCACCTGAAGAGGTTTTGCCCACAGTTGAGTGCCAGTTCAGGAGGCGTCTGGTTTTAGGCAGACGCAGAGTTATCAGCCAGCTCAGTTTGTGCAGGCCTCGAGGGCCAATCCGGGAGCTTCGTCATCCCAGACTGTGCAGCAGTCGTATGCTCCTAGAGGTGAGCAGGTGGATCAGGAGCCTACAGGGCGCGTGTATGCTGTCACCGCGCAGGACCTTGTACCGGCTCCATCAGAAGTGAGAGGTACCTTTTTGTTTTGCAACTCGGTTGCTAGTGTATTGATTGATACGGGTGCGTCTCATTCTTTTGAATCTGCTGCATTTGCACCTGTGTTGGAGTTGGAGTTGGCACTGTTAGCATCTCCTATTTGTGTTGTGTCACCTGTTGGGGGTAAGTTGATTTTGAAACACGGATGTAGAGGTTGTGATATAGAGGTCGCCGATCATAGGCTTCCGTTTCCTTTTGTAGTTATGCTCATGAAGGCCTTTGATGTTATTTTGGGTATGGACTGATTATCGTCATACGGGCAGTTATTGATTGCTACTGCCAGAGGGTCACTTGTTGTACCGTGAGCGGGGAGTGTTTCCATTTCTTGGGGGACCGGGTTGGTAGTGTTTTGCCACCGGGGTATGATCCGCGAGGGCGGAGTGAGCTTAGTGGTATACTTGCTAGCTTTATGAGTGGTGAGTGTGATGAGACCCATATTGTGTTGCCGAGGGTGGTTTGTGAGTATTTGGATGTTTTTCTCGAGGATCTTGTTGATTTGCCACCTTACCGAGAGATAGAGTTCTCTATTGATTTAGTGCCCGACACGGCGCCGATTTCTATGGCACCTTATCATTTTGCCCCAGCAGAGTTGGTTGAGTTGAAAGTTCAGCTCTAGGAATTGCTAGATAAGGGCTTCATTCGCCCTAGTGCTTCGCCGTGGGGAGCACCGGCCCTCTTTGCTAAAAGAAAGATGGTGCCTTGAGATTGTGTATCGACTACCGGAAGTTGAATCGGGCTACGGTTAAGAATAAGTACCCTATGCCCCGTATAGATGATTTCTTTGACCAGTTGAAGGGTTCCCGTTGTTTCTCTAAGATAGACTTGAGATCGGGTTATCACCAGTTGAGAGTCAGGGAGGAGGATATTCCGAAGACGACTTTCCGTACACGGTATGGCCACTATGAGTTTCTGGTAATGCCATTTGGGCTTACCAACGCACCGGCAGTCTTTATGGACTTGATGAACCGTATTTTTCGGGAATTCTTGGATCGTTTTGTAATCGTTTTCGTGGACGACATCCTGATTTATTCACCTTCTGAGGAGGAGCACGAGGAACACTTGAGAGTGGTGCTTGAGTTGCTTAGAACTCATAGGCTGTATGCCAAGTTTGGGAAGTGTGAGTTCTGGCTAGGAGAAGTCAAATTCTTAGGCCATGTGGTATCCGAGGAAGGGGTGTCTGTTGATGCATCCAAGACGGAGGCAGTGCAAGATTGGGCACAGCCTACGAGTGTGTTTAAGATTCGCAGTTTTCTGGGATTAGCTGGGTATTATTGCCGGTTTGTGAAAGATTTCTCCAGGTTAGCTTCACCGTTGACTAGACTGACTCGGAAGGGAGTCAAACTTGTATGGAGTGAGACTTGTGAAAAGTCGTTCCAAGAGCTGAAAGTTAGATTGACCACCGCTCCAGTTTTGATTATTCCGGAGAGGGGGTTTGGTTATGTAGTTTATTGTGATGCCTCACAAGAGGGTTTGGGTTGTGTGTTGATGCAAGAGGGGAAAGTAGTTGCCTATGGCTCGCGTCAGTTAAAAATTCACGAGAAGAATTACCCTACACATGACCTAGAGTTAGCAACAGTGATCTTTGCCTTGAAAATCTGGAGGCACTACCTTTATGGCGAGAGATTTGAGGTATTCTCGGATCATAAGAGTCTGAAGTACCTGTTTACACAGAAAGACTTGAATTTGAGGCAGAGGAGGTGGATGGAGTTTATTGAGGATTACGACTTCGAGTTGCATTATCATCCGGGAAAGGCCAATGTTGTGGCCCATGCCCTTAGCAGAAAATCCATTAGTGATGTAGCTTGTGTAGCCATCCGGGAGTGGGAGATGTTGGGGGCACTTGGCGAGTTTGATTTGCATCTGGGCGAATCTGTTGAGGCTGCGGCCTTGTTTCTGTTGTTGCACAGCCTACACTTGTGACTCGAGTGTTAGAGGCACAGAGAGGTGACCTTGAGGTAGAATCCCTCCAAGAGAAGATCTCCAGTGGGAAAGTTGAGAAGGGTTTGACGGTGTATCCTGACCTGACTGTGAGATACTGAGACCGTTTGTTTGTGCCGGAGTCTTGCCGAGAGGAGGTACTCCGAGAGTTTCACCATTCGCGCCTTGCGGTGCATCCGGGAGGTACTAAGATGTATCGGGATTTGAGTCGCCAGTTTTGGTGGCGGGGTATGAAGAGAGATGTGGCAGTTTTCGTGTCTAAGTGCCTTACTTGTCAGCAAGTGAAGGCCGAGCATCAGAGGCCAGCGGGTTTGTTACAACCCTTGCCTATTGCCGAGTGGAAGTGGGAGCATGTCACTATGGACTTCGTCGTAGGTCTTCCGAGGACTCAGCGGGGTAGTGATGCTATTCGGGTGGTTGTAGACCGGTTGACTAAGTCGGCGCACTTCATTCCTATGCGCGTGAGAGATTCGGTAGATCATCTGGCCGACTTGTATATTCGGGACATAGTGAGATTGTACGGGGTCCCAGTGACGATCGTCTCAGATAGAGACCCTCGTTTTACGGTCAGGTTGTGGTAGAGTTTGCAGAGTGCCTTGGGTACTAAGTTGACCTTTAGTACAGCTTATCATCCTCAGACTGACGGGCAGTCCGAGCGTACTATTCAGATCCTTGAGGATATGCTTCGAGGTTGTGTCCTGGACTTTAGTGGGACGTGGGAGAGGCACTTGCCCTTGGTGGAGTTTGCCTACAACAACAGTTCTCAATCTAGCATCGGTATGGCACCGTTTGAGGCCTTGTATGGCCGACCGTGTAGGTCTCCAGTTTGTTGGGCCGAGGTGGGTGATGCACCTTTGTTGGGTCCGGAATTGGTGAGGGAAACGACGGAGAAGGTTGAGCTTATCCGTAGGAGGCTTGTTACAGCCCAGAGTCGTCAGAAATCTTATGCCGACCGTAGGAGGAGACCTTTGGTGTTTGAGGTAGGTGATCATGTCTTTCTAAAGATATCACCTAGGCGGGGATTGATGAGGTTTGGGAAGAGCGGGAAGTTATCCCCTCGGTTTATTGGTCCTTTTGAGATCCTTGAGAGGATTGGCGAGGTTGCCTATCGTTTGGCTTTGCCGCCACAGTTGTCCGGAGTTCATGACGTGTTTCATGTGAGTATGTTTCGGAAGTATGAGCCGGATCCATCACATGTACTGGATTGGACCGACTTAGAGGTAGATGAGGATGCCTCGTATAAGGAGAGACCGGTTGGGGTCTTGGATAGGCGGGATCAAGTCCTGCGTAGCAAGACCATTCCTTTGGTGAAGGTTTTGTGGAAACATCATGGAGTGGAGGAAGCCACTTGGGAACGTGAGTTGGAAGTCCGCGAGAAATATCCGGACTTGTTTGTTGATGTGTAGTCATGTATTGAGATTTTGTAATTTTAATGAACTTTAAGAACATTATGTTTATGTCTGAAGTTGTAAAACATTGTGAATGTTTTGGTTTGTGGATATATTGTGGAAACTTGCCTTGAAATGGAAGTTGATTATAATATTGCATATGTTGGCTATATTATAGAAATGGAGTTATATCATGGAGACTGAACATGATGTGGAAATGCAAATCATGTGTGTTGAAAACTGTTAAAATGAAAAGGAAGTGCATATTGTAATGTATATGTTGTGAAATGCTTCTTGATAAGAGATGGAATGACCGGTAATGGGTCAAGTTGTTTAATGTTGAAATGTAACATTGTTTGAAATGAAAAAAAAAAAAAAAAAAAAAAAAACCTGTTTTTGAAAAACTTGCACTTAATTTCGGGGACGAAATTCTTTAATGGGGGAGGTTATAGTGATCCCGGGTTTTACCCCTTGTTGTACAGTGGTCCGGACTAAAGTCTGTGGACATTAGCAGTTGTTATCCTCTTATTTACATCCTTTCACACTTTGTTTTGAGTTATAGGATGTGTTGGGCAGGTTTGTTATAGGTTGGTTGCGTCTGGGAGCCAAGTGTTGCTGCCCAGAATTCTGGACCTTCGCTCAAGCGAGAAGTTTGTCGCTCGAGCGAGCTCTTTGTTTTGGTCCTTCGCTCGAGCCAGGGTTTGGTCGCTCGAGCGAGAGTGTGTTTTTGTGTCTGGTGGGTCGAGCCAGAGTGACTTCGCTCGAGCGAGCTATTGCGTCTGGTTCTGGACCTGAGAGTTGCATTTCTTGGCTCGAGCGAGCTTTTCTTCGCTCGAGCGATCTGGTTTTTCTTCGCTCGAGTGAGCGTTCCGTCGCTCGAGCGTGCGTCTGGTTGCAGACCTGTAGGTTCAAGTTATTGGCTCGAGCGAACATTTTGTCGCTCAAGCGAGATTCTGGGTTGTTGGCTCGAGCGAGGTTTTCTGTGTCTGGTCGCTCGAGCGACCAAGTCTTTGCTCGAGCGAGCCTGTTTTATATCAGCAGACAGCAGCGATTTTAAAACATAACATTTTCATCACTTTTCATTTTAAAACCCTAGATCTGAGACCCTCTCTCTCTAGACTTGCCTTTTCTCTAAATTTTCATCTCTTTCTAGTGTGAATCTACCCTAGGTTCTTTGTTAAAAAGGTAGATGGTGTTGAGAGCTTTGATTTAATCTGAAAATTTGGTGATTTGGAGCATTTTGGTTTTTGGTCTTCATCTCCGTTGGAGCTCAAACTTTGAGGTAGGGATACCCTACTCCTCCTTATGGACTTTGTCTTTCAATTTTAGCTTTTTGATATGTTGGGTGTTGTTGTGTAATTTTACAAAGATGGGGTTTTGTTTATAATAAACCTATATGCAAGATTGGCATAGAAAAGTGAGATAGATGATGGATTATGGATGGAAATGGAACCTTAGGGTTGTTTTGTTAATTATGGGAAATTGCCCTAATTGGTTTAATAAATTAATTTGAATAATTAATTTGAGAAATGAGGAATTGAATTGGAAATGTTGGGATTTGGAATGTATGGGATTAAAGGGTGTAGTTGGATTAGTTATCACTCACCAAGTTGAAATGTTGATTTTATATCCATTTGATGTATTTATTTCCTGTTTAGAAATAACTGCTTTGGGCTATCGGTGGAGGATAGTCTTGATTGTTGTAGACAATGCATGATGATTAGGCAAACGAAAACTAATCAATGGAATGTGTCATGGAGCTTGACGGTTGATAGAATACATTAACTTTATGTATTAGTTGATTGTATATAGAACCTATGTGTTTATATGCATTGTGTGTAGAGGAGGAGATGGGGGATGTACTCCGCGGTTTAGGGGAAGATGGGGGATGGACCTCTAAACCGGATA
>CM069904.1:178044739-178120949 GCA_036172215.1 Camellia granthamiana | reverse complement strand
ACCGTAATCAGTTCTCAAAGTGACGATCATAACCGAACTCTCGGATACAGAGAAGACAAAGATGATCAAAACCATTACATGGACACAATCAACTTGGAAGTGTTTATGGCTGGACTTTAGAATGAAGTTGCCTACGTATCCCAAACATGGGAATCAAGCCTTACGTAGTTCGGGTTAAGGTACACTCGTGTATTAACCCTCACATTTTACGCTCTAACTTTTGCCAAGGCCGCCCTTTCGGGTTTTCAACCTTGCGAGCTATGTTTTTCGTTTCTTTTCAATTCTTTTCTTTTCTTCTTCTTTTTTTTTGCACTTTTTTCTTCTTTTTCTTACTCTAACTTTTGCCTGGGTCGCCCTTTCGAGTTTTCGGCCCAGCGAGCCTCTCAAGGGTAAAAGTGTAGCTTTGTCCATGTCAAATGGTTTTTGGATCTCGAAGCCATCTGAATCCAGAAGAATGGCTAATGTTTGCTGATGATGTAAAAGTCCATCCAATGGGGGCTGAATTTGCCCCTAGTGTTGTGAATAGGAACTCAGTTGTCCTTTAGCAAGACTTTCTTCTTTCCTCTCTTCTGGGATTTGGCACTTTTGCCGATCTTCGTTAGTTTGAGAAACATCCCAATCTTTGACTCTTCGAGCATAATTTGACATCTTTTGCCCCTAGTTCGAGGGGTGTTCCTGATCTAGCTTTGCAAGCTTCTTTTGATAATATCTGACCTTTTTGCTCCTAGTTCGTGGGCTGCTTCAAATCTGGCCACACAGGCATCACATTGTGGTTGACCGTTGAACATTCTAGGTCCAAGTTCAAGATTTGAAAGTAAGAGGTCGAGTCTTGAGGCTGAGAGCGATCCTGGGTTGCACAATCTCAAGAACGATTCCGCACAAGTCTTCACAGGACGACGCAAAACATTTTTTGAAATATTTTAAGAAAGCGACTAATCGCTCGTGCTGAAGATAGTGTAGAACCAATTCGGACCACGCCAGGATCCTTCTCAGTACTCATGTTAACAAACATGATCTCATTCATTAAGGGCTTAGCAGGCCTCTCTTTCTCTCAATTGATCAGATTTTTGTAAAACCCGAGGAATTCCTCCCTCTTTGTTTTCATCACAATGTTTGAAAAGTTTTTGAAAAACTTAGGTCAATGCAATGATTTCAAGGCACAAAAAAGACACAATTTTTAGTCAAATATTGCCATCTTATCAGAACTTCTGGCACAACTGGCACAAGGCAGAAGCAAACACAAGAGTGTGAAGATCACTGCTGTTTCATTCAAATCTGCTGGTGTAACTGGCTCCATGGCAGAAACAGACCCAAGAGAAAGCAAAAAGGCAAACACAAAAAAAAAAAAAAAAAAAATGATGCCCGAGGTAACATCCCCGGAATCAGCCGACTCTTATACAACAGGACTGACTCGATACAACAAGACAGACCCCAAACAAAAGACTGACTTAAAGCAGAAAGACAGACTCACAACAGAACTGACTCAATGCCCAAGCCAGAACGTAAAATAAACAACATTCGCAAATGCTCAAAACAGGGCGTGCCATACGCGACATCTAGAGTAAACTGAACGCTACCCGCAAGTGGTTCGTCTCCCAATCATATACTCGTACTATCCCCCAAGTCCACTGATCCAGTGACAATAGACTTTGCTGAGCTTGGTGGGACAATAACCTTGTCATCGATCAAATCTTGCAATTCGTGGCGAAGACGAAAGCAATCGTCGGTGCTCTGACCAGTTTGTTGATGGTATGCACAGTACTGGGTACTATCATGCTTAGCTGGAAGGGGATTCGGGAGGGGGCGAGGCTCAAGAGGTTTGAGATGGCCTTTCTCAACAAGGATTTGAAGAGCCTTGGACAAAGGCATATAGAGGGCATGGAAGACCCTGCGACCCCGGGGTTAGTACTTCGAAGTTTGTGGATTTTTGCTGGGCGCACTAGCAAAAGGGTCAGCAGGCACTGGCTTGGTTTTCTGATCTTTTCCGGGTGCAGGATTAGATCTAACAGGATCATTTCCAGTATGACAGCCCTTCTCCGGGTCCCCCCTTGGCTTGTACTGCCCTCAGTCTAAGTGGGGAAAGTGTTATCGACAGTTTTTGCAGCAACCGCGAGCACCTGCTATTTGTTCAGTCCCCTGGCTTTCAAAGCCTCAACAGCATGCAGAAGTTGTTCATAGGGATCAGTGTCCACCTCCACCTTGTTCTTACCACTCGCCTCAGCTTGGTTGAAGGTTTGGGTTGCTACATCAGAGCGGAACCCAGTTATTGTTGACATGCCATTGCCTATACTTAGGATAGGTTCAGGTTGGCTGAGTTCAATTACGATCCACCCCAAGAACGGGGGTTCTTCTGGCATGAAACTTCCGGCATGTGCTATGGTCGACGGTGGAGCTGACATCCCGAAGGCTAGATTAGCTACAAATCTCTAAAGATTGTAGATCATTCCCATAAGCTTGAAAGTGGTGGGCTCACGGGTTTGAAATGGTTGGGGTTCCCAGATCAGGTGTACGGCAAGTGACCTGGGCGGATGTTCCATTTCAACATCGGTCTCACCCTGCATGGCGATTCCCTGGATTAATGTGGCTGTCATGACCACAATTTCTTCTGAATTCTGTGTCATCGCAAGTCTGCTGAACTGAATCCGATGAACCGGTGAGCCTTGACTGGCCTTTCTCTACCTTGCCTCAGCGAAAGAGAACACTGGTTGCTCTGAACTGAATCTCTAAACTCCCCCCTCCTTTGAAAGAGAAAACAGGCAGTATCTCAGCCCAATTTTTATCAGAACAGATATAAGCATAACTGAATAACTGTATCTGACCACTGATCACTGTTCCCCAAATTATTACCCCAAAACTGAATCTGATACCCGCAGATAAAACGGATTCTTAAAATATTGATGCCCGCAGGCCTGATACCTAGACTTGCAAACTGATACGCAACCTGTAGAGGCACACTCTAACAACACATAACAAGCAAGTGAGAGTCAAAACACCCCTATGTTGGGGTAGGGTTTCCCTGTCCTATTTTGTCAGGAGCTAGGGTTACACTACGCACACAGTGGTTTCAAACAACTTAAAATTGGATAAGCAACCTGTCCTAGTTTGGGATAGTCACTATGGATTCCGATATGTACTAGGTCGAATGGTCAAAAAGGGTGCCTCAGTAAAAAATCGAGGTTTGTGTTCCTATCATGGCAGAGCCCGCAACCGGTCAGCCTTATGGCATGCTTCTCAAAGCGGGCCACCGGCAAACTGTTCAGGAATAGCATACGGCAAACATGGTGTCCTAGGCGCACCAATGCAAATGCAATGCAAAGAAACACATAAGTGTAAACAAAACAAGATATCATGAGTTCGAGTCAAGTTCTCTAAATCCCCAGCAGAGTCACCAGAAACTGTAGACACACCCTTGGGCTTTGCTACTACAGTTCGGACTCAAATGTCACAGTTCTGAATTTAATCCTGCAAAGTGCAATACGAGACTGATAAATCACCAAAGAGTCCAAATCCGACAAATCGTTTTGGACAACTAATTTTTAAGAAAGAAGTGCCAAACATGGACTGCTTTGCCAGATACAGAGTCGCCACCTAAATATTTTATTTTGAGGAAATTTATGAAACCCTGACTCGTGCCTAAGGCCACGTGTCCGTCATCACTAAAGTTGCCTTGGCTCGGGAACTTGGGTACGATTGGGGAAGGTCATCTATGAGTACCCCCGCTCACCTGATCAAAGATCGGCCTGTACTAAGCATGATATCTTGTTTTTGAAAACACATGTGCTCTTATTCCGGTTAATTAGCTAATTTTACTACGTGATGCGCACAGCAAACAAGTATAGACTAGATCGCCTAATTTGGAACAAAACATTGCATATTCGTTTGTGAAAATGATTTGAAGTTTGCTACTCGCAAGTCGGCTAAAACGAGGATTTCAATGAATTTTTCCAATTCAAGTAATCCAACCTTCACCCACAGGCATTCAGGCAGTTATATCACATAAGCAGTTAGCCTCATGGCAAGCATGCTTTCATGGCAACATTAACATACATGCAGTATGCTAAAGCGTAAATACTTACAGTGTACTTCGAGCCAAAAAAAAAAACTAGTTAGAAATCAATGCATAATCCTAGTTCATGTTAAGATGGCTAATGCAACTAAAATAGGCTCAGCTATTCTAGAATGTCATGTGAAATGCAACTTGGTACATGTATTCAAATTGGAATTGAAATACAATGTAGTTAGTATGATGCGCTGAGCCCGGTGTATGCAAGGCAGATGAATGATGCAAACATGCGAGTATAAGGTATGCTAAACAAAATATGCCTTAAAACTAACCATCGTAAGCGCTTAAGTAAAAAGGAGAAAGAAATGGGGGTTGGAAGACATGCATCACACACACGCACGCTTATTACAACACTTGGCTCTTTCGAGGGAGAGACCGAATAAGAAGCTAACTAGCTAATCTAAGCTAATTAAACTAGTTATTACACAACAAATTAATTAACTAACCCTATTTAACTAATTATTACAAAACAACTTGAATAGCTAACGCATTAACTATTAAGGGTACAGACCAAAGCAAAAGCAAGCTATCTAAGCATGGCAGCAAAGGAAAGCAGTAAATCAGGAGCCTCAGAGGGAGAGGAATGTATGCAAGCCCAGTTGCCTCGTTCGGAAATCCAATGCGATGCCCCGATTTGCCTCTATTTTCATTTGTCCTCAGAATCAGAACTCTACACCAAGCTCCAGAAAGATAAAACTCCACCTAGGGAAACCTGTGGGAGGGTGGCCGACCACTTTTGGTCTTTCTAGACACCTACCAACCACTTTTGGTTGTTGAAAAACCAGAAAAGTGGTCGGCCAGCTAGTTTTTCTGGCTGGCCGGCCAGTTGTTGCTGCTGAATCCTAGTTTTCTGCAACAGAGAGCAAGAAAGGGCATGGCAATGTATTTGCAAGATATGTATGCACAACCACTCTCCCTATCATATCATGAACTCAGGGGAGTGTAGGTTCTCGACCCTCGGGCCACCAATCGCGCATTTCAATGCATGATGGCCGAGAGGCGAAGTTGCACAATTCAATATGGAAATTAATGCACAAGTAAACACATAAAGCCTAAAACTCTATCATGGATGATCAAGAGCGTCGGTGACCGGGAATTAAGGCACGTTTCATCACTTGAAGTATGAAACGTCCCTCGTTTCCCGTGTTTGGACTAACACCTATTCCAAACACAATGCAACACATAACATGGCATGCACAATGCTACTACATAGCATACACAATGCAATGTGATATGATCAAACTACCAATGCAAATAGCATGCAAACAATGCTAACACATGCATGCACAATGCAATGCTACAAGGGCAACTTAGCAATGTTATGGACATGCATGCTCAATGCAAGGGACAACTAGGCATGCACAATGCAAAGGACCACATAGCATGCACAACGTAATGTAAGATGGCATACTTAATGCAATGAAACAATATGGCATACTCAATGCAATATACATGGCATACACAATACAAATGTCAATTAGCATACACAATGCAATAATGTAACCTAAGCATACACAATGCAAAGTATAAGGCATACACAATGCGATGAGCATGGCATACACAATGCGATGTAATACAAGCATGCAAACAACATGAAACAAACATACTCAATGGACTTAAACCAAAAGGGTAGACCTCAGTCATGCCCAAATCAGTGGCCATAATGCTAAAATGAAGGCACCGAAAACACATACAAGCATGCATATTAATTGGCTCACCAATTAAGGCACTAAGGTGCAACTCTCAAGAGCACTTAAAGAGTGAAAAGCATGGAAGTGTAACAACACTAAGGGCACTGAAATTAGACAAGAAATGATGCCAAATCAGTTAATCAACACAAGCATGGCATGCAATGGTCCTTAAAGCTTAAGACAAGCAAAGAGGACTACACATGAGGCATGCAATACATGGAAAATATGCATGAACTAAACATGGACTGAGCTCAAGTAGGTCAAAACAAGGACCAAAACATACTGAGATAAGGGCCGAAAGCCCTAGGCATGCAAGCATACGAGCTAAGGCATAAGCTAGTCAAACATGGACAATACTTAAAGGCATTCAAAGCATGAATGAAGTAGGAACAAAAGGCATGCTATGAGCTCTGAAATGTCATGTTAGATGATGCTAAACCATGTACACAACACAAATGAAGCATGCAAAGGTGCTCAAAGCTTGAAGCAAGCAAGAGCACTTGTACTACAAGTATACAAGACATGAAGCATGTGACCAAGGCAACCCAAAACAGTCCTAGAACATGTTAAAATGAGTCTAAAACATGCATGGAAGGAGACCAAAACATGCTAGCATGAGGGGCATAAGGCATGATGCATACAAGGCAAATAAGGTGGATTACACTACACCTATTAGGACCAAGCATGGAATGACTTAAGCAATAAAAATTAGAGTTATATCATGGCAGAATAACCCCAAGTAAGCACTGAAATGATGGCTCGCAAGCTATGGCATGAAGGCATACGCAATGGTTCATGTTAAGGCATAAAGGGGCAAACCCTCCAACGCATTGAATAAATAACAAATGTGAATGCATGGCCATGAAACATCGACTGAAATCACATAACAAGTGATGCCAAATTATTGAAATAAGCCAAGCAATGCATGCTAGAGAATTCAATACACAAAGCTAACAAGCTAGATTGAACCAAGGCTATACAAAGCAAGTCATGCATGACCAATACAACACAAATCAGACCTTAAACATGCTAAAACATGAACAAAATCTTCTTTAAGCTAAGCCAAAAGCATGCTAAAATGACATGTTACAACATGATGCATGTTAGGCTATTTCATGGGATTGCACTACAAGTGCAAGGAGCATGCAAAGGCTAACCAAACCAAACCAAAACAGAGTCATGACATGGCAAAACATCACCAAAAACATGCTGAAATGGAAAGAAAACAAGCTAGAATGACATGCTACTTCATGAAGCATACAAAGCTAGATTGTGTGATTTACACTACAAGTGTATTAACCATGCATGGAGTGACCAAGGCAAGCAAAAACAGTGGTATGCCACAGAAAAATAACCACAAATACAAGCTAAGATATGGTCAACATACACTTAGTAAAGATGCTCAAACATGAGGCATATTAAGGCATGTATTGAAGATGCAAGGAGAGGGGATGGCCCTCCCCTTCTTAGGACCTTAAAACACCATCCCCACCACTGAAATCCCTCTGGATTTCAGTGGTGAGAAGGCCAAAACAAGGTGGTCCCGAAGCTCATAAAAAAGGCTCAAAAACAAGGCCAAACAAGGCCTAAGGTAAACAACCCCAAACACAAAAGTGATCTTAAACAAAGATCAAAAGCATGCAAAAATAGAACTTTTATCAGTTATAATTCAAGCTTCAAACAACATGCAAGATAGGCTAAAAGCTTAAGCAAGAAAGGGGGATTTAAAGGTCAAAAGCTCACCCTTGAAGACCCTCTTTATAACTGTAACTCCAGCAGGTTTTTCAATCTCAAGGCAACCTAAGAACACCAAAAACAGCCCCTAAGCACCTCAGTAGCAAAAGGATGGTGTTTGAGTGTGTGTTTGTGTGTTAAAATAAGACAAATTTGCACTTTAAGGCATGAAAATGAAGCAAATAAGGCAATATAGATACAACACTATATCTATCCTCCTCTCTCAGATTTTCTGAACCTGGAGGAGGGAGAAGGGAGGAGGAGCCTCCCTCTTATAGAAGAGGAAAGCCAAAACTTCTTGGAGAAGCTAAGCTTGAATGCCATCCCTCCATACACGTGTATGGAAGATGGCTCAAATGCTCTCCAGCTGTGCCAGCTGTCCCAAAATATCTCCAAAAAGGTATCAAAAAGCAGCCGACCACTTGAAGTGGTCGACCTGCTAGTTTAAGTGGTCGGCCGACCACTTTAAGTGGTCAACTAGAGCAAAAACTGGTCGGCCATAGGTGGGAGAGGTCAACACACTAAATGCAAGGTGGTGGTGTAGTGGCCGACCAGAAAAGATGGTCCAAAGACCAAAAAAGCCAGTTATCTGACAAGAAAACTAGCTGGGAAAAGGAAAAGTGGTCTCGAAGGAGAAATACTGGTCTCCCACCCTTGCACCACCTTCCAAACAAGGAAAACAAGGTTTGTACCAAAAACAAACCAAAGCGGATGCAAGACGAGAAATCGGGAGGCGAAACACGCGGCCAAAAGCCCCGAAAACTAGCTAAGGAGCATCAAAAGTGGTATGCAACCACAAAAGTGGTCTCCCGGACCACAGTGTTCCTCTAGGCAAAGGCAACAAGGTGTGGTTCAAAAACCACGCCAAACGGAGAATGTTAAGCGGTCCCGAGACAAGGCGCGCAGCCAAACGCTTCAAAAATCAGAAACTAGTCTCCAAACGGGAAAAGTGGCCTACAACCACAGAGAGATGGTCTACAAGACCACTCCCTCCCTCTAGGAAGAGAAAACAAGACTTGGTCTGCAAACTGAGCCAAAGCACAAAAAGGTCCGAGGCCCGGAGGCAAGGCTCTCAGCCAAAACTCCGAAACCTCAGAACGAGCACAACATGCACCATCACCGAGCGCTCAATCGATGACGTCTGAGTCTTAAGGTCGGCCAAAAATGGGGTGTCTATAGCTCCCCACGGTGAAGTACTAGGGCGAATAAAACCCTTATCTAACAATTCCTGGAGTTTAATCTTCAACTCACTCAATTCAGTAGGTGCAAATCTATATGGAGCCATAGAAACCAGTGCCGTGCCAGGCACTAAATCAATGGAGAACTCGATCTCTCGATGAGACAGTAAACTGACAAGATCCTCGGGAAAAACATCCGAGCATTCACAAACTACCCTCGGCAATTCAACCCAAATTTCATCACACTCACTACTCAAAAAGCTAGCAAGGAAACAACTAAGTTCACTCCGTCCATGCGGATCATATATCAGTGATAAGACTCTATCCACCCGGTCCCCAAAGAAATAAAAGTAATCACCACTCGAGGTACATACAGTAACTTTCTAACGGTAGCAATCTATAACAGCCCGGTATGACGATAACTAGTCCATACCCAATATGACATCAAAACTAAGTATGTCAATCAACACAAATGCAAAAGGTAATCGACGAGCAGCAACCTCGATGTCACAACCCCGACATCCCTGTCTCAAAACAGTCTAACCTCCAACAGGTGACTCTACACAAATAGGAGATGCTAACTGTACCAACTCCAAACCCAAAACGGATGCAAACGCATATGAAATAAAAGAATGGGATGCACCCCTATCAATCAACACATTAGCAATTGAATTGCAAAACAAAAAGGTACCTCTCACTACAGAAGGATCAGGTACAAGATCTGGCCCTACAACTGTATACATACGTCCAGTAGGCCTCTGCTCAACCTCCCTACCCCTCGACGCATAAGCCTGATGCACAGACTGAGTCGAAGAGACTCCCTGATTGGCTCTTGAGGCCTGTTTTGACTGTGCTGGCTGGTGACTCTGTGTCTGTCTTGAACCAGACGCACCAGGTGTACCACCCAACTGTGGGCAAAACCTCTTCAGGTGCCCCGCCTGCCTGCACTGATAACAAGTGAGCGGCTGACCTCTTCCCTGACTCTGGCTCTGAAAACGAGCCGAAGATGATACTGCTCGTTGTTCTCCTCCTCTTTGAGGACAAACTGGAGACTTGTGGCCCAACTGACCACACTTAAAGCAAGTAAAATCTCCCTGCCCACCTCTCCCAGAACCTGAACTTGGTATTGGAAAAGTGGACCTCGACTGAGTTCCCTGGGACTGCTGAGGGTAGGAACCCCTCTACCTCTTACTATCTCCCTAACTATCCTGACTCCTCCTAGAGCCGCTCATCCTTTCATCTTCTGCTTGCATAATAGTTTCAAGGTGGGCTACAGACTGCACAAGGCACCCATAATCTCTAATCATGGAACCGGCCGCTCGAAACATGAGTCCGGTCCTCAATTTCTTCTCAAACTCCAGACAGCGACGTTCCTCAATCGCCACCAACTCAGGCCCAAACCTGGATAGACTAGTAAAGGTGGCCTCAAACTCCGCCACTGGTGTATTCAGCTGTTTGAGCTGACAGAACTGATCCCTCAACTTCTCCCTAACAATGGGAGGCAAAAACTTCTCCTGAAAGGCGTCAACAAATGCCTCACAAGTCCCTCAAATGCGCCTTCGCTCATACTTCCACCACTGCCCCGCATCCCCCTTTAACTGGAAAGATGCCAAAGTCACTTTCAACTGATCATCCTCGATGCCAAGCATCTCGAATGTCTTTGCTAACTGTTCAAGCCACTCATCAGCTTTTAGTGGCTCCTTAGGGTCACCCAAAAACTCATCCGGATTCGACTAGAAGAACTCTCTCTTCAGAAAAGACGGCCCTGCTTCAGTTACATGGGCCTGGACTTGATTCTCAACCCTGAGAATGTCCATGGATTCCCTCAATGCTCCTGCCATCTCGCAGGCTAAGGCGCCCATGGCCTGCTAACCTATTGGCTCGGCGACGTTGGCCTGACCAACTCCCTCCTCCTGTGTCGGAATTTCATCCGGTATAGGCATCTCCTACCTCCTAGGCCTACCACGCCTACCACCACGTCCTCGTCCTGACATCCTAATAAAGGTAAAAAAGGATTAGCACATTCACAAATGTGTCGAAGCTATTTCACTTGCGTCCTAATACATTGGACAACTGTAATTCACTCCACATAATCACATAAGCACTTACGAATTTCATTTCCGGATAATGACCGGCCCATGGTGTTGCTAGAGTTCTAGTTAGAAACGACAGTGATCAAGTGCCTTTCCAACAGGACTAAACCCATAGATTCGATCAACATCCTAGAAACTAAATTTCATACCCATATAGTCACATAAGCATGTTATCATATAAGCACATAACATCATACATAAGTCTCTAACAAGCGAGACAAACCCATTGTGGTACTAACCACTTCCTACATACGTACCCAAAGTATTCAAACTCGGTACGCTCTGATACCAAGTTGTCATGCCCCCAAAATAATACAATAAAGATAACTCATATGTGGAATAAATATGAGAAATAACATACTTTCATATATCAGAGTTCACTGTTTAACAACCAGTTAAATGCTATGTAGGCTTACATGTTTCTAAGTCATTGCTTGGTTACACAAATTGAGTCTCACTCATTACATCTTAAGCCCTTGGCTTTACAAATAACAAACATACACACATAAGGCATAATTAATGAGCTCTTGCTTCCCAAAACTCCATCCATGCTATTGCCTTGGAGGAAGCATCTTACCTGTACCTAAAAATGGTATTCCCATATAGGGTGAGCCAACAGCCCAATAGAAATAATCTAACACAATTTATGAGGTTTAGCAAAGGTATAAATACCACGTACATAAACAATACCGATCCTAAAACATCCACAAGACCTGCATATCCATATGCCACTAAGACCAACCTTATTTCATTTTCCTTTAATTTCATTTCCAGTTCATATATGCTACTCAATTTATGAGTTAAATTCGTTATCTTTCAACAATCAAAATGAGACTACAACTCAATGATTTTCTAATTATGTAAAACTCACATAAAGACTTCAAACTTGCCATTTTACGGATATTTCGTTCGAAGGAATCGGCACCCATTTATATATAAAATTTTGGGTCTTTCATCCAGGACACTCCGGCCAACTTGCTTTAAATGGAGTCTATCCTCTTTCTTCTCCCAAACAAATATACATATGCAATGTATTTATGAACATAATCACATATGGAGTACATCCCCTTTCTCCTCCCAATAAACATACATATACAATGTATCTATAACATGGTCATATTCAATGACACCAACAATGGATTAGCATTAAATCGCCAAATCCTCATGTAATTTATACAACAACCATAGCTATCCTCCACCGATAGCCCAATGCAACTATTTCTGAAGAGATGTTCAATATCAAAATAAATAGTTTATTCAAAACTTCCATAGGTGAGATAATACATATCCAATATCACCATTTTATAATCACAACCTTCCAATTTCACGTTTTCAATGTTAATCCCAATTATTTATACAAAATAATAATTTAATCAAAATTAGGGCAAAATCCCCCTTTCACCAAATATCAACCTGTAGCAGCGCCCGTGAGGGAACTCACTGGTTACAGTTCGGACTCCCTTTTTGTTTGTTACGGTTCTAAATCTGAACCAAAGAGTCCAACTCTGGCAAATCGTTTTGAAGAAAAACTGATTTTGAAAAGAAGTGCCAAACATGGACTGCTTTGCCAGATTACAGAGTCGCCACCTAAATATTTTAAAATGGGGAAATTTAGGAAACCCTGACTCGGTGCCGAAGGCCACGTGTCCGTCATCACCAAAGTGATCTTGGCTCGGGAGCTTGGGTACGATCGGGGAAGGTCAGCTATGAGCACCCCCTCTCGCCCGGTCCGAAGACCGGCCTCTACTAACCGTGATATCCGATTTTGAAGACATTACATGTTCTTATTCCGGTTATTAGCCTAGAATTACTATGTTATGCGTACAGCAAACAAGTATAGACCAAATCGCCTAAATTGGAATAAAACACTACATGATTGTTTTGAAAATGGTTTGCTACTCGCAAGTAGGCTAAAATGTAGGTTTTGCCACCCTCAAGCGGGCTTTGGAAAAGATGATTTTGCCACTATCTAGTGGGCTTTAAAACTCACAGTTTTCAATGCATTATTCCAATTTAGGCAATTCAACCTCCATCCACAGGCATTCAAGCAGTTATATCACATAAGCAGCTAGCCTCATGGTAATCATGCTATTATGGCAACACTCACAAGCATGCGGTATGCTAAAGCATAACAGCTCACCTAGTACTCCAAGCCAAAACAAAAACCAATTAGTAATCAAATGCATGATCCTAGTTCATGTTAAGATGGCTAATGCAACACAGGCAAGATGCAACTAGAATAGGCTCGGCTAATCTAAACATGGCATGTGAAATGCTACAAGTAACATGTATTCAATTTGGAAATTGAAGTACAATGCAGTTTGTATGATGTACCGAGCCCGGTGCATGTAAGACAAATGAATGGATGCACGCATGCATAGCATAAGGTATGCTAATTTAAATATGCCCTAATCTACCATCATAAGCGGGTAAATAAAAGGGAAGAAAGACGTGGGGTTGGAAAACATACACACACACACCCACACTTATTACAAATGTGCCCTCACACGGAGGGACCAAAAGAATATACAGATAATTAACCTACAAGCTAATTAAAATATTACAGTCCATCTAATTAGTTAAGCCAATTAACTAAACTAGGAAAACAGTAAACCGCCTCGGGAAGAGAGCTCAATGCAATGCATGCTCGGTCTTGCTCGGAAGTGCACTGTCATGCGCAATCTGTCCCTGTTTTCCCTGCTCTGCCCCTCTGAAGACTGCCAAAGTCTCAGAATTGCTTCCCTGGACATTGGGAAACACCACCGGTTGGGGAGAATGGCCACCGGCAGTAAGATGTGGTCACCGGCTGTTGATGAAGCTATCGGCCACAAATGGATTGCCGGTCGGCACTGAACACTGCCGGTCGGCAAAGAATGTCTGCAGAACCTGCAATTGACAGCAGCAGAGGGCAAGGCATAGCATGGCAATGCAATTCAAGCAATGTGTGCACCGACCCTATCCCTTATCATGTGTATGACTCAAAGGGATATGGTCCTTGGTTCTCGGACCATCAATCGCGCATTTCAATGCGTGATGGCCCAAGAGACCAAGTTGTGCATTTTCATGTCAAATGAAATGCAAACCAAATAAGCACATAAAGGCCCAACCTCTATCACTTGATTTCAAGAGGCAAGGCATGCATGTTCAATGCGATGCAACCTAAGCATGTTAGCTAATATGCGACATGGCATCAAAGGGAGCATACAAACATGCAATACACATTAGGTACACAACCTAAGCAACAAAGCAAACAAGCATGCCACAATTATGCAAACCACTAGAGCATGCAAGATGTAATCTAATCATGCAACATGCTAGCAACTTGCCCAAGGGAATGCAAGGCGAATGCAAGTGATTTCAAACATGCAACATACGCAACCAAAGCATGCAAACATGGGATAATGTAACAACACTTGAATGGCATGCAAGGGATGGACTTACACTAATTGGACAGCCCTCTATTAGGTCCAAAACAGTGGCCACAATGATGCAAGTGAGGCAACAAAATACATGGAATGCATGCACAATGCATTAACCAAGCTTAAGACACAAAAATGCAACTCTACCAAAGCATGGCAAGGGATGCAAGACGGCATATAAGCATATGAATTTCAGTACCAAAACATGATGCTAAACAGCCCCGAAACATGGAGATATGGCACCCGATGCAAGGAAATGGTCCCGAAATGCGATATTAAGCACATGAAATGACTTGTGGCTATATCAAACATGCATAATTTGAACATGAAGCATGAAGACAGAAGCTAGGCAGCCCCAAAACAAGCATTTTTTCAGTACAAATCATGGCAAGACAGCAAGCACAAGCAGGGCTAAAATGGCATACAAAAATGGGGGCCAAGAGAGGTATATGAGACAACCCACAAATTCTGGCCCCAAACAGAGAAAGGGCCTTCTACAACATTGAGGATGAACCAAAAATATGATGCTTTGAAGTAGATGACAAGCCCCAAATCAGTATACAAGCGTGCTCAAAATGCAATGCAAGATTAAGGCCACAAGAGGGCTATAACATGAAGTATACAAAACATGCATCAAACAGCAAAAGACCCTTCATGGGACATGGAGAGGGGGTCAAAATAAGACCCTTTTCAGTTCTGATCAGGGTCAAAAAACAGAAGCTCAATGTGCTAAACAAACATGCAAAAATGGGGACCAAAGAGGGGTAATGAAGCAAGTCATACATGGAGGTCCCCAACAGTGTTGAGCCCTTCTTCAATGTTGAAGAAGGGCTCAAAATAAGCCTCTTTATAGTTTACATCGAAGCTCAAAAATACTTGTAAATAAGGCTAACCAATGAAGTTAAAAAATACAAGTTTAAGGGAAATGGATGCTTACCCTTGAAGAGCAGCAAACCAGCAGCCCTTGGTCCAAGTTTCCAAGCTTCTAACCTCTGCAAATAGCCTACCAAGTGCTGGAATGGAGGATGGAGGTGTTGTGCTAGGTGTTGTAGGGCAAATGGCCAAGAACCAAGGGTGTTTGGAAGCTTGGATGGGATAGATATAGAGGGTGATGGAGGGTTGTATGTATGTATATATTAGATATATCTATATATCTCTGGTTTTTTTGTTCCAAACCTCCAACCCCAAACAATGGAGGAGGAGTGCTCCTTAAATAGGCAAAGGCAAAGGTCCTTGGCTTCTCCAAGAAGCCAAATGAAAGGGGCAAAGGGTGCAAAGGGTTTGTGGCTTCTAGAGGAAGCTAAAACAGCTGGCCAAGCTTCTCCAAGAAGCTTGGCCAAGGGTTCAACCTCTTAGAGGGAAAAAAGGGGTCAAAGGTGCAAAAGGGTCACACATGTGCATGGGGGGTCGGGTCTGTGCATCCCAGCTGGCACAGCTGACATGCACCATGCCTGCAAGAGTCAAAAGGGTCAAACCGGCCAAGAAAAAGGGTCATCGGCCAAATAAATGGCCGGTCGGCACAATATTTGGCCGACCTGCTATTTATGCTGGCTGGTCGGCTAAATGTCTGGCCGGTGGATGGCCGGTAAGGTCAAAAAATGGCCGGTTGGTGTCCAAATTGAAACCCCGGAAGTTAGCTTTCCAATGGCGGAAACCTTGCATTAAAATTCCTTCTGTGGAAAAAGTTATGCCCTTTTTGGTGAAGCCGCGCAGACTCGATCCAACCGGGATGATGCCCAACTTCAACCAATCATACCTCCCCCACCCGAACTTGGTTTTGAGAGATTCTTCAGTGAAAAATGAAGCTCTGGAAGTCTTCTTTCCAATGGTTATGGCCTCATAGCTTAACTCCAAGTGTATAGATAGATGGGCTTGATTTAGCGAGGACTGCTCGACTCTCTTCTACCCGGATTCATGCCGAATTTCTCCCAGACCAGTTTTCTTCTCTCCTTTCCTCTTCTCCACAACTTCGAACCCCTAAGTAAGGTGTTTTGAAAGATTTTTCAAAGATTTCATCTCTCTTTCATTTATCTCCACTTTGTCCTTGCTCGGTTTATCAAAAAGCGCACCATTTACCGAAATGCGAGCGTCGGAACATCGTGGGAATTTTATTTCAAAAATATTTTGAAAGAGAGGGTTTTAAGGTCTAAAAACCATCCAACATAGCTTTGATTCAAAATGGGGTGTGAAGTTGAGATTCGCCTCTCTCCTTGCCGAAGAAACTGAACCTGTGCCCTGCACACCTTTCTCCAACAAGTAAACCATCAGTAGTGCCCAAGTCTTGTGGGCGGTCAAAAATGGGGTGTCTACACAACCCAAACACCAAAATCAACTATTTTGGCACAACATGATCTTATATTCAAGTCTCATACTCATTTACCTCATATTCATCAAAACCCCTTTTTTCATTTCACACCCAAATCCTAGATTTATCCAAACCACAACCAAATCTTATCATCTATACACAATAGCAAATAACTAAGCTAAAAACCATATTATAGTGTAGAAAATCCCTACCTCAAGTTTGAAGAAGAAACGAGTTGAAACCCAAAAATCAACGATGCCTAAACTCGATCTCCACCGCACACAACGTAACCCTCGCCTAGATAACCAACTTTGATGAAGGACTTGGATCTAAATCCCAATGGATTTGGAGAAATCAAAGATCTTGTGAGGTTTTTGGTAGGAAATATAGAGAGAAGGGAGAGGAAATGTTTTTAGAGAGAGAGATATACAAAAAGTGACATTCAATCAGCCCAAAGAGAGAAGAAAAGGAAAAATTCCGGATCTACCTAACTTCCTGCACCTCCAGCCGCACCTACCTTTTTAGCAGTGTGCTTCAGCCCCCTGCCCTATTTTTCGCATGTGCGGCCTCATTCCCTGCACGTGTGGCCCTCTCCCGCACTCCAGACCGATCGAGCGGACAAGCAACTTCGAATGCGTTTTGCATTTTTGTTTTGAGGGGCGCTGCCCCTCAACCCCGCCAAGGGGCTGCTATCTCCTAGACCCCCAGTCGAAGTGGCAAAACATGAAAGAAGGATCGAAACCGGGATCGCTACACCAAAATTGTTAAAACATTTATCATGTTCCTGGTTTGAGAAGCTGTGGAGAGTGAGAGAGAGAAGCCATTAATGTAGGTCTTACGTATACATTAATTTTGGTTCAAATATTAATGTACGAAAATGGCAAGTTATATCTGTGTAATTATTGGCATTTTGATTTAGTTTCCAATTTTTTTTGATCAGCTGATTTTGTTTCCAATGTTAATATGTATAGCAATCTAATCACATTTAATATATATACATACATATTTTTTCATTATTAACAAACTTAATCTTTTGCTCTACAGAGGTGGTGAAAGAGAGAACCCCCCATACCTATTCTTTTGTGTTCTGGGTTTGAGAAGTTGTGGAGAGAGAAAGAGAGAGAGAAGCCATTGAAGCTAAGGTATGTCTTTTCCATTATTGGACTTTTCTTTTTTTTTTTTGTTATTATTATTATTATTTATATTTATGTTTCTTAGTAAAAGAATTTTCTGATGGCTTTTCAGTATTTGATCTTGCCTTTATTATATACAAGCAGCCGAGCACACGCGATACGTGTGCAAATCATTTGAAATTATGATATGAAATTCACATTTTTAGAAATTCATATTTTTCTCTAATAGAGAAGCACCAAATGTAACGCTCCTAAAATTATACCATCAATACAACCCATAAGCGGAGAGATAATGGAAATAACACACTCTCATTCATTAAAGTTCGTATACAAAGATAACACATGCGATATACATTCACAAATCGTTCATCCTAAATCTACAGCATGTGTTACAGTGATAAGAGAACTGAGAGCCAAACAGGTAATTAAATTCCCTATAGGCTTACATCTTTCCAAGTTATTGCTTGGTTACAATAAAAGTGAGCCTAACTCAATACAGTTAAGCCCTTGGCTATACAAAAGTAAAATAAAATAAAGAAGCCCTTGCTTCCTAAAAGTCCCTCCAAGCTATTGCCTTGGCGGAGGTATATCACCAGCACTTGAAAATGGTTTTCCCAATTAGGGTGAGCCAAAACCCAGTAGGAAAAATCTAACACAGTATATGAGATTTAGCAGAGATATAAGTACAATGTGCATACACAATGCTCGTGACAAAATATTCACATTTTTATAAGATCGTAAAGTACCAAAGTTCGTATTTCAATTCATTTTCCATCCATTATTTTCAAGTTAATTTACCCTTTTCAACTCAGGAGCCAATTCCATTTTCTTTCAACAACCCAACTCAGACTACAACTCAATGGTTATCTAATCAACACAATTACCACACAAACACTTCAATTTGCCATTTTAAGAAGATTTCGTCCATGGGATCGGCACCCATATATACACAAGATTTCGGAACTTTCACCTTAGACACTCTGGCCAACTTAATTTCAATGGAGTTTATCCCCTATCTCCTTCCAAACATCATAGATGTGGGTGTTGATTTTTGACTACATAACCAAACAGGGAATACTCAGCAAGAGAGTACCGGTAGAATAGATTAAGCCCGAACAACCAGTTATAGAAAGATAAGAATCCGGCGGTAGTTTGTCCACCTAGGGGCACTCCGACGATCAAGTCAGTAATTATCTCTCAAAGATAGCCAATAGTGCTTAACTCACTAGATAGAGCATAAAAAGCATACCTTAGACCCACGAAGGTGGCTTACCTTTATAGCCAGCACTAACCTGATCATAAAAAGCATACCTTAGACCCATGAGAGTGCCTTACCTTTATAGCCAGCACTAACCTGATCCCTGCAGAAGCCTAGCTTCAATGGACTCTGGCTCAATGCTTACCTGGGACTCTCAACTAGATAGAGATAAACTCTTTAAGAGCTTTATCTTATCAAGACTGATGTCCTCCCTAATTGTAGGACTCCTATCCCTTATCCGCTCATCTCGGATTCTGATATCTCCGCAAAAAACCTCGACCTAACTGAGAACACCTCGACGTCATGACCATGCCACGTGGCACATCGGCAGACACTTAGGCGTCACCTTGGCCACGTGTTGTCATTCACAAAATATGTTCCCACAATTGCCTCCTAGGTTTTATTACCTCGGCATCCTGAGATAATGGAACCTACATCGTTTGTCCACATAGCAGGTCGGCTAAGACTTACTCTATCCTTCATGACCGAGATTATCACGCGTCGGCTTCACATGACCAAGACTCTGCAGTTTGCTTTATCAATGACCAAGAATCAAGAACCAAGTCCTTCAAGTCCCTTAACCGAGATCGCTCTTGTAGCTGAGGTGTTTTTCATTAAATCAAGAACTCCAAGAGTTTTATTTGCGCATGAGCTGTCACGCACGGTTTACTTAACCGTTTCTGCCACACGTCCTTCTCTCATTAGCTCGTACTTGACACGCGCTATCAAGACGCGTTGCTTCTGCGCACATTACCTGACAGACACATCGTCCAAGGGATATCATTATGGTCTTGCCGCCTTTTCGTGTTTTAACAAAAACTCTTTCTCTCTCTAAGTCCTTTCACTTCGCATTCCTCCACTCTCTCAAAGTTTTCTCTCTCAAACCACCATTGTTCAAGCTTTCTAGTTCCGCAACTGTTCCAATTACCTCCTCCGGTGACCTTTTCATCGTCTGTTTGCGACCATTCACGTCGTTTGACTCCGACGATCCCCATCCCGGCGTTTGTTTCCTCAATAAGCCACTGATTTCCTCCCTTTTTAGTCTTTCATTATTTCTTTGATTTGTTTCAAATCTGCTACCTATTTACATGCTTTTTGCTACCATTGCAAACCAATTTTTTGTTCTTGAATCCTTGCTTGTGCTCTGAATTTCATCATTTGGGTGTCAAACATGCTTGTTTGCGACTTTATGTTGTTCAATCTGTCTCTGGGTCCATATACGTACATACGAACTGTTCATATACTTGATGTTTTAGCAATTTGTCACTGTTCTTGGCTTTTGCACATCTATACACAGTTATTCAGTGTTCTTGAATTTCTGTTTGTTTTCTTGAGTCTGAATCATATTCTTTTCTGTTTTTCTTTGACTTGTTTCCAGATTCTTTGGTTTCTTATTTTCGTATAGATTTAGGTTTTGGGATTTGATAGAAATCATATTCCTTAGGGAAATTGAAACAAATTCCCCCTAGATCTTGAAAAACCCTCGCCTCAATTCTTGTTTAGGGTTTAGCTGAGGTCTTTTAAACCCATACCAAATATTCTTCTCTGAAATTTTGCACCAATCCACCTCAAGCTGATATCATGGGAATGTTTAGGTGGAGAGTTAACACCCCAGAAAAACTTGAATATTTTAGAAGAGAGTTCTCCATCCTCGCCAACGTCCAACTTAGGTTGGCTACGGAGGAAGACTCTATAATGCCTAGTGAGGACTATATGCCCTTTCCAGTAGTTGCTTTCATAGAGTGTGGACTTAGGTTCCCTCTGGACATTCTTTTTCGAGAAATCCTTCACTATTACAAGCTCAACCTAATGCAGCTGCCCATTAACTCTTATAGGGTCATTAATGGTATAATTGCTCTAGCTCGCCGAGAAAACGCTAGGATAATACTAGCCGACATCCAATATTGTTATACCATATGTGGCCTAAAATCTGAAAAAGGCTACATCTATTACTTCAAGTCGAGATCTACAGCCTACAAAATCATAGCCAACCTCCCAGATTCTAACAAAGGTGTTGGAGATAATTACTTCATCGTCTCAGGCAACTGGGAACTTGCACCTGACGACGACCTTTATCTCTATCCTCTACGCTGATCGGTGTTTAAAGAGGATGAGGGTAAGAACTAAGTGTCAACTTTTCTGCTTAAGACTTGCCACTTTATTCCCTTTATATGTTCTAATGTCTGAATTTTGTTCTTGCAGCTCTCTCTCAACCCTCAAAAGACTTTCGCCAAACCTTCTTTCCCAGTAAGGACTTGAAAAGGCTACTAGGCTTGCCGGTTGACCAGCGCAAAGCCCCTCTGTTGCTCAGTTACATTCCAACTTACAAGTCTACATTGCCCGACATTTCCAAGAGGAACAGGACTCATTCCTTTGCCACAACTCTAACAGTCGCTTTCTCACCAAGGCCAGACCAGGCCTCATCTTCTGATCCAGTTGAGGTCCCAACTTATTCCAACATCACAGCGCCAACGCCGACGTCGAGCTCTACCAAACGTACCAGTAGGTAAAACTCATAGCCGCAAATGTCAATGTTCTGAGGCGTCGGCTTACAACCCAGCCAATCCCCCAATCGCTCTTTCTGCGTTCCACTTTGACACCGGAGTTACTGTTGCTTCAACCGCCGACGAGATGGGCCATAGCAAGGCTGTCGTTGAAGACCTCTTGGCCGACCTGCCTAGTGTCGTAATAGTTCAATCCTCCCCATCGTAATCCCAGCCCAAGGCTAAGCCAAAGAGGGTAAAGAAAGCCAAACCCAAGGCAATAGTGACTCAAATCGACTTCGAGGACACTGTACTAATCTCCAAACTGGCCGATGCTAAAAAGAGCACTCCTTTGGCCGAAAAGAGGCCAGCTGAGGCCGAGGCATCTGACCCACCTCAATCCAAAAAGCCGAGGTGTAGCGGCTCCTCTGATCCTTCTGGTTTCCTTGCCAACGCTCTCCAGACTTCATCTGTCACAATCAGAGACCGACCTCTTCTAGCGGGGGACAGGGCTCTTGATAGTTTGGAGGTCGGTGCCGCCATTTCCACCGCCGTTCTACTCCCAGCCGACATCAATCGAATGGCTGAGCTTTTGGAGTATGAAAATTATGCAATGATGATGCAGTATTGTGTCTTGATAAGTCTCAATACTTGTAACTTTTTATCTAACTTCAACTCTGGTTCTCATACTTAACTAATTTCCTTTGCACTCTTGCAAGCTATCTAGCAGGGTCACTTCCTTACAGTGAAGACCGATGAATTTAAGAAAGAACTTACCCAAAAAACAAAGGAGGCTGCCAAACTCCTTTCCTCACTAAACAAGGCCGAGGCCTGCTTCCGAGGTCTCTTGGATCAGGCCAAGGCTACTGAGTTGGCCTTGAAGAATGCCGAGGACCGAGCTGAGGCCGCGGAAAATGTTACCGAGGTCACTAAGGCCAAGGTAAAAGAAGCCAGAGAAAAGAAGGTCCAAGCCTAAACAGAGCTGCAAGCGGCGCTTGCTACTAAGGCGGTTAAGATAATAGAGGCAGACGAGAAGGCTTACGTTGAAGGGGCAGCCGACGTCCGTGATAAATACAAAAAACAAGTCAAACATACATGCAACAAGGGTTACACCCTTGGTTGGATGGCTGTCTTGAAGGAGTTGGCTGTCCCTGAAGACTCACCCCTTAAGAACGAAAGTCGACTTGTTTTGCTGTTCCCTCCCACTCCAAACCAGTCTGAGGACAAGGTTGAGGGGAACGAAGAAGTTGAGGTCGAGAAGACTGATGTTGTTGGGGCAAAATCCCCAACTCTGAATGAGCAAGCCATTGACTTGACTCAGGATGACGAGGATGATGTTCCCAAGAACGTGCCTGAAGCCGTGGTCGAAAGCGTCGAGAAGAGCCTTGACAAGACTCTTCTAAAGATCGAGGCCGAGAAGGCTGGCGAGAAGCTCTCCCAACCGTCCGCCGAGGCCAAAACATAACCCACTGCTGATGTAGAACCGTCTGTTTAGAATATTTTCTTTTTTTTTGTACCTTGTACTTTTTCCTTTGTAGATGAATACGTAGTCTTTTATACAAGGCTGAAGTGCTTTTTTGTATCTGAACAAAAGTTTCTTTTTTTTAAATGCAGGTCTTATCTTTTCTTTTAAGTGTTGAATGTTTTCCTTCTATGCAAGTTTACTGCTTTCATACTTAGAATATTTTTGTACGCCTTAATTGCATAGTAACTTTGGGATATAATACCTCGAATATAAACCTTGAATATTTTCCTCGGCCAATCGTTGGAATACCTCGGCTAACACTTTAAAAATACAATAATATTTTTACAAGTGTTATTCAGTATTGCTTTTTTACTTTCATATGCTATCTTCTTTCAAGACTTCACCCTTTCCAAGTTTGGACAACCTGGTTAGTTATCTCGGATAATATGTATCTTGGACATTTCATTCATAAGTACCTCGGCCAACTCCAACTTGTAAATTTTTCTGGAATTTCAACAAGTGTTAAGCTCATTCTAACTTGTAAATTTTTCTGAAAATTTCAACAAGTCCAAAATTTCAACGAATCCCAAGCTCTTGCTCTCAAGTTTATTTTATCATTCCTACCCCTTACCCCCTAATGTGAACCTAAGTTTCACTTAAGTTCACATTAAGCATGTGTCTAAGGTCTTTCGCCGAAGTCAGATTTAAACAAAGACTAGCCGAGGTTTTCAGCCTTGGTTTCCCTGTTAATCTAACTGAAATGCACTTAGTTCCATTCCGAGTTTGACTCTGCCGACATGGTATGTCTAGTTTCAATTCAACTTAGTTTAATAGTTGAACTCTATTATATGTAAGTATAATTCAACTCTGCCATACAATAAGTCTAAGTTATTCGTCATGTTTCAATTAGAAACATCGCCAACTTAGTTTAACTCTATTATATGCAAGTATAATTCAACTCTGCCATATAATAAGTCTAAGTTATTCGTCATGTTTCAATCAGAAATATCACCAACTTAGTTCAACTCTATTATATGCAAGTATAATTCAACTTTGTCATATAATAAGTCTAAGTTATTCGCCATGTTTCACTCAGAAATATCGCCAACTTAGTTCAACTCTATTATATACAAGTATAATTCAACTCTGCTATATAACAAGTTTAAGTTATTCGTCATATTTCACTTAGAAACATTGCCATGGGACTGATCAGTCCTTTCACACAAATTTCAAATTCATCAAACTAAAATTTTATTACTACTTCGGCTAATAAAATTATGACAAAAACTTAGAGAAAACATAAAAAAATTTAACAATAGAAAAACTTCAAGTTGCAAGTATTCCAAGGTCTTGGCAACTCTCTGCCATCACTGTCCTCAAGCCGGTATTCCCCATTACCGGCGACCGAGATGATTCTATAAGGCCCCTCCCAATTTGGGCCTAGCTTGCCCTCCCTAGGATCCTTCTTGTTGCCGACCACTTTCCTTAGCACAAGGTCCCCAACTTTGAACTCTCTTGGGTTGACCCTCTTGTTGTAAGCCTTAGCAAGTTGTTGCTGGTATGCCTCCAACTGAATTACTGTTCTCTTTTTTTTTTCCCCTCTAATAGGTCTAGATCTCGGGCTAGAAATGCTTCATCAGTACCATTTTCCACTCTCTGAGTTCTGATCCCAGGAATGCCGACTTCTAGTGGGATAACTGCTTCAGTGTCATAAGCCATGGCAAATGGAGACTCCCCAGTTGATCTCCTTGGCGTAGTCCAATATGCCTAGAGTATATTGGGAAACTCTCCCACCCATTTTCCCTTTGCTGCTTCCAGCCTCTTTTTGATCCCATCTAAGATAGTCTTATTGGATGCTTCTGCCTAACCATTACTCTGGGGGAAACTTGGAGTAAAGTAGTAGTTCTTGATTTTGTACTTTGCACAGAAGATTTTGATTAACTTACTGTCAAACTGAGTGCCATTATCTGCTATTATTGCCCTCGAAATCCCAAACTTGGTAATGATGTTCTTCTATATGAAGTTCTTCACATCAATGTCTCAAATCTTCGTAAGGGGTTCAGCTTCTACCCATTTTGTGAAATAATCAGTTGCTACAAGCAGGAACTTTCTCTGTCCAGTTGCCTGGAGCAGTTGTCCAACAAAATCCATGTCCCACTGGGCAAATGGCCAAGGGCTGGACACTGGGTTCAAATCTGTTGTTGGTTGATGTATCAACGGTGTGAAGCTTTGACACTTCTCGTACTTTCTGACGTAGGCTTTAGCATCCATCTGCATGTAGGGCCACTAGTACCGTTGAGTAATGGCCTTATGAGCAAGTGATATGCCCCCACATAGCTGCCACACATCCCTTCATGTATTTCATATAAGAAGGCTTCAACCTGAGAGGGGTGCACACACCTCAAAAGGGGGCCAGTAAAAGACCTTTTGTAGAGATGTCCTTCTGCTGTTAGGCTAAACCTTGCCAACTTCAGTCTGGTCTTGTGCGCCTCTTTGCGATCATCCGGCAACTTGTCATCCCTAAGAAGCATCACTATTGCATCTATCTAATTTGGACCTATCACTACACACATTGCTTCATACTCTGTGATTAGTGGTTCCACACTTGGGCCTGACAAATAATCAACCATTATTGTCATTGCCTCTCTTGATTTCATTGCACTAGCCAGGTTAGCCAAGGCATCGGCATGGCTGTTGTCATCTTGGCTAACTTGCTGTAGTCGACAATCCTAAAACAAGGCTAGCAGTCTGACAACCTCTTTTACATAGGCTATCAATTTTTTTTAATCTCGGGCTGCATACTCGCTTGTTGCCTGGCTCATAATAAGTTGGGAGTCACAAAAGATTACCACATCATCGGCTTTCATTGCTGCTACCAACTTCAATCCTGCGATCAATGCTTCATATTCTGCTTCATTGTTTGAGGCCTTAAACCCCAAACGAATAAATTGTTCTAACATCCGCCCATCTGGCGATACTAGCACTACTCCGGCCCCTTTCTTTGACGGTTTGAACTCCCATCAACAAACAGGCGGAAGGAGTCACCGATGTAAATATCGCAGGGCTTGAGTTTCTTTTCTTTCTTCTGTTCTGCTGTGGGGGTTTTTCATTCCCAGCTGGGTCTCTTCTTGTTCCCTTGGACACCCTAAGCCGCGGCTCACTAGAACTCGACGTGGGATAACACCAAGTGTGAACTTGGCCACAAAATCGACCAAGACCTGGCCTTTAATTGTTGTTCTGGGCCTAAATTCCAGGTCATATTGGCCCAATACTACTGCCCATCTAGCTACCCTGTTTGTCAGATCTCCTTGTTGCAGCAGGGACTTCAAAGGATGCTCAGTCAACACCACAATCTTGTGAGCTTGGAAGTAATGATTCAACTTTTTGGAAGCCATCACTAAGGCCAGTTTCAATTTCTCCTGGGGTAAGTACTTGGTCTCAGCACTTGCTAAGGTTTTACTCACATAGTACATTGGCTTTTGTTCTCCCTTCTCTTCTCTGATTATCACTGCACTTACTACGTGTTCCGAAACCGCCAAGTATAAGAATAGCTCCTCTCCAAGTACTGGATTTGACAGAACTGGAGCTGTTTTCAGGTATTCTTCAAGTTGGCCAAGGCAACTTTGCACTCCTCTGTCCACAAAATATCTGTGGCTTTTTTTAATAAACTGAAAAATGGTTTACATTTATCTGAATTTCTGCTTATAAACCTATTGAGGGTTGCGGCCCTTCCTATTAACATCTGCACTTGTTTTGCCGATGTCGAGCTCTTTAAGTCAAGGATGGCCTTAATTTGATCTGGGCTTGCCTCAATGTCCCTTCTAGTAACCAAATATCCCAAGAACTTGCCAGATCCGACTCTAAATGCGCATTTTGAAGCATTGAGTCGGAGTCAATATGTCCTCAGGATGTCGAAAATCGTCTTTAATTCGGCCAAATAATTCTCAGGCTCTTTGGTCTTCATGACCATGTCATCAATGTATACTTCCACTATTTTGCCAATTAGATGTCTGAACATCTTGGTCACCAACCTCTGATAGGTTGTTCCTGCATTTTTCAACCCAAAAGGCATCACTCTGTAGCAATACACCCTTTTTGGGGTGATAAATGCAATCTTCTCCTCATTAGGGGGGTACATTGCTATCTGATGGTACCCCCTGTAAGTGTCCAGGAAGCTCATCATTCCATGCCCTGAAGTGGCATCCACTAATTGATCGATCTTAGGGAGTGGAAAACTGTCTTTGGGACAAGCCTTATTCAGGCTAGTAAAGTCCACGTGGACCCTCTACTTTCCATTCTTCTTTTTCACAACAATTGTGTTTGACAATCAAGTTGGGTAGTTTACCTCCCGAATGGCTCTGGCCTCTAACAATTTGTCCATTTCCTCCTCTACTGCCTCTACATGAACCAACGGTGGCATTCTCGCTCGCTGAATAGTAGGTTTAGCCGACCTGTTTACATTCAGTCTGTGGCATGTGACCTCGGGGTCAATGCCAGGCATCTCGTAGGGCGTCTAGGAAAACACCTCTATGTTTGCTCGCAAGAATGCTTCTAACTTCATTTCCTCCTTCTCGGCCAAGCCTGAGTCGAGAAGGAAGAAGCGCTCTTCGTCCCCTTGCTGGACTAGAATTTTCTTCAAGGCTTCCTCGCTTTTGTCGACCGGCTCTTTGCCGACGTCATCCAGGACGTCCATGTCCTCGTCCTCAATCTCTACTATTTCTGCTTCTTGTACGTTGCAGGTGGATTCCATTGCTGCCATGGAGCAATTCTTTGCATGCACCTGAACCCCTCTAATATCCTCAATTCCATGCTCTGTTGGGAACCGCAATAACTGGTACAATGTTAAGGGAACAGCCTTCATTACATGCAACCATGGCCTTCCCAAGATGACATTATAAGGGGAGGGGGTGTCAATTACTGTGAACTTTGTGCTTGCTTTCTTGGTGCCTGCCTGCTGTAGACCATCCGAACTCGCTCCGCGCACGAGGGCGCGAATTGGGTTCTAGCTACTACAGTTCGGACTCCTATCACGGTTCTGAATCTAATCTCACAAAGTGCAATGTAAGACTGATAAATCACCAAAGAGTCTAAATCTGGCAAATCGTTTTGGAAAACCGATTTTAATCAAGAAGTGCCAAACATGGACTGCTTTGCCAGATTTCAGAGTCGCCACCTAAATATTTTGTTTTGGGAAATTTAGGAAACCCTGACTCGTGCCAAAGGCCACGTGTCCATCATCACCAATGTTGCCTCGGCTCGGGAACTTGGGTACGAGAGGGAAAGGTCCTGAAATGAGCACCCGCGCTCACTCGATCAAAGGATCGGCTTCTACTAACATGATATGTTGTTTTTGAAAACACATGTGTTTTTATTCCGGTTTATTAGCTATCTTTACTATGTGATACGCACAGCATACAAGTATAGACTAAATCACTCGATTTGGAACAAAACATCTCATGTTTGTTTTTTTTTTAAATGGTTTGAAAGTTGCTACTCGCAAGTAAGCTAAGTCGCGGATTTGCGACCCTCAAGTGGGCTTAGAAAAACATGATTTTGCAACTTCAAGTGGGTTTAAAACGCACATTTGATGAATTGTTCCAATTCAAGCAATAAAGCCTTCATCCACAGGCATTCATGCAGTTATAGCAGTTAAGCACATAGCCTCATGGCAAGCATGCTATCATGGCAGTCACTTACATACATGCAAGGATGCTAAAGCATAAACACTTATAGTGTACTCCGAGCAAAAAAAAAAGCTAGTTAGTAATCAATGCATGATCCTAGCTATGTTAAGATACCTGATGCAACACATGCAAAAATGCAACTAAAATAGGCTCAGCTATCTAGAATGGCATATGAATGCAACACTTGATAATATGCTTTGAAACACGTATTCAAGAAAGTGTACTAAAGTACAATGCAGTTTGTATGATGCGCCGAACCCGGTGCATGCAAGACAAATGAATGATGCACGCATGCAAACATTAGGATGTTAATTGAAACATGCCCTAAAACTAACCATCAAAAGCTGGTAAATAAAAGGGAGAAAGACGTAGGGTTGGAAGACATGCATCACACACACGCACACTTATTACAACATTTGCCCTCTCAACGGAGGGTCCGAATAATAAGCTAACTAGCTAATCTAAGCTAATTATTACAAAACGAAACTAATTAACTAGAAAATTAACTAATTACAAACACAAATAAATAGCTAAGTGCATTAACTACTTAAGTATAGAACCAAATAGTTAACTAGCTAAGCAAAGTAGTTAAAAAGAGCCTCGGGGTGAGGGGTGCATGCATGCTTGGTCGCCTCGCTCGGAAATCCATCGCTATGCCCCAACTTGCCTCTGTTTGCATTTGATTTCAGAACACTACACAAACTTTCAGGTAGCTTCTACTCCAACATGGAGACCTCCAGAAAGGCTGCCGACCACTTAGTGGTGTTGTAGACCACCTGTAGACCACCTAAACATGCTGCAGACGAGAAAAAGTGGTCGGCCAGCTACTTTTTCTGGTCTGCCGACCAGAAAATCCTGCCAAGCTCCAATTTGCTGCAACAAAGAACAAGAAAGGGCACAGCAGTGTATTTGCAAGGTATGTGTGCACAACTACCCTCCCTATCATTTCTTAAGCTCAAGAGAGTGCGGTTCTCGACTCTCGGGCCACCAACCGAGCATCGCAATGCACGATGGCCGAGAAGCCAAGATTGCACGAATCAATGTCAATGAATGCACAAATAACACATAAGGGCCTTAACCTCTATCATGCTTGATCAAGAGGGTCGGCGACCAAGAAATGAGGCACGTTTTATCACTTCAAGTATGAAACGTCCCTCGTTTCTCGTGTTTGGATTAACACTCTATCCAAACACAATGCAATGCAACATGATCAACCTATCAATGCTAATGGCATGCAAACACAATGCAATGCAATATGATCAACCTATCAATGCTAATGGCATGCAATGTAATAACATGCAAACAACATGCTCTTCTATGAATGCTAGAATGGTATGCACGAGTTTCCAACATATGAACAATGTATGCATGGCAAGTTTAGAAGCCGAAGGCATCAAAGCTAGGAAAGAGCATCCCACAAGAGGCATGCAATACAATGCTCAATGGACTTAAACCGAATATGGACAGACCTAAATCATGCCAAAACAGTGGCCAAAATACTCTGAAATGATGACATGAAAAGCAAGATAATGCATGCTCATGCATTAGCCCATCAACTAAGCATAAGAGCACAACTCTCAAACATGATTAAGAAGTGACAACTATGGAAGTGTGACAACACTATATGCTCTGAAATCAGGTGTGAAATGATGCCAAATCATCCAAACAACACAAGCATAGCATGCTAGAAAGCCTAAGGCACAAGGCTATTAAAGGAGACTACATAAGAGACACGTAATACATGGCACAAATAATTAAACCAGCCATAGACAGAGCTCAAATAGGTCAAGACAAAGACCAAAACATGCTGGAATAGGAGCTCAAAAGTCTAGGCATGCATGCATATGCATTGGTCCACAAACAAGGCAATAATGCACAACTCTTAAAAGCACTCAAAGAGTGAAAGAAGTGAGAACATGGCAATGCTATATGCACTGAAATATCATGTTAAATGATGCCAAATCATGCACATGTCACAAATGAAACATGCTAGGAGGCTTAAAGCTTAAGGCTAGCAAAGGCACTTGTACCATGGCCATATCAAGCAAGCCCCAAAGGGCCAAGGTGACTCAAAACAGTCCCAAGGCGGGTCAAAACAATGCCAAAAACATGCTTGAACATAGCCAACATATGCTAGAATAAAAGGCATGAAACATGGAGCATACAAGGCCAATGAGGAGGATTACACTACACATACCAAAACCAGGCATGAGATGACTTCACCAACAAAAATCAGAGTTGTAACATGGTAAAATAACACCAAAAACATGCTGAGATGGTAGCCCAAAAGCTTAGGCAAGCATTCATACATATTGGCTCATGGACAAGGCATGAAGACACAACTCTCAAACACAATTAAAGAGTGATAAACATGAGAGTATGACAAAGATATAAGCTCTGAAATACCATGCCAAATGATGCCAAGGCATGCAAACATCACAAGTATAGCATGGTAGGGGCCTTAAAACTCAAGACTAGTCAAGGCATTTGCACTATAGCTATGCAAAACTTGAGTCATATGGCCAAGGCAACCCAAAACAGTCCTAAATCATGTCAAAATAATGCTAAAACATGTATGGAGTATAGCCAAGGTAAGCTAGCATGAAGGGCTAAAACACCAAGTGCACTAGGCTAATGGGCAAGATTGCACCACAAGTGCACAAACCAAGCAAGAGGTGACTCCACCAACCAAAAAAAGAGTTATGGCATGTCAAAATAACACCAAAAATGGGCTGAGACTAAGCCAACACATGCTAGAATAACAAGCGAACTCATTAAGCATGCAAGGCTAGCAAAGAGGATTTACACTACAAGTGCATGAAGCATGCAACCAATTATCAAACAAGCCAAAAATAGAGTTAAAGAATGTTAAATAATGGCCAAAAATGTGCTAGAGTGGAGCCAAAACATGCTAGAATTATAGGCTAAAATAGCAAGCATACAAGGCTAGTGAGCAAGGTTTACATTATGGCTATACAAAGCAAGGCTCAAAGGACCAAACCAGCCCAAAAAAGTCCTAAAAAATGCCAAATCAGAGGCAAAAATATGATAAAACTAAGCCATAAAAAGAAAGAAGAGCATGCTCACATGTTAGGCCACCTACTCATGCAAACAAGACGCAAGGAGGGGAGGCCACCCCCTCCTATCTTGGACCTTAAAACATCGTTTTTGTCACTAAAAAACCTCTGATTTTCAGTGGTTTAAAGGGCCAAAAATTTTGGTTTAAAGGTGGTAAGAAGTTGCACAAAAGGCCTCACAAGGCAAGGAACAAAAGGGAGAACAACCCCCTAACTCACCAAGCCTTAAACTACCATTCATACATCCTAAAAACAGAGTTTTTGACAGTCCAAAACCATCCCCAAAATAGTCCAAAAACAATGGAAAAGGGTGGTGAAGCAAGTGTGCAAAACAAGTACAAAAGGGGAGAGTTATACCTCTTGAAGCCAAGCACACTTTAGAGCAACAAAACAAGCTTAAACCAAGCTAAAATCCTCTTCTTGAGCTCCAAGAAGGTCCAAAGTTATCTCAGCCCAAAGGTGGAGGTATTTGGTCAAGGATTGTTATGCAAAAGCTAAGGGCTTGTATGCAAACTAGAAGTGATTCCCCACTTGTATGCACAAGAGTGCAAGAGAGAGAGAATTGTAGAGAGAGAGGTTTTTTAGAGAGAGAGGCTCCCAAATCTTCCAACCCTTGGAAAATATGAGATATATCTTCCATATATAGCAATCCAAGAGCTTTGGGTCAGAAATATCTGAATTGCAAATATCTGAAGCAGTGTGCAACAGCTGGAGAAGAAATATCTAGGAATTCTGGGCTTTCTGGTAGACCGACCACTTCAACTGGTCGGTTAGCTACTTTTTCTGGTCTACAAGGATCATTTCTTGTCGGCATATGGTCGGCATGCTCCATTTGTGGTCGGCATACTCCCTTAGTGATCTGCAGCAAAAATCAGTCCTGGTCCCTGACTTGAAACAAGCCTAACTCCTTCACATGGATGCCTTTTCAGGTCATTCTTGCGTCTAGAATGAAGCCCCAGAAGTAAGCTTTCCAATGGTGGCAGCCTTGTATCAAAATTTGAAGTGTGCTAAGAGATATCCCTTTTTTAGTGAAGACTGCTCAGTTTCGGTCCAACTGGATTGATGCCTAATTTCAACCAGCTATATCTCCCTCATCCGGACATGGCTTTAGGAGATTCTTAAGTGAAAAATGAAGCCCCCGAAGTAAGCTTTCCAATGGTGGTGGCCTCATAGCTGAAATCCAAGTATTCAAAAGGATAGGCCTGATTTAGCAATTCATGCCCATCTTCTAGCAATTCATGCCCATCTTCTTCTCCAACTTGGTTTCTTCCCTCTTCTCCTCTTTTCTTCAACTCCAAACCCCCAAACAAGATGTTTTGAAGATTTTTTGAAGAGTTCACCTCTCTTTCATTCATTTCTACTTTGTCCCTGCTCGGTTTACCGAAAAACGCAACATTTAACAAAATGCAAGCGTCGGAACATCGTAGGAACTTTGTTTCAAAAATATTTTGAAAGAGAGGGGTTTTAAGGTCTAAAAACCATTCAAAATAGTTTTTGGTCCAAAAAAGGGGTGTGAGGTTTGGATTTGACGCTCTCTTTGCCAAAGAAATCGACCCTTTGCATAGCATGGCCTACATTACTAAGTAAGCAATCAGTAGTGCCCAAGTCTTAAGGGCGGTCAAAAATGGGGTGTCTATACCTGCACTTCCAAATTTATTGCTCCTAGAGGCCATATCGGCATTCCATTGAACCTGACCATCGGGCTGTTGGACTACTCCAAATCATCTCGGTGGAGGCCGAGCTCCTTGTAACATCTGACATACATGATGTCACAAGAGCAGCCTTGGTCAATCAGAATGCACTTTACTTGGCATTCTCCAATCTTGAGGGATACCACCAGAGCATCGTTGTGTGGATGCTGCACCATGTCGAGGTCGGCCTCAATAAAGGACACTATTGGTCCCTGGTACTCGTCTATCCTAGGCCTCTTTTGCTGGACCTGATACACATGTTATAAATGTTTCACCCTCTGGGTCTCCCCATGTACCTCGTTCTCATTGACCCTCGAGTGAATCACATTGATCACTCGAGGTCTATCTGCTTGCGATTGCGGTGCTGGTGGAGGTGGTGCTGCCGATGCTTGGGGCAGTCTTGCCTGTTCTTCCCTCATTCTAGCCTCATCCACCAGGTCCCTCAAGTGGCCCTGTCTGACCAGATCTTCCAAATATGTCTTCAGGGCTCTGTACCCTTAAGTTAGATGCCCATTCTCATTGTAGTAAGCACAGTGCTTTCCAAGACTTCTTCCCATGAATTCGCTAGGAATCTTTGTTGGCGCTCTATAATACGACTGATTCCTGATTCTTTCTAGAACTTTATAAACTGGAATCCGGAATACGGTGGTGATTGCCTGTGTAGCCCTCAGTCCTGTCTCTTGCCTGTTATATCCAGTATTACTTCGGCCTCGTTTCGGCGAGCCGTTTCTCTTCTCCTGTTTCGGCGCCTTTGTCATCAGTGTATCCTCTTTTGTTCTGGCATATTTCTCGATCCTGGCCATGAGCTCCTCCATACTCTTTAGCAGAGTCTTTGCCAGTGAATTTCGAAGCATGTAGTCATCCTTTAGGCCATTCTTAAAAGACAGGACCGCTAACTCCTCGTTGCATCTTGGTATTCGGTTGAATACCTCGTAATGCCTTTTGGCATAAACCCTGAGGCTTTCACCATCGCCAATTTTTAAAGCCTTCAGGGAGACCACCCTCAATGGTTGTAGCTTTTTTGTAACAAACCTAGCCACAAACATCTCAGCCAAGCCTTCCCAACTTTTCACAGTTCCTTTCGGTAACTTCTGAAACCAATCTGATACGATTTCCCCAAAGGATGAGGGGAACATCTTGCAGAGCAACGGTTCGTTCCCAGTATACAGTGTCATTGAATTCAAATACAAGACAACGTGAAAGTTTGGATCGAACTTCCCGTCATATATCTGGAACCTCAGCATGTGAAACCTTTTTAAAGCCTCAAACTTATCCAACTCTACTGAGAACGGCGTTCTTGGCTTGACCGGAGATGTGACCTCGGCATCTTGTCACTTCCTCTGGAGGTAGTCCCTCAAGTCCTCCTTAGTCCAACCAGGAGCTCGGCTGTGAACGTATTTTAGCCTTTTTGGTGCGATGCTCCCGATGTCGTTGTGAGTCCTTTTGGACCTCCCTTCATTTATCGTGTCAAAACAAAGCTCCTTCCCTTGAACATGCCGATGTTCCTTGACATAAGTTCCCTTGGCACGAGGTGTCCTCTGAGACTCTTCTCCCATCGACTCTTCTCGCCCGACCTCCTGTGAAGGCTGATGAGAATGCTCATTTGTCCTGTCATGCTGAAGGACTACAGGGACTACTTTCTGCCCCCCTTTCTGGGCATCGTTCTTGGCCGCTGGAATCGGCGTGTCCTCCAATGGAAACGGTGGTTGCATGACGTTGTTCTGTATCATGAAGTTGACAACCGATTGTAGGTCTGTCAACTTGTTTGCCATAACCTTCATCTCACCGTCCCTCCTCAAGCATCTATCTTTCCATACCTGGAGGTCGCTTTCGTTGTAATACTCGCATCGGCCTGCTTTCTTCAGTACGTCTCCCTCTTGGCCGACGTCCTTTTTCCTGGGATTCTGATCCTGAGCTTCTCCATTACAATTCTCTCCCTCTACGTTAGGATCGGCGTGTTTACCACTCCCCCTAAGGATGTCGTCCCCAACCTTCTCTTTCTGCCCGTCGTTAGCCATCTATTCTCCTTACGTTTCCTACAGACGGCGCCAAATTATGGGTGTTGATTTTTGACCACACAACCAAACAATACTTAGCAAGAGAGCACCGGCAAAATAGATTAAGCCCGAACAACCTGTTACAGAAAGATAAGAATTCGGTGGTGGTTCGTCCACCCAGGGGCACTCCGACAATCAAGTCAGTAATTATCTCCCAAAGATAGCCAATAGTGCTTAACTCACTAGACATAGCATAAAAAGTATACCTTAGACCCACGAGGGTGCCTTACATTTATAGCCAGCACTAACCTGATCCCTGCAGAAGCCTAACTTCAATGGACTCTGGCTCAATGCTTACCTGGGACTCTCAACTAAATAGAGATAAACTCCTTAAGAGCTTTATCTTTATCCAGACTGAGGTCCTCCCAAATTCTAGGACTCCTATCCCTTATCCGCTCATCTCGGATTCTTATATCTCCGCAGATAACCTCGGCCTAACTAAGAGCACATCGGCGTCATGACCACTCCACGTGGCACATCGATTGACACATCGACGTCACCTTGGTTATGCGTTGTCATTCACAAAATATGTCCCCACAATACATATACAATGTATTTAAAACATAGTCATATTCAATGACAATCAACAATAGATTAGCTTTAATTTACCTAATTCTCATGCAATTTCTACAACAATCATAACTATCCTCCACCAATAGTCCAATATAGTTATTTCTAAACAGATATTCAATCTCAAGACAAATAATTTATTCAAAACTTCCAAAGGTGAGAGGTATTACATACACAACTCCACCATTTATTTCAATATCCGCCCAATTTCATGTTTACAACACCAATTTCATTTATTTATACAAAATAAACATTATAATCATTTTAGGGAAAATCCCCTTTTTTTTCCAAATATCAACCCAAGTTCCAAAATCAACGATTTTGATACAAAACAACCTCATTTACAAACTCCATAACCATTTATTTTCCGTTAATCAAAAACCTCTCTTTTTATTTCACACCCAAACCCTAGGTCTGTTCAAACTACTCCCAAATCCCACCATTGTTACACAACGACAAATAACTAAGCTAAATACCATATGAAAGTGTAGAAAATCCCTACCTCAAGAAGAGAAGACGAGCAAAGCAAGGTTGAAACTCCAAAGATATCGAAACCCACTTTTGTTCGGATGAAAAGAGAACTCACGACGTGCTCTATCTTTTTCTCAAAGGCACTAGAGTGAAGAACCCAATGGATTTAGGTGAAATAGTAGAGAGAAGATAAGTTTTAAAGAGAGAAACTCAAAATCTAGGGTTTTGGAGAGTTTTATAGAGAGAGAGAGGAATGAAAAAGTGATGAGAAAGGTCATCTTCACAGACTGTTATATACGTAGTCCGCTCGAGTGTGGAAAGTGACGCTCGAGCGTCAGACACAATGTTCCGCTCGAGCGTAAGAAGCGACGCTTGGGCGTCGAATACACTCTTCCAGCATTTGCAGGTCTACAAACAAATACTGAGAGTTTGCAAATCCCACTCGAGCATAAGAATGACCACTTGAGCGGAGGAGAAACATTGCAAAGCCCGCTTGAGCGCTCGAGCACAAGAATGGCCGCTCGAGCAAAGGAGTAAAAATCTGGGCAACATAGGTTTAGAAAATCAAGCAACCAACCTATTCCAAATACACAACTACAATCCAAATGACTAATCCAAGAAACAACAAGGGTGACAAGAGATGGACGATAACATTGAACCATGAAACCTCAGCCCAGAACATAATAAAATGTCTATACCAGAAATTATTTATTTTGAAAAGCAAAAATCGTAAAGCAACCTGTAAATAAAAAATAAATAAATAAAATACATATGTATTTGGCAAAATAATGTATGATCTTGTTGGAGTATTTTTATATTTTATTTTTGCTTAAAATGTGGCTAAGCATAAAAACATTAATCCAAGCCTCTTAATTACTTACAATCAAAACAAATTTGAAGAACAATGATTTTTTTTTTAAAAAAAACACATGCAAAAAAAATTAAGAAAATAAACAAATAAATTTAAAAAAAGAAGAATAACAAACAAAAAAAGATTAATTTTTTTTTAAGAACATTGAATTATTTTTTTAAAAAAACTCACACCAAAAAAATAAAGAAAATAAACTGTTAGGCTTTTATTCTTGACAATCCCGTTTGACAAAACTCCTTTCAGCTATATTTGTTTTCGCACTTTTATTTCAGAGAGGCTATGAGTTTATTAGATGCGAATCCAACCCGAATCGAGTCTTGCAGAGAAGTTTGTGATGTTAATGCTTTCAAGATTGCCACTTCGCTGATTATGACGGGGGTCGAGCTGCCCGGTCAGCTCACGCCCGAAGCAAAATGTAAAATTGCATTCAAAGTTGGCTGTCCGCCCTTGCTCACTCGAGCGAAGAAGTCCTCACTCGAGCGAAGGACTACGTCTGGGAAAAACCTGAAAGAGATGAATGTGCGCTCGAGCGAAGACTATGTGGCTCGAGCGAAGATTGCGTCGGCATAAAAACCTGAGAGTTTTCATTGTTCGCTCAAGCGAAGGTTTCGTGGCTCGAGCGAAGGCACTAGTAGAAATCACGCGAATTAAGGTTCTCGCTCGAGCGAGCTTCAAAATCCGGATTTCTATAAGGAATTGGTTTTCTTCCAAAACTAGGATTACTTTGGATTTCTATAAGTAGTTGCTTTTCTCCCAAAACTTTACTTACTGCTCCAAATCTTCTTTTTGGGTATTAAGGTTTATATCTGGAGAGATTTTGCTAGTTTTCTTTGATGATTTGATTGAGTATTCAACTCATGGTTTAAAGAGTATAGATCAAAGGTTTTTTTGTTTGTTACACAAAAAAGAGAGTTGTTCTTCGGTGGATTCTGAAGAATTCGAGCCTGAAGCTTTGGTGGATTCTGGAGTGGCTCATCGTCAAGACCATTCCGAGGTGAAGACGGGGTTGGAAGAGGCACATAGGGGTTGGTTCAATTCGGGCATGGATTCGTTAGGTAATTGAGAGTATACCTGTGTAATTCCTTTATATCTTCTTAGTGGATTGTTTTGTGGCTGTTGCCCGTGATTTTTTATCACAATTGGAGGTGTCCAATTGTGGTTTTTCCACGTAAAATCGTTGTGTCGATTTGTCTTGATTGTTTGTTTGGGATTGTTGTTTACTGCTTAAAATTGATACATAATCACAAATCAACATCTAGGGGATTTCTAGATTTTTCAATTTGGTATCAGAGCAGGTCGCTCTATTTTTTTTGTTTTACAAATCTATTAGAGTGAAATCTTGTTTGATTTGTAATAATGGATAGAATTCGTGAGGGAAATTCTATGGTTAGACCACCCCTACTTGACGGATCTAATTATTCTTTTTGGAAAGCTCGAATGAGATCAGATTTAAAATCTATTGATGAAAAAGTTTGGCAATCTGTCATGTATGGGTGGACTGAACCAACGATTACCGTTGATGGAGTAACTTTTCTCAAACCAATTGATAAGTGGGACACAATTGATTACCAAAATAGTAGCTGGAATAGTAAAGCTATCAATTCTCTCTTTTGCGCTGTCACACCTGAAGAGTTTAGTTGTATTTGCAATTGTGAAGTCGCAAAAGCGGCTTGGGATATCTTACAAACTATTCATAAGGGCACTCCTTCTGTTAAACGCTCAAAACTTCAAAGGCTCACGTCTAGTTTCGAAAACCTTTCAATGAAAGATAGTGAGACCTTTGATGAATTTTATGCGAAGTTGAGTGACATTGTAAATTCCAGCTTCAATTTAGGTGAAAAAATTCCAGAATCCAAAGTTGTGGGAAAAATTTTGAGATCCTTGCCCGATCGGTTCCAACCAAAAGTTACGGCTATTGAGGAGGCTCAAGATGTTGACAACCTCAAGCTGGATCATCTGGTTGGAAATCTCCAAACTTATGAGGCACATAGGAATTTCAAAAAGAAACAAAAAGATACTATTGCTTTTAGTAGTGCTCATAGAGTTGGAGAGGATTCTGATGAGGATTGTGAGATAGATTCCAAGATTACGGCTGCTTTTGTTAAACAATTTAAAAAATCTTTTTTGAAAAAGAATCCTAATCTTTTGGAATCTACTCATACTCATAAATCTAAAGGCAAAGATAAACTCAAAATTAATTCTATAGCCAAGAAGGAGAAAGGAAATATACAAGGGAACTCTGAAAGAGTCCAATGCTATGAATGCCAAGGATTTGGCCCCTTTGCTTCAGAATGCCCCACTCGTTTGAGGAAGAAGAAAGCCCTCGCTATCACTTGGGATGATGAATCAGAATCTGATGAAGATGAAAGTGACAATGAAGATCAAGGTGAAGAGGGACATAAACAATTCCTTGCTTTCATGGCAGCTTCCGAAACTGAAGGACGAACAGAGTATCCGAAGAGGCCGATTGAGAATGCCACTGATGATGAATCCTCAGGAAGTGATGATGAAGAGCTTGAGCAAGCTTATGAAAAGTTGTATAAGGAATCTCTTAACTTATCCAAATTGAATGACAGACTCACTATGAAACTCAAAGCATGTGAAAGTGAGAATGTCAAACTAAAGGAGGAGATTTCCGAGGCTAGGATTGATGCCATCAAGATAGCTAATGATCGACAAGCTCTTTGTGCAAAACTCTTGACTTGTGAGACAGAGAGGAATGAGCTACAGCAAATCCATGCAACATATGAAGAAAAGATTGAAACTCTTGAGATGTCTCAAGTTGCTTTGGAAGAACTAATGATCAAGAAAGAGGAAGAACTCAAGTGTGCTATGGCTACCATTGGTCTTTGGAACAGAGGATCAAAGACTTTGGACAATATCATTGGGTCTCAACAAATTTGTTCTGACAAGAGTGGCATTGGCTTTGGTGATAACAAAGAGCAAAAACAGAGTACATCTACATCTCATGATACAAGAACTCAAGGAAAGGGAGAACAAAAAATTCAACATAAGGATGGACTTCTCAAACTTCCTAGAGTTGGTAAGGTAAAAGAAAAGAAGGTACACCCTGTACACCCTGTTTTTATTTGTCATCATTGTGGTATGCATGGTCATATTCGCCCTTATTGTTATAAGTTGCATGGGAGAGTGTCTCATAGAGATGGAAGAAATTCCAACATCTCGTGGGGTAGGAGACACTTCATTGGTGGTAATGAGGTTAAGGGTCATATTAGACCTCGTTATTTTGATGTGCCTAGTTCTAAGAATAGGAAGTTGGAAACCATGTCAAGACGGGTTCTCATTAGAGGGGAAAGGAACCACAACGTCAAGACACCACCCAAGAACTGCAATTCTCACAATTTTTTTCATACTAAAGCGGTTTGGGTGAGAAAACTTGACTTGTATTAATTTGTTTATTTTTTTAATTTTTGGGTTTCTGTGTGTTTTTTTTCTTTTTGAGTCATTTAATGTGTGCATGTTTGTTTTCTGTCTTGCTGTGTTTAGAAAAAAAATGTGTGCTTGTTCATTTTTTGTCTTTCTGTATTGTTAAAAAAAAAAAGAAAAAAAAAATCCAAAAAGATTTTCTTAGTATGGTTTTGCAAGCTTGAAATTTTTGAGTGGTCCTTGGTGCATATTGGAATTGATGAGAATATCGATTACATATTAATATGTGCGTGCTTTCTGTGGTCATTACTCATTTCGGAGTGTGTGTTCTTTGATTAGTATGTCTCATTCTGTACACACTCTTGGATTAGCAAATATTGGAGTTTTCCGCCTTAGTGATTTTTTTTTATGGACTTCTAGCATGGTATCTTTTGTTTTTCTAGAGGAATTGACCGATACTAGCATATCTTGGGTGATATTGAGTCTCTTAACCACCTTCCATCTTTTTGCATCTCCACGGCTTTCTCCTTCTATTTTTTGTAGTCCAGCCATGAGGAAAAGGCTACCTCAGAGTCACCAACCAGGCCATCCTTATTATCTCCATGCTTCTCTGGTTCAGTTTCCATACTCTTGAGCGTGTCAGCCGCCAATGAGTGTGCAAAAGAAAGAAAAAAAAAAATTGTGCAAAAGAAAGACAAAAAAAAAAAAAAAAAAAAAAAAAGTGTAAAAGGAAGAAAAGAAAAAGGTGTGAAAAAAAAAAAAAAAAAAAAAAAAAAAAAAAAGAGGAAAAAAATAAAGGATTCATTGATTGAGGGGAAGCCTCCGCTTTTACTCACCAAATACCCCTTGTTTCCTAGTGGTTTGACTTTCCTTTGTTGTGCTTAGATTCTCTTGCCGGAGGTCCAGCTTTCAGATCACTGCTAGGATTTGAATCTAATGTTTGTCGAACTCCAAGAGTCACACATACACTTTTATCATGGGATCTATGCTTTTCACATAATGCATCACTTTCTTTTATGAGGAATCTTCTAGAGGTTGTGCACATTGTGTTTTCAAGTAATTATGCTTCTTGGATAATCTTGTGTGTTCTAAGGTACAAATCTGAGATTTCTTGCTTGCTCCACCATATTATTTTTTGTCGTTTTTCTTCTTGTTCATTGTTTTTAGTGAGGGGGAGTTTGGTTTATCATTACAAGAGTTTGTTAGCATGAACACTTTGATTTGAGCTTCCTTTGTCAATTCGTGACAAAAAGGGGAAGTAATATGTCTGGTGCATGTGTCTTAGGATTTCATGTATTCATGCCATGTGTCGGGTGCATGTGTCTTAGTTTTCAGGTTTTCATGCTACATGTTCTTAAAATCTCCAAGTCGCATCCATTTATGTTTTCCATCTCATGCTTCAAATGCTTCAAGATAATCTAGCCATATGTTTACTGTTTTTGTCCTATACTCTTGTGGGACTAATAGTTGTTTTGGAGATTGTGGACTAATAGCTGTTTTGCAGATCATGACCTTGAAAAAGAAGTTTGTTTTTGTTGGCTGTAATGGGTTGGGGTGATTAGGATTTTATTTGTTAGGTGTGTTTTGTCATGGCATTGCCAAAAGGGGAGATTGTTAGGTTTTTATTCTTGGCAATCCCGTTTGACAAAACTCCTTTCAGTTGTATTTGTTTTCGCACTTTTATTTCAGAGAGGCTATGAGTTTATTAGATGCGAATCCAACCCGAATCGAGTCTTGCAGAGAAGTTTGTGATGTTAATGCTTTCAAGATTGCCACTTCGCTGATTATGACGGGGGTTGAGCTGCCCGGTCAGCTCGCGCCCGAAGCAAAATGTAAAATTGCATTCAAAGTTGGCTGTCCGCCCTTGCTCGTTCGAGCGAAGAAGTCCTCGCTCGAGCGAAGGACTGCGTCTGGCAAAAACCTGAAAGAGATGAATGTGCGCTTGAGCGAAGACTATGTGGCTCGAGCGAAGATTGCGTCTGCATAAAAACCTAAGAGTTTTCATTGTTCGCTCAAGCGAAGGTTTCGTGGCTCGAGCGAAAGCACTAGTAGAAATCACGCGAATTAAGGTTCCCGTTCGAGCGAGAGAAGCTTCCCTCGAGCGAGCTTCAAAATCCAGATTTCTATAAGGAATTGGTTTTCTTACAAAACTAGGATTACTTTGGATTTCTATAAGTAGTTGGTTTTCTCCCAAAACTTTACTTACTACTCCAGATCTTCTTTTTGGGTATTAAGGTTTATATCTGGGGAGATTTTGCTAGTTTTCTTTGATGATTTGATTGAGTATTCAACTCATGGTTTAAAGAGTATACATCAAAGGTTTTTTTGTTTGTTACACAAAAGAGAGAGTTGTTCTTCGGTGGATTCTGAAGAATTTGAGCCTGAAGCTTTGGTAGATTCTGGAATGGCTCATCGTCAAGACAATTCCGAGGTGAAGACGGGGTTAGAAGAGGCACATAAGGGTTGGTTCAATTCGGGCGTGGATTCGTGTGACAACCCTCACTACTGTTTACTAATAAGACCACTGCTTACTGCTAAACTGTGACTGAACTGGATAAGTAAATGATTAGACTGACTGTAGACACCCCATTTTTGACCGTCCTCAAGGCTTGGACGTCACCGCTTGAACACTCGGTGATTATCCATGTTTGTGTTTGTTTGGAGTTCCCGGAGTTCTCGGCTACGCGCCTTGCCTCAGGATCTCCGAACTTGACTGTTTTGTGTCTGGTTTTGCACCAAACACTTGTGTTTTGCCTTGGAGGGGCAGGGAATGCCTTGTGAGGCATCCCCACACACCACCGGCACTAGCTAGAGGCCACCGACTGGTTTTTCTTGCCACCGGCAATATATATTGCCGGTCGGCACTCTTTGTTGCCGGTCGGCAGTCATTTTTGTCAAAATGACATTTTTGGCTAGCCGACTACTGTTCATCTGCTTTTTCAGATATTTTGAAACAGCTGTTTGGCATTTGCTTCCCCTTCATACACGTGTATGGAGGGATGTCCCTCTTGTTTGCTTACTAGTTAAGCATTACAAGATTGCCTCCTCTATAAGAGGAGGCCTTCTCTCCCTTGTTCTAGGGTTAGAAAAATTGGAGAGGAGAGGGAGAAGAGCTCTGGTTTTAGCTTTAGGACATATATCTATCCTATATCTATACCTTCCCCTCTTTGTTGCCTTGTGTGTGTTTTAGTCCATACTATTGCACACAAGCACCTAGTGCTTCACCTTCCCTGGGCTACTGAGATTCTAAGGGCTGGTTCTTGATATTTTTGACTGGATTGGAGCTTAAGGAGGCAACAAGAGCACCCTTTGTGAAGAAGGTCAACAAGGGTAAGAAACTAGTGCTTTTTACCCCATTTCTGCATCCTATTTCTACCTATCTTAGAGCTATTTTTGTGTTTAGTGTATAACATAAAAAAGTTCTGTTTTTAGGCCCTCTTGATAGTTTATTAAGAGTGTTTTGTGCTTTGGGGAAGTTTGACCCCCCCTTAGGCCTTGAAAGGCCCCATTTTGTGCTATTTTGTGCAAGTTTCGAGACTTTGGTGTTTGGGCCTCTTCACCACTGAAATCTTGAGGGATTTCAGTGGTGGAGATGGTGCCTTGAAGTCTCTAAAAGGGGAGGGCCACCCCCTCTCCTTGTTGTCCTTGAAAGGGACCATTTTTGGTCTCTTAAGGAAGTCTTTGTTCAAGTGCGTGTTGAGCATGCCATGGCTGTATTTTATGCTTATATGGCCATGTTATAACTTTGTATTAAGTTGGTTTTGGTACTCCATGCATGCTTAGCATAGTTGCCATGTAATGCCTCCTTGATCCCTTAACATGCCTTAGGTTGTATGCCCTTGTTTGAGCATGTTTTAGGCTTAGACTTATGAATGTTTTGTGCTTATTTTGCCATGCTTTAGGTCTGTCCATAATTGTTTGGATCGATTTTGGCATGATTAGTATAGCTCCTTTGCATTTGTGGCTTGTCGGGCTTGTATGCTTCAAGTATGTGAATGTGTAGCATGTGTTGCTTGCATCATTTTGGTGGTTTGGAACCACCCAACATGTAATCTCAGTCCTTTTGGCATGCTCATATGCTTGCCTTAGTTGCTTCATTGTTGCCCCCTTAAGCTTGTGTTGAATGCTCCATGTTTTGGTCCTTATGCACGCTTTCACATTAGAGCCACTTAGACGCCATCTAAGTAGTCCTTTGGCCTTGTTTTAACATGCTAAAACCTGTTTTTTAGTTGTTTAATGCATGCCATGTTTGTTATGCTAAGCGTCCTTCAAAGCTTCATTACCTTGCTTCGAGTACTTAGGCCATTTGCATGCTTTTGTTTGTCTTGTTTGAGTTGGTTTGGCACCTCTTATAACATGACTTAAGAGCTTAACTCGCATGCCAATTGTTCATACTTGTGCCCTTTTAAATGTGTTTAAAAGTTACCCTATTATGCTTTAAGTATTAGACCATGAGTGCTTGCATGTGTGTGTGCACTTTGGCCTTCACTTCCTTGCTTTTGGCCACTGATTTTAGGCCTATTTGGAGTTTCCTAAGTCATGTTTAAGTCCACCCCTTTGCTTGGTTTGCATGCTTGCCTTGCATGCTCGCTTGTATGTTTGTATAAATGTCTTGCATTGTCCATATCACATGTTAGCCAACATGTCTAGGATCGCATCGCATTGTGCATGCTTGGCCTCTTGAAGCAAGTGTGATAGAGGTTGAGGCTTCCTTGTGTGATTACATGGTTTGCTTGCATTTGAAATTGAAAGTACACACTCGATCCTTTGGGCCATCATGCATGGAAATGCGTGATTGGTGGTCCGAGAATCGAGGCACATCCTCCTTTGAGTCACAAACATGATAAGGAATGTGTTTGGTGCATACATTGCTTGAATTGAGCTATCATGCAAGATTCTGTCCTCTGCTGCTGTGAGTTGCAAGTTCTGCAGGAATTCATTGCCGGCCGGCAGTATTTAGTGCCGACCGGCAGTCAATTAATGGCCGGTGGATTCATTTTGTGCCGACTACCACAAATTCACTGCCGGTAGTCTTTCTACTTAGCCGGTGGTGATTCCCAGTACCCAGGGAGGCATCCTTAAGGCTTTGGCAGTCCTCAGAGAAGAAAAGCAGGGAAAACAGAGGCAGGCTAGGCATGGCAGTGCAATTCCGAGCGGAATCCGAGCGTGCATGCATTGAGCCCTCTCCCCGAGGCGGTTTACTGTTTTTCTTAGCGTGGTTAATTTGTTAATTAATTAGGCAATTTGTAATATTTAATTAGCTTGCGTAGTTAATTAATTTGTATATTATTTTGGTCCCTCCGAGCGAGGGCAAATCTGTAATAAGTGTGCGTGAGTGGTGTGTATGTCTTCCAACCCCCACTTCTTTCTCCCTTTTATTTACCTGCTTATGATGGTAGATTAGGGCACGTTTATTTTAGCATACCGTATGCGATGTATGCGTGCATCCATGCATTTGTTGACATGCACCGGGCTCGGTACATCATACAAATCGCATTGTATCTTCAAATCTAACTTGAATACATGCACCGAATGATTGCATTTCACATGCCATTTTAGGGTTAGCCGAGCCTATCCTAAACTGCATCTCTGTATGTGATGCATTAGTCACTCTAAAATGAACCAGGGCATACATGTTTGCTAACTAGTTTCATTGTTTTGGCTTGGAGTACGATGTAAGTATTTATGCTTTAGCATATCGCATGCGTGTGAATGTTAACATGACAGTATGATTACCATGTGGCTAAGTGCTTATATGAGATAAACTGCTTGAATGCCTGTGGGTGAAGGTTGGATTGTTTGAGTTGGAAAAACTCGTTGAAATCCGTGTTTTAGCCTACTTGCGAGTAGCAAATTCCAAAGCGCTTTTCAAAACAAACGGATATGCAATGCTTATTTCCAAATTAGGCAATCTAGTCTATACTTGTTTGCCGTGCGCATAACATAGTAATTCTAGGCTAATAACCGGAATAAGAACATGTAATGTCTTCAAAATCGAATATCATGGTTAGTAGAGGCCGGTCTTCGGACCGGGCGAAAGGGGGTGCTCATAGCTGACCTTCCCCGATCGTACCCAAGCTCCCGAGCCAAGATAACTTTGGTGATGACGGACACGTGGCCTTTGGCACCGAGTCAGGGTTTCCTAAATTTCCCATTTTAAAAATATTTAGGTGGCGACTCTGTATCTGGCAAAGCAGTCCATGTTTGGCACTTCTTTTCAAAATCTGTTTTTCTCAAAACGATTTGCCAGAGTTGGACTCTTTGGTTCAGATTACGAACCGCAACAAACAAAAAGGGGAGTCCGAACTGTAGCCGAGGTCCCTCGCGGGCGTGTTACACTGACATTTCGAATTAAATGCATGAATATATTGTGTTATTTGCATTTCTATCTGTTGATTGTTAAATGTATCTGTTCATGTTTCATGTTTTAAACTACAAATTGAAGGCTTTATCGACGGTCGAATCTGAAATTGATTAGTATTTTATGCTAATTAGAATTAATGTGATTTTACGATATATTTAGTTGAAATTTGATTTGGTATGTTTAAATTGGATTAAATAATGCTAATTTACAAGAGTTGGACTTATTTACCTTAATGCCATGGTGGTGGGCCACTTACCAATTCATGTTTGAAGCCTATTACACTTTTGATACAACATTTCCTCAGCCATTTCCTTGAGCTTAACCGACTAGAGAGAGTAAGAGAGAGGAAAAAACTTGTTTTCAACCAAATTGGCTTGGAGGCTTAGAAGATTGAAGGAGTCTTGCCTAATTGAGCTCTCACTCTTGTAATTGAGGACCTAAGGTAGAGTAATTACATTCTTGATTGTGTATTTAAGATAGTTCTTGCATGGTTCATGTTACATTCATGTTATATTGAAGAGTTGAGTCTTGAATTGGACCTAGCATGTTGCATTGTGGCATATATCATGCATGCATTCCTATATGGATGAGTTTAAAGTTGTTTCCATGGAAAATTGTTTCATGCATGTCCATATTGCGGTTATAGTCCATGATTTCATCTTGTTTTGAAAAGATTGGCTCATTTGAGCTAGTGATTGAAGCTTTGAATTGGTTTAAATTCATGCATGTCACATTGGAAGTATGTTCTTGAACTTTGGTTTGAAATTGGATTTAATTGAACTACCTTTGGGCTTTGATTTCTCAAATTGATTTTTGAAACATGTTATATTATGAGTTTTGAAGAGTTTTCCAGAAAATTGGCCCAAGAGGATCGAATTTGGTGCTTTAAAACTTGGTTTTGAGCTTGAGTTTCAAATCTGGAATTTCCAGAATTTGGACTCATGCTCGAGCAGGGAAATTGGCGCTCGAGCGTGGAATACGTGCTCCCAGCACTTTGCATTGTTTTACAGTCCACTCGAGCGGGGAAATGCACACTCGAGTGGGGACTTGTGTCACATACTCGAGCGAGTGTTGAGCGCCCATCGAGCATGATTTTCACACATCCAGTACTTTTGCCATGTTTTACAGTCCGCTCGAGCGGGGGAAGTGACGCTCGACCGGGAAACCTTTGTCTGCATGTCTGCTCAAGCGAGGAAAGCCACGCTCGAGCGGGACCCTGTTTTCCTGAAAATTTTGAAAAGTTGTTTTAAGTGCATCTTTGCACCCTCATTTCATTCTAGGCATTCTTAGGCCTAGTTTACGGCATCTTAATGAGGATATTGATGTAGAACCACACCGAGGCAAATTAGGGATTAAGTTATTATTTCCCAACTGAGTAGCTTAGTGTGTGTTCATTCTACAATTGCGTAGGGTTGGCATCCGGAGACGCGTACTAGCTTATCTGTAGCCCAGAACTCTGTGAGTAACACTGTTGTAAAGATATGTTCAATAATGATTATCTTCTAAACAATTGAACTGCACTGTTTTCTGAAATGATACTGTTACTGATTGAATGATGTCCTAATTGTGAACTGTATTGCGGCATCCTTAGCAACCTACTGTTACTGTACTGTACTGCTACTGTCACAGAGATCTCTGTCGGTTCCCATGTTGGAACCACTACTGTCTACTGATATGATGGCCATCAACTGACTGTTCGGTCTGTTTAGACCTACTGTACTGTTTTGCTATTAGATGTACCACATATGACTGCTATGACTGAATGACTGATATACTGATTCAATTGAGTGTTTTCAATACTGAAAGGACATTCATTCTTAACCTCTTTACGCATATGTTATTCACTGGGCTTTAGCTCGCTGCTCATATATATATGTAGGTGTACAGGCACCGGACCGTTGCTAGGAGCGTTGGGTTAAACTCTCGTTTTGTTAAGCCAACTACCGTGCCTCACTTTGAGGTTCCAGAACTGTTCAAGCCAAGGCTGTGTAGGGGTGTTTTAGTTTTCCCTTTTTTGTTTCTGATCTGTATAGACTGAATGTTTTTGTACTGTACTGTCTTAATAGGGATCAAGTCCTTGATCTGGATTATTGTAAATACTGTGCATACTGTTTTGGTACTGACCGTATATATGTTATAAAAAGTCTTTTGCATACAGATTGTCACAGCTCAGTGAACATCTTTTAATTACTGTTTTGGCTTCCGCCAGCCCCTGTACTCTGTATTACTGTTTCACTGTTAAGCAGGCCTTCGGTAATCTCGGATTACTGGCTGGTTACGGTACTAAACCCATAGGGGCGGGTTTGGGTCGTGACAATTCGCTAGGTAATTGAGAGTATACCTGTGTAATTCTTTTATATCTTCTTAGTGGATTGTTTTGTGGCTGTTGCCCGTGGTTTTTTATCACAACTGGAGGTGTCCAATTGTCGTTTTTCCACGTAAAATCGTTATGTCGATTTGTCTTGATTGTTTGTTTAGGATTGTTGTTTACTGCTTAAAATTGATACATAATCACAAATCAATATCTAGGGGATTTCTAGATTTTTCATAAACAAACATATTTTATTTTAAAAAAAACAAAATTTATACACAACAAACAAACAAACAAAAGCTTAAAAAAGTGAATAAGGAAAAAAATGAATATAAAAATACAAAAGCACACAAAATAGAAAAATATAAGGGGAATTGACCAGTAAATCCCATTTTGTGGACTTGTAATCTATAAGGTCCTAAATGTTTTCTTAGTGACTGAGTGGTCCATTAATTTGTTTGTTGACAGTTTTGCCACTGCTAGTATTATTGATTGACATTTGGTGTGAGTTTGTATGTCACGCTGATCGAAAAAGCACACTAATACTTTTTTTAATTTAGTAAGTGTGTAACATTTAAAACATGAGACGTGGGTTGTGACATGAACACAAGCAATTTGACACTTTTTTTGTTTTTTTTTTTTTTTTTGGTGACGTGGGTTGTGACGTGAACACAAGTAATTTGACACAATTTTTTTTTTTTTTTTTTTTTTGGTGACGTGGGTTGTGTCACGTTTCGGCTTTCCCACAGTTTGACCCTTTGTTTTCCAATTACCATTTGTGACGTTTTGACGTGAACCTTACCATTGGTTGGGTTCACGCAGATTTGTATCTCGATTCAAACACTTGTTGTTCCACTACTGTTCCCATCTGATCTGCAAAAAGATGCCCCTTCCGATTGTTTGAACATCTCTCCCCCTGAATCTATCAGCCACTACTTCTCCTTCCTTGAACACTCCTTTCACTCGATTCCTTATGACACATAACTCTTTCCCTGAGATTTCTTCGTTGCCAAATTTTAACTTCCGTCGTTGTTGCTACTTCAAGCAGCTGAACTTTCTACACAGAAAATATCCCACATTCTACAACATACACACCGAATCTAAAACCCCTCTACATCCATGAATAACCTTCACAATTGATCTACACTACGGTGGCCCGGCTAATTCATCCACACCTTCCATCACTTTCGTATCATACACTAGCACAAGCCCAGAACTCATTTCACATATTCTTTTCTTCCTTGGAGGCTCAAGTACCACAGAGGAGGAAGAGACACACAGACTGGGCTGACCTACAATCTCTTTTCCTTTGATAGAAGGTTGAATAATGGGTCGATTTCAGCCAATCCCACCGATTCTCGTCCCAGCTCTCAATCTCCTGCCCTCCTATGGAGTAACTGAGTTCTGGTTCCTATCTCAGACCGGCACACTGATGTGATGGATGTTATCACCAAGCATTTGGAAATCGGTTCCTATCGAGAATGGTCCGACGTGGTACACCGACCTGCCGGATTGACGATCATCTTGTGCCCATTGTTCACGTCCATCTGGGGTTCCTCGATCGAACTCGTACCGGTCACGATCGCTTCAGAAGAGGCCCTGTGAAAAACGGATTGAGTACTGTTCATGTCAATCTTGTGCCCATTGTTCACGACGATCATCTTGTGCCCATTTTCACGTTGATCTGCCCCCTTCCTTCATCATTGTCTTGTACTCTGTTTTCGGGTCAATCTAACGATGCCAACGTGGTACACCGGCCTGCCGGATTAACGATCATCTTGTGCCCATTGTTCACGTCGATTTGGGGTTTCTCGATCGAACTCGAACCGATTCAGAGATTGCCACCTCTTCCTCACAATCACCAAGTGAAAAACGGATCCCTCTGTTTTTCTTTTTGAGCACTGTTGGCGTCAAACATAGGTACCAATGAAATACACTATCACATCTACACCCGCCCCACCAAACGTGGGATTACATATAAAATAATGAAAACATAACAGTCCATAATTGATGTGAGGGCATATTTGTCCCCCACATAACAATGTAATTCAAAAAAGGAGTTATCAGTGAGATATCTCTACTATCATGGACTGTCCAATCAAACAAAATATTTGTGGGACCAAATGGAATACAATTTCGCCATATGGGACTTTCTGATAAATTCCCCAAAATATAAACCCAAAACTCTTAGAATATTATAATCAAAGAGATTTGATATACGCAAAAAATAATAATAATAATAATAGTGGAATCTATGAACATTAAAAAAATAATAATAAAGCCAAAAGAAAAAACTGATTTTTTTTTTTTAGAACACTAAATTCTTTCTTAAAAAAAAAATGCACAGCAAAAAAAAAAAGAAGAAAGAAAACAGACAATTTTTTAAAAAACTACAAATTCAAAATTTTTAGATGACTTATTTTTAAAGAGATTTGATATACACAAAAGAAAATAAACAAATAACTTTTTAACAAATTACAAACCTAAGACTCTTATATTGTCAAAGAGATTTTAATATAAAAAATAAAAAATAAAAAAACAGAGCCAAAAAACTAATTTTAAAAGAATAAATAAATTTTAAGAAATAAAGAATTATTTCTTATATTCTATTTTTTTTTCTTCCCAAAGAACTTGATAACATAATGAAACTTTTTAATGAAGAAAATAAAAAGTATAATTAATAAATCTTACACTTGTAGTATATGATAAGATTGCAATATTCCTGAATAGAAAAGTGATATTTTACTGTGAATAGAGAGAAGTAAAGATAATGAAAGTGTATTAAAACTGCTCAATAAACCACACAAAATAGAAAAATATAAAGCCAAGGCTCTTAGAATATTATAAACAAGGAGATTTGACATACGCAAATAATAAAAATAATAGTGAAATCTATTAACATTAAAAAAATAATAATAAAACCAAAAGAAGAAACTTTTTTTTTTTTTTTTAAGAACACTAAATTCTTTCTTAAAAAAAAACAAACAGCAAAAAAAATTAAGAAAACAAATAAACAAATTTTTAAAAAACTATAAATCCAAAATTCTTAAAACATTTATTTTCAAAGATATTTGATATATACAAAGAAAAATAAATAGTTATAGTAAAACATATTTGATAAAAAAAAAATTAAGAAAACAAGCAAACATCTTTTTAACAAATTACAAACCTAAGACTCTTATACTGTTAAAGAGATTTTTAATATAAAAAAATTAAAATACAAACAAAAAACAAACAAAAAAAAAATTGATTTTAAAAAAAAATTAAAAATACTGAATTATTTCTTATACACTATTTTTTTTTTTTTTTTTTCCCTTTCTAAAGAACTTGATAACATTATGGAACATTTTAATGAAAAAAAATAAAAAGTATGATTAACAAATATTATACTTACAGTGTAGGATAAGATTGCAATGTTGTTGAATAATCATAAGATTGCAATGTTCTTGAATAGAGAAGTGATATTTTACACAGAATAGAGAGAAGTGAAGATGGTAAAAGTGAATTGAAACTAGACAATAATTATTATTATTATTTTTTAGATAAGAACTGCACAACGTTTTAAAAAGAGAAAGAAATCAAAATAAATAAATAAATGATGAGAGTAACTGATTGTAGCAGAGAAGAAGTCTAAAATAGTATCTAATTGTTGGGTTGGAGAACTTGTTTGGAAAGAACTTGAGTGTTTGATTTTTTTTTAATTATTTTTTTAAATCAAAATTCCAAGTGGCATAGAAGTTCAAGACACTAAATTAAGGGTTGGCTTTTAATAATAGTATAGATGTCACACAATTGTGGTTTATAAACTTCTGTCTCCCACCATGAGTGTGTACTTATTGGTTTTCTAAACATTGGCAAGATACTCTACATTCTTCTTCTTCTTCTTCTTCTTCTTCTTCTTCCTAGTCATAAATTTCATAGCTTTCCACCTTTTATTAATTTTTCTGGTCAATCAACTTTTAACAGTAGATAAAGGTGTTATATATATATAGAGAGAGAGAGAGCACACCTTCAAAAAGGTGCACATGGTATACCTTTCATAATTTTTTTGACAAAATTTCATAACTTAAATACAAAATATCGTAACTTTTTCACTACAAAAATCATAAATTTCTTTTTTTTTTTCACTAAAAAATATCATAACAAAATCGCAAAATGTCATAACAAAAATTACAAAGTATCATAACATTATCATTCTTAATTTTAGGATGCACATCATAAATTCAATATTCATAACTTCACTACAAAATATCATAACACATTATAAATAATCATAATGTTTATCATAAAAAATCATAATTTTTTTTACGATATGCACCATTTTAAAAGATACACATTGTAGATTTCTCCACATATTTACGACCTTAAATTCTTCTTTTTTAATATTTTCTTCTGTTCTTATTATGGTCATTAGAAATACAATGGAAAACAAAATTGTGGAGCTTGCTCAATAATCTAAATTTAAGAGTAATATGATTTTATGGTTCAAAATAGTGGTTTATTTTTTATTTTTAAAAAAAAAAATAAAGCTTCTATTTCATCCATTATGTGAGAGGGTAGTCCCACACGAACTTCGAATCTTGGTTCTAACCAAAAGTGGGGTAAGGGATTCCTTCTTAAAATAATAATAATTATTAATGTTAAGTTTTTAATTTTTATTTTGGTATTCTAAAAAATAACTCTATAATATTTTGATATCATGTTTAGTATGGTATTGAATCAAATTAATTCACAAAAAGTTATTAGGTGGTCCAAGAGTAAGTCCAGTTAGCGCTTCGACAACTTTATAATTGGTGAATATATAGGCTACTGAATTGACAGTAATATTCTATCACAACCTTACTAACAGGGGCCTAACCAATGAGAATGATGTAGGTGCATTACGTGATATTGGCTTGAACCAAACTATATTTTTCCTCATCCTTATATTAGACATCTTTTAAAATATGAATTGCAACTTTTATTTACTCATTTGTTTGTTCAATTTTTTGTTTTTTTAATTTTTTTATATGAGAATTCATAATATGATTATCAATACATGATGTCTATTAGATTTGTAGATGGGTTGAGCTAAACAAAGAATGGAACTCATAAGAAATGAAAAGGCTCGTTATGTAACCTATCAAAAGAGAAAGAAGGGCTTGAAGAAGAAGACTTGTGAACTAGAAACTCTATGTGATGTCCAAGTCTGCCTGATCATTTATGGACCTAAGTTGGATGGTCATTCCACCGAGGTAGAAATCTGGCCCCAAAATCCCAATGATATTCAACGCTTGATTAACTCCTATAGAAACCAATCTATTGAACATCGGCGTAGGAGGACACTTGATTTATCCAACTTTTTTGAGAACTAAAACCAAAAGATTGAAGATGTGCTTGTCAAACTACGTAAGAAAAATGACAAGGCTTTGTACTCTACGTGGGATGATCGTTACAATGACTTGTCGAAGGGGCAGCTGAGAGCCTTTGAAGGTATGTTGGAGGGTAAGCTTGCAAATGTGAAGGCTAGGGTTGAATTCATGAAGGGAACTCGAGCATTGGCAAGTCTTAATGATATAGAACAAACCACTCAACAAAACCATTCGAATTATTTCATGCAAGGCTTGTTTGGTGCTAGAAGTTTGCAAATGGGGATTGTCCATGAGGAGATGCCTATTTCTTCGTTGAATCCGTTGTATGAAATTGACGACATCTCTCTTCATTACCCTTTTGATCAGACTGATCACCAGGGAATTATTGAGCTTGATGCAAAATCCATGGCAATTAGTCTAATGATGATGCCAATGAACAACATTAATGACACTTATTACACTCAACTTGGTGGTATGTCTAGCAGCAACTTGCAGTGCATTGATCCACTAGAGAAGTCGATTTATTATGATCCAATAATGTTGTTGCCCTCTCCAGAGCCTGTTTCTTCGTTGAATCCTCTGTATGAAATTGACGACATCTCTCTTCATTACCCTTTTGATCAGACTGATCACTAGGGAATTGTTGAGTTTGATGCAAAATCCATGGCAATTAATCCAATGATGATGCCAATGAACAATATTAATGACACTCATTACACTCAACTTGGTGTATGTCTAGCAACAACTTGCAGTGTATTGATCCACTAGAGAAGTCGATTTATTATGATCCAATAATGTTATTGCCCTCTCCAGCACCTGTTTCTTCATTGAATCCGCTGTATGAAATTGACGACATCTCTCTTCATTACCCTTTTGATTAGACTGATCACCAGGGAATTGTTGAGCTTGATGCAAAATCCATGGCAATTAGTCCAATGATGATGCCAATGAACAACATTAATGATGACACTCGTTACACTCAACTTGGTGGTATGTCTAGCAACAACTTACAGTGCATTGATCCACTAGAGAAGTCGATTTATTATGATCTAAAAATGTTATTGTCCTCTCCAGAGCCTGTTTTAACAGGAGTCTCGTGCACTGAGTCGTCCTTTTCAATGTCTAGGATGATAGAGAACGTGGTTGGTAAAAATCATCATCCTTCGCTCTCTATGGGTTACAGTGGCGATTTAAGCATGCAGACAATGTCGCCATATATGCAGTACCTGAAGATGGCAAGTGGTCCTTCTCAAGTTCATGCATGGCAGATGAAGGAGTACTATAAAGCCAATGAGTTTTAGATGAAGAACCAGAAGTGAATCCAACTCAGGTTTAAGTTATGGATTCTAATGGTACATTTGGTAGTAGAAATTGATTAATAAGTGTGGAAAGGGAAGTACCCAATTTTACTTTATTTTATTTATTTTATTTTATTTTTAACTTTAGTGTTTTAATAGCTTAGGTCTCCTTAAGTTTAATTAATGACTATTTATATGGACTCATTAACCTTTTAAGTAGGGCTTTAATTCTAATTGCCATACAAGTATTTTTGCGGGCACTTTGGATGTGAATTAAGCGACTGTTGACAGTCAAATTCAAGTTGATTTTGTCACTTCATTAATACCATGTCACATATATTGATCAACTGTCTCGGTCATGTAGTAATTTTTTTATTGGTGAAAAAATTATATTTTATTCATGTAAAAAAATTTCAATTGTTGGATTGAGTCCATGTTTTAATTTGAAAAATTGATACGGCTGCAATGAGTTGGAGTGAGCAAAGTTTTAAGTTGCTCATACTATTTTTTTAGTTTTGCAAATAAGAAACTTTTTGAGACACGGTCACGGGACTACTCTATAGAATAAATTTTGAATATATTCATACACAACCAACTATGTATATATATAAATAAGTCCGGATGCATCGTCAAGAAGGATTGTCTAAATTATTTGAATCTACTGTGCTTCACAAGGACCATTGAAAAATCATGCATGAGGAAAATTATTAGGTTGTTTTGGAGTATCATGTGGTGTTATCTATGTGATGCTTGAGGTAAATGAAAAAATCGTAACTTCACAAAATAGACAATATGTCACATAATATTTCAAAATTCTTAATAATTACTCCAATAATTAACCATCAGGTGAATAAGATAAGTTATTTAGTGGTCTTAAAGTAGCGGTCAACGTCATTCATTGCACGACACTAATCATGTTATTTTTTAAAAAACTAACATAAATCAAATCAAGTCTCATTATTTTAATTAATAAAAATTAAATTGTGACAACACATAATTCTTGGATGAATAGGCAGTTTTGATTGTAGGTGAAGGATACACATGGGGATGGGCGGCAAACATGGTTGTGATGCCTCTCGGGTGAGGTAACTTGCAAAGCCAAGCCCACGGAGGAGGGATCTTTTGACCACCTCATATGAGTTATCCCCCTTTGTCGGTCCTTACTTTATTCTTTCTTTTTCTTTTTCTTTTTCTTTTCCTTAATTTTCATTGCATATTTGTATGTTAATTATTTAATATTGCTCCAACAAATCTAATTGATATTTTAAATTAATCGGTTTTTGGTTGTATTTCTGCTTTAGTTAAACCAATTCAGTTGATGATTTATTGGAAATGATGATTTCTTGGTAGGGACTTTCATCTCTCCCATGACTAACTACACTAGATGTTGAGTTGTGAGACAAGTTACACCTATTGGTATAGTGCCGACTGAGACAAAATGGTAGCCTAGTGGTTGGGAGCTGCTTTAGGCACAGGGATTGGTTTCCCCTCTCTTTATTTGAACTCATTAGTTGTTTGTTTTTTTAATTTGTGTGCGTGGTTGCTTTGTTAATTATAATATAAGTTGGCAATGTACACACTTTGCTAGCCATAGAAGCAAGCGAGTTGTCCAAGTTTTTTGAAACTCTAGCCTTTCAAGTGACTACTGCTTCACTGCGCTTTTGACATCCATATTCTAACAGAGACCATAATAAACTAAAATGATTTAACAAATGAATTCAGCATATTTAAAGTAAAACTATAATGGTACGTAATGCCTATTAAGATTCCTTGGTAAAAACGTTGGTTATTAATTTAATTAAATGTAATATATATATATATATAATTCATGAGTACAAGCACAAGAGCTGATCAAAGTCCATTAGTGCTCACCCATCATCCCCTATAGAAATAGGATTACAAACCTAGCTATAACATTCACAATGCCAATTAATTAACATGGGCACTGCCATTTGTGTCATGCCATTTTAACTTCTATATTAGTGGAAATATCATTGAAATAGCCATAAAATAATTTCAATTTTATGATAATCTTTTTGAATACAAGTCATTTTTGTATGTTATTTCTGTATATGATACAAGGGTTTTTTTTTTATATTCAAGACTTGCTTCAAAAAAATTCACCATGAGAATAATATTATTTTATGACCGTCAACTCATTTATTATTTCATTTTTATATTAAGGTTTGAATCTCTCAATATCCACTTGTGTGACCTATTTATTATTATTTTTGAGGATAAAAAAATATAATTTATATAGTATATAGTCTATTCTTAAGGGTGTAAGGAATGGGAGTTGCTAAGTGGCGGAGACAGGTAAATCTACAATAGATAACAATAGTTGTATAAATAGAGTAATGAAACTCTTCTATTCTATCTTTAAACCCCCAACGTCTCATACGCCAGGGTTGAGGAAGTGCCACTAAGCTAGAAGTTTTTGGAGGTGTGGCAAATTGGGCATTACAAAAATTTACTATTCAAGCAAGTACATTTATCATGAGATCTCTCCATTTTTTTTTTCCAACAAGACTACTTTAGTCATCCCAATAAACAATATATAAAGTTATTATCATTGAAATCGATTAGAGAATCAATTATCTCATAAAATTGTGAATGACTAGTGATTAATGCTTTGATAAGTTTCAATGATAGTAACAGGGCTCTAACTAATTGGATTGTCTTGCTATTCATATATATATAGTATTTTCTTGCATTATGTTAAACCCCTCAATCCAAACAAATTGTGAAACTAGTCTGCTTTTAGGCATGGACTGTGGGAATAAAAACATGTTATAAGTGGCATATAAAGTGGGGAAGCATGAATATAATGTGATCACAAAAAGTGATTCAGATGTTAAATTTTAACTTCGTATGAGGTTGTGATTTTTGTGATATTAATCAAAATCAAAATTAGGACGGAATTTTCGCAAATCAATGCAAGTCCCACAACAAAGAAAGTATGCATGCTACTGGTATTGGAAAAGTGAGGAAAGATTAATTAAGGCTCACTCCACTTTGAAATATCTTTATTGGAAAAGTGAGGAAAGATTAATTAAGGCTCACTCCACTTTGAAATATCTTTGAATGAAAGAGAATCGGAAAATATATATATATATATATCAGTACTGATTTAGACCCCCTCAAACTTCAATCCCCACCACCTCCACACACACGTGGCAGGTGGTGATTGGAGGGAAAGAAAAAAAAAAAAAAAAAAGTAACCAATCAAAAAAAAAAAAGGTCAAAAAAGGTGAGGGGGAAGGTGATCCCAATCTTTATTCTATATATATATATATATATGGCAAAGTGGTCAAAAAGCATACCCGCATAATAGGCCACAGTCAATATCCTAAGGCCCCTCTCTTCTATTATTATATATATATACCTATTTAAAAATAGATGGATGAATGATTTAAAGTTATTTTCGAAAGTTAGTTAAAAATTAATTTTTTGATTTTTTTTAAAAAAATGTGTAAAAAAAGTAGAGAGATAATGTAATGAAAATAAGTTAAAAGATAAAATTTGACTTTTAATCATCTGAGCCCTTAATTAACTCAAATGTTAACATCTACTAATTTACATATTAAGGGGTCTTTTGGGAAGTGGGTTATAATCCACTTCCCAGATTATAACCCACTTCCCTCTTTCACAAAAAGTTGATTATAATCAGTTTTTAATCAAAAAAACTTATTATAATCATCTTCTCAAAATAGCCCTAATTGTCACTCTCATATATCAAGAGTGAGACTTACAATGAGTTCTACACTCCTATATGAGTAGGAAAGCAATTTAATTGTTTTTCTAATTGCAAAATCTATACTATATATTAAGCAAAATGAAATTTTTAACCCCCAAGGTCTGTGGAAGTTTCAATATTTCAATCTGAATTTTCTAAATTTTTTATTTAAAAAAAAAAAACTCAGCATTTATTGATTTGGACAAAATCCCCATGATCAGCATTTATTAACTTTTTTCAATCCACATATCTTTTCACATGTTTGAATTTATTGATTTGGTCAAAATCCATTGATCAGCATTTAAAATCTCCTCGATCAGCATTTAAAATCTCCTCAAACAAATAATTATAAATACAATCCATATATAGTTACTACAGTACTTTTTTCAACTTATCTCGTGCATAGCACAGGTGATAGGCTAGTTACTTAGTTATTGTAAAATTCTTTCATATCTTTTTTATTACTTTCAATCCCTCTTTGTACAATACCATTTATCCCTCTCTTAGCCTCGTAGATGCTCCCCAACCTTTCAGTCTAATTCATTATCTACTACTCTCATTTTACCTTTATTATTGAAGGAAAATATTTTTTTGATCGGAGAAAAGGTCTTAATTGTGGGACTAGCTATGGCTTGACATTGGCTAGCAGGAGTGTTCGCGTTTCAGATTTGGACGGTTTGTAGATCGATTTGGACCCGCCTGCATCTATTCGGTTTGAGGAAAATACAACTTGTAACCGCCCGCGGTGCCGTTTGCGATTTGTACAGATAGGGTTCGCGGATGTACGGCGGTTTGCGGATTGGACTTTTTTCTTCAAAAATTTATTTTTGAGCCTTATTTTTTTCCCATATTGTAAATATTTATTTTGGGCACTTTTCTCTCAATTTTCTAAAATGCTCCAACATTAATAATTAATGAATTAAAACTTATAAAATTAAAAACACAACAAAATCAATTCGTAACACAAACAAATTATTCAAAATCTTAAATCAAATCATAAACTAATACAAGCACATATTTCAATAAACTAGAACTCCATATTATTGAGGAATTTAAAATTTCAAATCACACTTCATCTGGGACAAGTTCAGTTATTTAACAATAATAATATGATCAATATTTATTCAGTTTCATTTGATATAATACTATTAGCAAATGTAATGTTAGAGTAAGTTCAAAGAATAAAGAGTGTTTTGTTTTTGACAAAAATATCTAGGTGGGATATAAGAATGAAATCAACAGTTAAGATTAAAAAAAAAAAAAAAAAAGTACGAGCGGGTTCTTGCAGGTGCGGGTTAAACCCGCAACCCGCAAACATGTCATATTTCAAACCGTATTTGCTCGCATTGTATTTATGAAACCGCCCATTTATATGCGGGTTGGTTGATTTTTGCGGGTTAAATAAACCGTTACCCATCCCAATGGTTAGAGTTTTACACAGAAAAGGGGTTAGGTGATGGTGGGATGTGGTAGGGTTGGGGTCTTGGAGGAGAGGTTATAGATTGTAGAGAGACGGAGGTAGAGTGATAGGAGTTGCAAAGGGGGGCGGTGGTAAGAAAGATGAAGAGAGTGGTAACAGTGGTTGACGAGAAAGTTTGGGGAAGACACAGAGGTAACCACGAATGATAGCACCACCAATTATGATTTTTCATAAAAAAAAAAAAAAAAAAAAAAAAAAAAAAAAAAGAAGAGAGATAGAAGAGAGCAAAAAAACACATAAAAACAATAATTATTTTTTTATTCAATTTGTAAATTTTTATTTAATTTCTATTCTTTTTTCTAAGAACATCTCTAATTTTTTTATTAATTCTTCCATCAAATTTAAATGAGTTTCAATTATTTTATCAAACATCAAATTCGGAGAGACAAAACTTTCACTAAATTGAGATTGAACAAATTTTTTCATTTAATTTATAATATTTTTATTTTTATTTAAATTTGGTAAAATTTTAAAAATCGTAAGAAATTGATTGAGATTATTTTTTTAATGAAAAAAAATTAAAATACGTTTTTTAGACAAGTTTGGAATATTTTCCAAAGATTAAATGAAAAAAGTAGGAATAATAACTTTTTCCAAAGATTAAATGAAAAAAGTAAGAATAATAACTTTTTCCAATCAAGTTTCTAATTAAATTTTTATTTAAATTTAATAAAAAAAAAATTAGAGATTCTGTAAAGCCTCGTTTAGGAATAGGCTATTTGAATAATTTTTTGACTTTTTGGCTAAAATATAACCAAACCAAACCAAACCAAACCAAGCCTTAAGTCCCATCAAATGGGGTCGGCTACATGAATCCTTTTTCTCCACGCGGCCCTATCAAAGGCCATTTCATTAGTCAAAATTAAGTAGATTCATATCTCTATTTATAACGCTAGTCAACATTAATCTAGGCCTACCCCGTCCCCTAAGACTTCTATCTACCGTTACAGCATTGCATCTCTTCACTACTGCCTCTGTTGGTCTCCGTTGAATATGATCAAACCATCTCAAACGATTCTCTCTCAACTTATCTTCTATCGGTGCTACTCCTACCCATTCCCGAATACACTCATTCATAATCCTGTCTTGTCTAGTTTTACCACACATCCACCTTAACATCATCATCTCAGTCACACTCATCTTATCTACATGTTGTTTCTTGGTTGCCCAACACTCCGTCCCATACAACATAGCTGGTCTAATAACCGTTCTATAAAACTTACCTTTTAGTCTAGTGGGTATTCGTTTATCGCACAATACCCCAGACGCACTTCTCCACTTACATCATCCCGCCTTAATCCTATGGGCCACATCTGCATCAATCTCTCCCGTTGTTGTGATAATCGATCCTAAATAACGAAAATGTTCACTCTTAGGCAGTTCTTGGTTCTCAATCTTCACTTCTCATCTGCTTTCATTGTTACTGTTACTAAATTTACACTCCATGTACTCTGTCTTAGTTCTGCTTATCCGGAATCCTTTAGATTCAAGAGCTTTTCTCTAAATCTCCAACTTTGTGTTAACTCCTTCTCTAGTCTCATCTACTAACACAATATCGTCTGTAAAAAGCATACACCATGGCACGTCATCCTGAATATTTATCGTCAACTCGTCCATAACTAAAGCAAAAAGATAAAGACTTAAGGTAGATCCTTGGTGTAACCCTACAGTGATAGGAAATTCATTTGTCTCTCCAGCTGGCGATCTAATAGTGGTCACCACCCCTTCATACATGTCTCTAATCACGTCAATGTAGCCTTTTGTCACCCCTTTCTTTTCTAACACTCACCATATTATATCTCGGGGCACTCTGTCATATGCTTTCTCAAGATCGATAAACACCATATGAATGTCTCTTTTCTTTTCTTTATACTTTTCTATTACTCTCCTCAAAAGATAAATCGCTTCCATTGTTAACCTATCAGGCATAAACCCAAATTGATTCTCTGACACCTCTGTTATGTCTCGCAATCGGCGTTCCATCACCCTCTCCCACACTTTTATTATATGACACATTAGCTTGATTCCTCTATAGTTGTTACAATTCTGGACATCACCTTTATTCTTATAGATTGGCACTAAAATACTTTTCCTCCACTCATCTGGCATGTTCCTAGTCAACAAAATTTTGCTAAATAACCTAGTCAACCAAGCAACTCCCTTTTTACCCAAACACTTTCAAGGTTCAATAGGGATACCATCGGGTCCTAAAGCCTTATTTGATTTCATCTTCTTAAGTGCAATCTCCACTTCAAAGTTCCTAATCATGCGATAGAACCTATAGTCTTGGTTTATCATATTACTGGCTATTTCTTCCCCTATTGTTGTACTTCCATGTTCTTCATTTAACAGTTTCTCAAAATAATTCCTCCATCTTTCCTTAATCTCATCATCCTTCACCAATACCTTAGAATCCTCACTCTTGATGCACTTTACTTGATTAAAATCTCTTGTTTTCCTCTCCCGTATTTTAGCAAATTTGTATACCCTCTTCTCTCCCTCCTTACTATCTAGTCTAGTGTATAGGTTATCATAAGCTTTCAACTTAGTCTCTCTCACTACTTTATTGACCTCCTTATTAGCCAATCTATAGCTCTTAAGGTTTTCCTCAGTTCTATTCTTCTGCCACTTTTTAAAGCACTCTTTTTTTACCTTAACTACCGCTTGAACCTCTTCCCTCCACCACCAAGTTTCCCTAGAGCTGGGTCCCGTTCCTTTCGACTCTCCAAGCACTTCCCTTGAGATTCTCCTCATACAATTGGCCATCGAATTCCACATAGTGTTAGCATCACATTTTAAGTCCCAAGTACCTTCCTATTCGATTCTTAAATATTTCTAGTTTATCCCCTTTTAGGTCCCACCATCTCGTCCTACGACGCCCACCATCCTTCCTAGCTTGGTATTGCCATCTACAACATAAATCTAGTACCAAAATCCTATGTTGAGAGATCAGACTCTCTCCAGGAATCACCTTACAATTATTGCATTTTAGGTAGTCCACTTTTCTCACTAAGAAGTAATCTATTTGGCTCTTAACTAATCCACTCTTAAAGGTTATCAAATGCTCCTCCCTCTTCTTATACATAGTATTGGCCACCACCAGGTCAGAAGCCAACGCAAAATCTAAGATTCTCTCTCCAGCCTCATTTCTGTCACCAAAACCGTATCGACCATGCACCCTTTCATAACCTAATTTATCTATGCCCACATGGCCATTAAAATCTCCACATATAACCAGGTTCTCTCCTATGGGTATCTCCTATAAGATCTCATCTATTTGCTCCCAAAAATCCCTCTTAGTCTGATCATCTAACCCTACTTGAGGAGCGTAAGCGCTAATAATGTTCACTATATTCCCTCCAATAACTAGTTTAACTAGCATAATCCTATCTCCTTTCCTAGTGATCGCCACCACACTTTCCAAAAGACCCTTGGCAATTATGATTCCTACTCCATTCCTGCGTCTATCCTTACCACTATAATAAAGTTTAAAACCAGTATCCTCAATTTCCCTAACTTTCTCTCCCGTCCACTTAGTTTTTTGTATGCAAGCTATACTAACTCTCCTCCTAATCATAACATCTACCAATTCCATCGTCCTACCAGTTAAGGTTCCTATGTTCCAAGTGGCTACCCTAAACCTATAGTCTTGGACTAGTTTCTTTATCCGCGCTCCTGCAGAAAAACATGGAAACCTTTGCCCATTTTTCACCGCACCCAGGCGTCAATGCGGCGCCCCTTGCTCACTTTTCGAAACACCCGGAGACAGGCGCAACGCGTCACTTGAGGGGAACGACCTAGCATTTAAACGATTCAAAGTAGGATTCATTTTCATAAGGGATCCGAGCGGTTTTTTTACGTGTTGGCTGTCGGCTACCTAACGCACAACCCTCCTTTTTAACCCGGGCTTGGGACCGGCGGAGTTGTTAACAACCCCGGCGGAGTTACTTTTTGGCTAAAATATGAGGTAAAAAAAATTAATATGTTTGGAATGATTTTTTAGTTTTTTTATGAAAAAAAAATGTGCAAAAAATAAAGAGAAAATAGAATTTTTAATTTTTTAGTATAGATTATAGACTTTTTGATTTTTTAATAATTTTTTGACTTTTAAACTAAAATAAATACTTTTCAAACGAGGCCTAATTTGTCCTATAATTCTTCTTATGGAAAAAAAAAAAAGACAAAAAACAAAAAAAGAGAAAAGTGTAGAAATAGAATTAAGTCATCGTTTGAGAAGTGTTAAATTAATATATTTTTTAATTTTTTATAAAAAAATATAAAATATAAATTAAATTTAAAGTGATGTTATAAATAAATAATATAACTTAAATAAAATATTTATGATTTAAATAAAATAATAATTAACATAACATATGTTATTTTAACCCAGGCAAAACAAACGCTAAAGAAACACAGAAAAAGAAAGGTGTGTCTTCTTTTTTAATGATGTCTGCCTGTGCCTCTGGCGCTCTCTCTCCGTTGTCGCTCTTTCTCTCTCTCTCTCTTTCTCTCATCACATGGTTTCTACATTTCCAGGTTTATGTAATCGCCTCAAAAATTGATACATTCAATTCCCGAGAGACTCATTTACACCATAACATCGTCTCTCTCTGCGACGCCTTTTAATTAATCTCTCTCGCCCTCTCGCTCTCCCTGACTTCTAGGGTTTCTCTCCTGCTGCTGCTGTGGGTTTTTCCTAGGGTTTTGAACCTCTACAATTTTAGCTCGATTTCCGACTCCCCCACACGACAAAATCGAGCTTATGCAAATTTGGCAGTTAGTTGTTTTCTAGGTTTGGTTTAGGTTTCGATACAAGTATAATTTTTGTAATTGAAGTTTTTGAGGTGATTAGTTAGTTGTTTCGTGTTCACTGGTGATTAAGATCGGAGGCAAAATGAGAGATCTTGACTTGTTTTCCAGAGCATCGATTGGATTTTCTGTGGTTAGCTCCACTGGCTCCATCTCTGAAGATCGAACATTGATGTGATATTTATTTAGTAATTATACTACAACAGACACGAGGATCAATTGCTGTTGCAGACATGCATTTCACAAAGCTCGACGATTCTCCTATGTTCCGTAAACAGGTCAGTCGCCTCATATCTCTCTTTCTCTCTCTCTCTCTCTCTCTATATGGGCCATGCAATTGCTGTATCGAAGCTCGCAGGATTTGAGGCTCTGCTCCATAAATTTTCGATTTTGGGTTTTCTTTTGGATTAATTCTGTGTGTAGTTGCTATGTTTTTAGCTTGCTCAAATATAATTTACATTTTAATTAAATCAATTTGCTAAAACTAGGAGAGACAACTTGTTATGCCCCTCTGTGCCATACACTTGATTGGAATATTTCGAACAACTTTCAAAGTTAACTGCATCAATTTTTCCTGATGAACTTGGGTTTAATCAATGATTCTATTGTTGTTCAAGTGTCTGAAAGGCCTGCGATCAGCTCTTAAGTTAAAAACTCTAATGTATTGGGCATATTCTTCTTGAAAATAGTATTTTTGACAACTTCATTCATTCGGGTTTAGCTATCTAAATACTGACATGGGGAAAGGATTCCTGCATCACTTCTGCACAATAATTTTTAATTTAGAGTATAGTAACAACCTATGATTTACATTTTGTTCGCATCAATTACATTAAGAGAAGAATTGTGGTTATGCATTTTCTGTCTTTGTGAATTGTCATTGCTAGACATGAGAGATCTCTGATTATCTGTGATGCAAACTTTTGATTTGGCCTTGTACATGCAGTTATTATTTCGTGGATTCTTTCTAATAAATAGCTGCTTTTAACATAAACTTTGTTTTATTGCCATCTCTGCACACTCTACATCTTCACATTTTTCTAACACACTGTGTTTTGACTTTTGCCCATCCTACAAACTTCAACCTTGCTTATATACTATTTAGGCTGAGCTAAATATGGCCCTCTGATCATTTTGTACTTGCATGGGATTTTGCACATTCCAAGTAGCTGTATTTGGTGCTTCTATGCCAGATCATCTGGCTATTCGAAGTAGCTATATTGGCAGCTTCTATATTAAATCATCCGGCACAGGCTATGTGTTTGTAACTTTTTGCCATCTTTTGGGGTATTTGGTTGGAAAGGAATGCAAGAATTTTTTAGGACAAATTTGAGGTGTTGTGGGATAAAAGTACGTCATTGGGCAGCGACTTGGGCATCTTCCTTGCCTCATTTTAAGGGTATCCCTTTCTTTTTCATTTCTAGAGATTGGAAAGTTGTTTGTGATGTTATAGGGTATTTGTATATATATATATATATTTTAATGTAGTGGCCGTTGGTTTCTGGAGCAGATTCCTTGTCTTCTCTTTGTAGTTTGTTTTTGCTTCCTCACAATAAAATTTTTCGTTGCCCAAAAAAGAAAAAAGAAAAAAAAGGAAAGTGTGTTTGTCACCTTGTATGTGTTGTGGGCACAAGCTCTTGTGATTGCATCCAAGATACCCATTGGTTTTTTATAGGCTTTATTTTCTATCGAAATAGTGAGATGCTATGTTGATTTGTTCTTTGGCAAAACAGATACAAAGTTTGGAGGAAAGTGCTGAATCCTTGAGGGAAAGAAGTTTAAAATTTTACAAAGGATGTCGAAAATACACGTGAGTACATTGTCAATACTCAAATAGTGTGTCTTAATGTTTCCCTGATCTATTAGTTGAACATTCCATTTATATTTTTGAGTTTTTAAGAATGTGTCATCTTGCAATTGAGTTTCAATTATATTGGTTTGCTTTATTTATGTATTCATTCATTCATTTGCATAAAATTGAGATGTTGCTGTTTTGATTTGATTAGGCACCACTAGTCACACTTAAATTTATAGCCGTTTGACTTTAGGTTGTAGTTTGAGGGTCACCCTTCATTGAGATGATAGTTTCATGTTCGTCCTCTAATTTTCAACTACTGATCTATTTTCAGAAGGATGTGAATCAATATTTTCTTATAGTTGTGCTCAACTTTTTAATTTCTTTGCACAATTGAAAGAAAATTTAGCAAAAGAAAGATATATAGAATTAAAACAAAAGAAAATTCAAAGTTTACATCAGCAAAATCTAATTTGCTTGTTATCCCCTTGAACTCATCCTCAAGGAACAAAATTTTGCTTCCTTTCCATCGAAATGACCAAAATATTTTTGTTTCCTGGAAACCGCAGTGAAATATTAGTGGAATACTGAAATTCTGATGTTTCCACTGAAATATAGTGTTTTGATGAACATATTGAAACAATCAAGTTGTTTTGGCACCTATTAGGAATATCCAAGGGGTCATTTTTATTGGCCTCTCTTTGTTCTTCGCCCCCCCCCCCCCAAAAAAAAAGAAAAAAAAAAAGAAAGCAAAATCTTAAATTTATTATAAAATTTGAGTAACTAGAAAGGAGAAGATGAGAGATAGAGAGGAGAAAATGAAACAAGCATGATTAAATCATTTATTCATCTGAGAAGCACAGACACACAAAATTTTGAAAACTGCAGGACAACACATGTTGGGGGTAAGTGCAAAACATATAATTTTATATATTTATTATATATCATATTTTTAAATGTTTAATAATTTTTTTTGGTCAAATATTTAATTTTGTTAAATTTATCAATCATAGGTATGCTATTTTAGTAAAAAAAATAAAAAATAACGCCTAATTAGTACACATTAATGTGTGTTTGGGAGAGAAAAAATTGGGTACACATTTAACCTTTGGTATAATGCACAAAGTGATTGTCCCGAGACTTGAACCCATAATTTCAAGGTAATTAGGTCAAGGTTTTACCATTGAACTATTGGTCACCCCTATTTTAGTTAAAAAAAAAGAAAAAATTAATTTTTTTTCCCCCCAAAAAACAGGCCTCATTGTGTCTCTAACGTGTTCTCAATGTGTCTCAACGTCCTCATTGTGTCCCAACATGTTCGACAGATGGCCGGCGCGTGTTCATGTCCGACATGTGTCGGACACCTATACGTCACCTCTCCGATACACCTATACGTCAACTCTGGAGAGGTGTCTGTGATCAATTCTTTTGCTTTGTTACTGCAAAGCACTTTTCTTATAAAGATTGTCAACGGTTTTTTTTTAAAAAAAATTTATTATAGTTTTTTTTTTTTTTTAATCTCTAATACTAGTAGAATTTTGCATTTTTTTTTTTCTTGCAATAGCAAACCCTTTCCCTATCTAGGTCTTAAAATATTTTCTTTGTTAACTTTTTTTTTTCTTCTTATAACTCAGTATCTGGTCCATTGGATCGACTAACTTGGGAGACCAATCCCACCATCCACTTGCATCAACCTCAATGTGTTTAATCATTGAGAATGTATTATCGTTTAGATAGTTATTATATTTTTTTCCCCTAAACATTTTCATACATTTCCAAATTCTTTTTTCATTTCTTATATTTTTGAAACATTTTAGCTGAACCCATTTGATGGGACTTAAGGTTTGGTTTGGAAACATTTTCAAAATATTTTTGAAATGTTTATCTTTTCCAGCTAATCGAAAGAACATACCAAAACGAAATTATGATCCCTACTCATCCTTAGCTACAAATTTCTTATTTTGTTGATATTTGAGGGCTTGTTTGGGAATTGTTATTTTAGTTGGTTTTTTGGCTTTTTACTATAAGACTTGCCGAAAAGTAGAGAGTGATGTGACAATTTATAGTGACTTTTTGGCTATTTTAGCCACTACCCAAACGAATTTCAAGGAATAGATTTCTTGTGATTCTGCATGAACTTCTTAGTTAGCTGGAATTAGCTCCTTGTCTTCCAGAGAACGTAAAGTATCAACAACTTGTTAATATCGGTATTTTGTGCTATCATATAAGATGGCTGGTAAAATATTTTCGGGTTATTGTATTTTATAGTAAGTGATAGTGGTGTTTATGTGTGTTATTTAACTTGCAGTGAAGGGCTTGGTGAGGGATATGATGGGGACATTGCTTTTGCCAGTGCCCTAGAAACTTTTGGTGGAGGGCATAATGATCCCATTAGTGTGGCTTTTGGAGGTATGTCTAAATGGATTGTTATCTTGAAAGTTAATTTTGGTAGTGAGGTGGATGTATGTTGGTTCATTTGCTCCTGGTTTTATGTTACTGAAAGGTCAGTATTCGTGATTACTTTCTTCTTAATTACTTCCTTTGAAATAATCTAGTGTACAGATTCAAGCTTGTTCGCATTTCAGCAGTTTTATCTCTTATTAGATACATGCCATATGAATGACTTCATATTAATATGATGTTCTTGAGTACTATGTATGGTGTTTATGAATGTTGATTGAGGGGACTAATTTGTTGAAATTTAGAAGATTATGAACATAATAAAAAGTTTTGTGACTTCTGTTCATTGATTTTATGTTCTACTTTGTGTTTATAGAGTCTAGAGATAAGAGTTTTGTGATAATTATGGAATCATGTAGAAGAAGTACAAAAATGGATCCAATCCCTCCATTTGGACCAAATCCCATTCTCTTCAAACAATATAGAAAGAAGTCCTAGTTTACATGGTCGTATGCTTTCTCGATATCCAGCTCACATATAAGGCCCAACCTCCCACACCTAACTCTGGAGTCCACAATCTCAGCCGTCAACACGCAAGATTTGCCTACCCTCCCTTTCCTCCACAGATGCTTTGGGAACATCTATGACTGCCTGACAAACAATTGCCCCTTCTTGGGCAATGCCACCCAAACTTCCTCCTCTCCTAGCAGTTACTTTCTCTTCTTTGTTTCTAATTAACTTCAACAAGTAAACAAACATGGTATCAGAGCTAACACTGAATTATGATGAGCCACGGGTATGCCAAGCTTTTTTTTGGGGGGCAAGTGAGTGTATGAATATAAAATATTAGAAATGTATTTATTTACATGAGAGAGTAAGAAGGAGAATGTTGTGGCCAGATCAAGTGTAGAGCCTGTGTAGAGAGCTTGGTTCATACAGTTGTGTGAGATGATGTGGATTAAGTTTCTACAGTGAGTGAGATTTATAACTATCACATCCATTGGGATGTTTTGTGATAATCAGGCAGCAATTTACATTGTTGCTAAGTTTGTGTTTGATGAGAGAATAAATCATATCAAGTTGGACTATAAATTTGTTGGAAATGTAGTAATGGAATAGCAAATTGTCACAATGTATGTTGAGTTAGAATATTAGTTTACTAACAAATGAAAAAAGGCTAGAAGATTATTTAGGTGAAATATTTACTAAATATATTTGCCAAAAGTTAGGTGTGTACCCAATCTTTCCTCTCCCAAACACACATCAATGTCTACTAATTGGGCATTGTTTTTTTATTTATGAAAAGGGTTGGTTCTTTGATTTATGTGCGAAGTTAGGCATGATACATCTATATGCTATAGTGTTTTCTTGCTAATTTATTTATTTATTTATTTTTCTTTTTTGGGAATGGGGAGTGTCAGGAAACAATCACTATGTTTGGTTTTGTTTTTTTGAGTTATTTTTTGGAAAAGTGATTTGAAAACTTTGTTTTGAAAATGGATATATATTTGGTTTTCAAAAAAATGCACTATGCAATTTCAAATTTCTTTCGAAAAATTGAGAGAGGGCTAGATACATTGACCAATTAAAATAAAAAAATTGCCACATTCTGAAAACAACAATGATAGAGACCCCCAATTTTGGGGACCCCCACAACCTCCAAAGTGATTCATACCACTCATGATTTGGTTCCCACACATACATGAGTGGTGTGGATTACTTTGGGGGTTGTGGGGGTCTCCAAATTTGGGGGTCCCAAGCATTTTTCTTCTGAATAAGATTCTGAAAAGTTGTCAAATTTGTCACATTCCAAAAATTTGTCAAATTTCCCTCCAAAATTCAAATTTCTCTCCAAAAATTGAGAGAGAGGGCCAGATACATTGACCAATTAATCTTTTTTTTTTCACATTCTGAAAAAGATTCTGAAAAGTTGTCAAATTTGTCACATTCCAAAAATTTGTCAAATTTCAAAAATTTGTCAAATTTCCCTCCAAAAGTTGTACCAAGATTCTGAAAACTTTATACCATTTTCAAAATAACCAAACAAAAACTTCAAAATTTTCAAAAAAATGGGTTTAGAAAATTGGAGCCAAACATGAATACTATTTAGAAGTATAAGATTGTAATGTCCTTTTATTATTAACAATATAAGGCCTGGTTTGGGAAGATTGAAAAAAGACAAAAAGTCAAAAAGTCACTATCCTATTTAAGTCATATCATCTTATTTAAGTCACATCACCTCTCTAACACATCACTTCAAACCCAACCCAAACCCAACCCATATTTCATAAAAAGTCAAAAAGTACACTTATTTAGTCTTCCCAAACTAGGCCTGAATAGAGAAGAGTAATCTTAGTCAAGGTTTTAGTTGTGTCAAATACGTTTAGCTTCAATCCACTGAAGAGTAATGAACAATATTCATAAATGAATTAACTGTTGCATTTTCAGAACTAGAAGTCAAACACCAGTGTGCTAATCATGTCATATACAGTACATGGTCATGCTATAGAAGAGAAATTGATTGGAAGTTTGCTTATAACCATGGTCAATTCAAGTTACATGAGGTTTTGAAATTTAAACATTATTTTTCTTCTAAATTTTGTTATTATGTGCTAATCATGTCATGCACAGAAATTTTGTTACTACACGAGGTCATGCTAAATTCTGTGGAAAATTGTAAATGCTGAATCCAATTCATTGATTAGGATTTGGATGATGCTGAATGAGCTCTCTAATGGCTAGTGATATGCAAAAGGTAATATTTAGTGATGTCACTGATGGAAAAATTCTGCTTGCTTTTGCAGGCCCCGTTATGACAAAATTTACAATTGCATTGAGGGAAATTGGGACATACAAGGAAGTTCTTAGATCCCAGGTTAATTTTTTATTTTTATTTTTATTTTTTTGTTGTTGGAACCCTCAAAATATAATTGCTGCAGGGTTACCAGTTTTACTTAGCATAATCAATGTAATGGTCGTCAATTTGCTTGCCAAATATGATTTGAATGTTACCTCTGAATAGATTTTGTTACTATCCCTTGGTCCTTGTTTAATTTTCTTTGCAATTATTTGGGTTTGCAGTTAAGTGAATTCCTTTAACTCTGACGTCCTTTTTATATGTGATTCTCTCTATGTTTTTTCAGTTGCCTTCTTGTTTTCCCCACACATTTTCCTTCTTTCCTATCTATTTGGTATTGTTTTTGTAATAAAATTTTGGTTCTTCATATGCGATCTGTGTTCAAGATAAAAAAAAAAAAAAAACCACATTACATCTTGGTCAATCAAAAAACTTCAAAGGGCTATTTGATTCATAGAAGGTTGGACAGTGGCTGGGATTAACTATCACTTATCATGACTGACATACTTTCACTTATCACGTATCCTCCTTTTGTGTCTCACATACTTTCCACAATCACATATCAGTTCAAGTAATAACATCAGTGCTGCTTAATATTTTGTGCTCATAGGAGCTTCATTGGTGTTCATGTATGTGTACCAACCACATTGGATTAAATCATTTTACAAATGCAAATTGTATTTTACACTTATAAAGAGAACTTGGCTTGTTTAAATTTGTGTAACTCTTTCTCAAAGGACATTTTTCTATGATCTATTGGGTTTGATAATTATAATTGATAGGGTAAATTAATTTGACATCATTGCAATTTTCTACATTTTCCAGAGCAAACCTGTGTACTCTTGACCCACTGTGGAGGAAGAGAAGAGATGAAGGGCGTGTTTGATTTCATTTTGGTTTCTTTTTTTCAAGTTTTCGGAAATAAAAACATTGAGAAGTTTGAAAATGCAATTGTTTTCATATCATTTTCAATTTTTTATGAATCAAATTTTTTGAGAATTCAAAAAACAATTTAAGGTTGTTTGTTAAGAATGGGTTATTTAAAAAAAGAAAAGAAAAGATCCAAAACAGTTATTGGAAACAATTTGCTTAACAAGTTTTCCTTATCATTTTTTTTTTTTTTGGAATGTTATTTTTGATTTTTTTGGAGAATAAAAAGCAATTTTTGGAAACAAAACCAAAATCGACCTTAGTTCTTGATAGTGACCTAAAGTATTAGTGGTTAGATTCACATCTACTATTAATATAACATTTTTGAGCATGAGCTTTTCTTCTAACCACCCCCAACCTACCCGGAAAAAAGGAGAGAGGAGCTACCTTTTCTTATTTATTATCCATATGATGTTTCTCATTTATTTGGATAGAGAGGTTGTCTTCTTGTGTGACATTTTTTTTATTTTGGTTTCAGGTTGAGCACATGCTCAATGACCATTTGCTGCAATTTGTCAATATAGATTTGCATGATGTCAAGGTACTAAATTTTGCTAACTTCAACTCTGTTTGACATGTCTTGTTATATTATCTTCCATTGAACGGAATGAGTCATGAATAATAGCAGAGCTTTGCCAGTGTACGTCTCTGGGTGCATTGGTCCAGTATTCTGTTTAGCTTGGGTATCAATGGCATATAATGATATCTTACTTTAGTGAATGGAGCAGAAATTTGCTAAAACTGGCTGAAAATTATATCCCTGTATTTCTCTTAATGTAATAGTGAATTCAGTGACAGCTATTTACTGGACTGCATTCATATACAGATTACTTCAGCGTTTATGTTAGAATAGCATTTATGAATCTCTCGGGCTTTTAAATGTATTTCTTTTTTACGTTAGTTCACTTTTCACATCTTTAGGGCATGGGGAATGTTCTAGCAGCCAGTTCTTTGCAGAATGCGGAGGTTTCCTTCACAAACCCATGCACACTCACTTCCTAATTATGGTTCACTCTTAGTAATTTATCATGTTGGATAACCTAAATGCAAGAATTCTAGTGACAAGTAGCTGGGTTTCAACTTTAGCAAAGGCCTCTTAGCTTACCGGTTATCTGTGAGATCTTGTTGAGTTTGAAACAGTAAACTGAGTCCGTACCTTACCCAGTGCTTCTTATTTATACAACTCTGGTTCCCTGTCTTGAATATCTTCCTTTGCAGATTACTTGAGCGATGATTGAGTCATACTGTTAGAATATTTAACTTTTGGGCTAGCTTGTAATTAACATGGTATCAAAGTAAACCAATTATGGTCTTGAATCTAAACAACTATTGGATAGTATTATACGTGTGTTTGGGCCACTCATGGAGGGTATTCTGGCCACATTTGCGGAGGTGTGTTGATGATCTAAGAATGTAAATCACATTTCCTCTAACAGCTTAAGCTTTTAGTGCATCTGTTTTTTAACAACAGTTTTATTCTCTTTCGTAATATAAGTTGTATTAGTTTATAAGGGATCTTGTCTTGCTGCAGGAAGCACGAAAGCGTTTTGACAAGACTAGCCTTCTTTATGACCAGGTGATTTTCATATCTGAAACGCAGAGGTTTTACTGTTGCATTTAGTGTCATGCTCGTGTGCTGTGTCTGCTGACACATGCTATTGTAAGGGGCATGGAGAGAGTGCGTGTGTGGTTTGAAAGTATCACATTGACTTTTGACGCAAAAATGGAACCAATGGAACACCACTATGTGTGCAAGAACTTGAATAAATAAATGAATGATGAAGATTTTTTTATTCTTAATTCGAAGTTTTACTTTGCAAGGGTCATTATGGACATTGTGTTTAGCCTAAATGGTTAATTAATGGAAGATTCCGTCTGTTTGTGCTGACAGCAAGGGAGGTAAGTGCCTATTTCAGGGAAGCTGCATGAAAATAACCTTAATTTTATTTCAGGTTTCGGAGAAAATCAAGAGAGATAGGAATTTAATAAGAAGTTTAGTAGAGCAATGTTTTTGAAACCTGACTGAACCGGCCAGTTCAACTGGTTGAACTGTTGACCGCTCTAGGTTCCGGTTCAGACATACTTTAAAGCTGCAGTCACTTTTATTTCCTAGACTCTGGGAAGTATATTTGAAGCCATGCTTTAATTTTTGTGTTGACTTATGGCTCTATATTGACAGCAAGTTAATTTTTGTGTTTGACTCTGTCCTTCAAAACGTTTTCCTCCAGGGCGCATTCTGCACTTTAGAA